>CM053623.1:80795992-80923448 GCA_028646595.1 Phalanger gymnotis | reverse complement strand
ACTTCATCCCCATCTGCCCTCCCTTCCATCATCCCCCCTTTTTTTATCTTCTTCCTCCTTCTTTCCTGTGTGGTAAGATACACAACTGAGTATGTATGGTATTCCCTCTTCAGGTCACATCTGATAAGGGCAAGATTCACTCATTCCCCCTCACCTGCCTTCTCTTCTCTTCCTACAGAACTGCTTTTTCTTGCCACTTTTATGCAAGATAATGTACCCCATTCTATCTCTTCCTATCTCCTTCTCTCAATATATTCCTCTCTCATCCCTTATTCATCTTCAGCTCATCCAATGCCCACTCTCTCTGTCTCTGTATATATATATATGTATATATATATGTATATATATACATACACATACATATATATGTATATATACATACACACATATAAACATATATATACACATACACATACATAAATATATACACATATACACACACATATACACACATGCATATTCCCTTTAGCTACCCAAATATTGAGGTCTCATGAATCATACACATCATCTTTCCCTGTAGGAATGTAAACAAAACACTTCAACTTTAGTAAGTCCCCTGCAATTTCTTTTTCTTGTTCTTTTTCTTGATTACCTTTTCATGCTTCTCTTGATTCTTGTGTTTGAAAGTCTAATTTTCTATTCAGCTCTGGTCTTTTCACTGAGAAAGCTTGAAAGTCCTCTATTTTATTGAAAATCCATAACAGTGTTTTTCTTATTGGATTACAGGTTCAGAGCTGGAAGAACCTTAGAAATCATCTAATCCAACCCCCTCATTTTCCAAATGAGGAAACTGAGGCTTAGAAAAGTTCCTTGACTTGCTCAAGGCCACATAGGTAATAAGTGGTAGTGCCAAAATTCAAAACCCAGGTCCCCAGCTCCACATTCTGCACCCTTTTCTTTTATACCTTATTGCTTCTGAGGAAGGCTTCCCAGAGGAATAAGCTGTATGCTGCATTAACAGATAACAGGCAGGGAAACACTTTAATGTAGGAAGGAAAACATATTCCCAATTCGAGGCTGACCTAGGGAAATTGGATGCTATTTCACTAAATGTCTTCTGCAGGCTGATTCAACAGATGAAATGAGTAGGTGGGTGAGCATCCACACGACCAGTTACCAGAATGATGATTATTATTTAGAAAGACGGGGCAATAGGAAATGTAATTCAAAGATTCTTTGATTGGAAAAGTCAAGTATCACATAATAGATATTGCCTGAGCATAGCCACATGGTCCCTTTTCCTTCTATGTACATATCAATGGGGCCTGTTCATCTCTTGGTACTCTGGGGACATCCTTATTCCCATTTTCTTTCCATCAGGATTAGAATGATATCTCACTGGAACAATGGTAAAGTAAGGATTATTAGAGAAATGGGCAAGGGGAACTTGTCTTCTGTATCTGTAGGCCCAGGGATGTCCCTGTTGTCTTCTATCCAATGGGACTTAGAAAATCCCACGTCTCAAGCAGCTCTTTCTCTCCAGCACACCTCTTAGCCGGGGGTTATTCATGATCAGAATTGTGGAGTGGATTGCTGTGCACAGGTGAATCAAAACCTGCCACCCCCAGTACCATGACTTCAAAGAGGGCAAGACGTTTGAAGCATTAACCATTAATGCCAAAAAATAGGAGGTAAATAGGATGAAGAAGGAGATGAGTGTCTTGAGAGCCCTGGTGTGAGCCTGGGTCCTGAAGTCCCTGAGGCCAGAATCGATATGTAGCATCCTCTTCCTGTGTCTTTCCAGGGAAGTGATAAGCAAAGACATACAGAAGAAGAAGATGGTGGCTGGAATTGAATAAATAATTATTTTCAGAGGGAAAAAGTAGTATCTTTCCAATTTTCTTCTAAAAATTCCCCTAGTACGATTCTCAAAAACAATACTTCTCATTGAGTAGACATAATAGATATAATAGTTGCCTATGAAAAATAGGAAGGCAACAGCAAAGCTGATACCAAGGCAGCCAAGTAATAGCCAGGTCATGCACCTGGAGATCCTCCATTTCAGCCAGAGGAAGACAGGGTGCGTGAAGGTTGCAATTTTCACACAGTAGAAGACACTGAGCAAAGCAGAGCACCATATACAAAGATAGTTAAAAAAATCCCACTGAAAGTAAATGCACTGATATATAGGGTTGTATGAGAAGGCCATTGGATAGAGCAAGATGTATGAGTTCTTTCCGCATATCACCCACTGCAGGAAGAAGCGAGATGCACTTAAGAAGGCCAAGATCTTTTCACTTGGGGGAAGTGTCCCACACCGTGCCCATTCACTGGCCAGCACTACAAGGATATAGCCATTCTCCACAATCAGTACCAGACACAAGAAGTAAAAAAAGGCAATTATTCCAATCACGTCCTTTTCAGGAATTGTGTCTCCTGGGAGCATTTCTATTGCTGACAATCTGGTTGCTTTAGAGCAGGAGGCAAGTCTTCAAGGTTTGTTCCCGTTGGGCTCTTCTGAAGGGACTCTTGATAATTTGTAATGTACATTCAGCTATCTTTCTTCTCAAATGCTCAGGTTAGGCCAGAGAAGAGGATGCAGACAATTTGATGAGAGACAGGGAGAGGGCCCTTCACCTCAGAATGGATGCAAATCTCCCCAAGATTCAGTTACCAAAGTCCCCAGTAAATGAATGCCTATGATTTGCTTACCCTTCCTCTGTCATCTCAGTCAGTCAACATCATCAGAGATATGGCACAAGGCCACTGGGTGCAATGTACATTGGAAAACTATACTACTCCTTTATTATAACACTGTATTCCTATCTCCCATGGGCCTCATACCTGGTCAACTCCTATCAATATCTTCCAAGATCTTGCATTCATCTCCATCTCCTACAATTCCCGTACCTCTTTAACCTTTTTCCTTGGATTGCTCACATTCCTGGACCATAATGCCCCTACTTCCTCCTTCTAGCATAAGAAATAGAAGAGCCAAGGATGAACCAGAATCTAACTCTTTTTGATAGTCTAATGAGGAGGAAAGATAAAATTTTCTAGAAGCATAGGCTCTCATTATCTTCTCCCGGAAATGATCTCTGCATCGCTTTCCACTGGAAAGGCGCAAAGTAATTGAACAAGGGATATTATTCATGATGCTATGCATTTTCTTCTTCAAAGTTCTCTTGGTGCCATCTGTAGAACTAATGGTGAAAAGTTCTGGAATGCTGTTGGTCTAAGACTAGTTGAGCTACCAGATCTGAACTCATCCACTCATTCAATCCACACATATTTTATATGTGTGAATAACAGAAAGATGGCATGGAAAGTGGCAAGAGTATCTCTGGAACATTGTGGATTTTCCAGAAAGTATTCATTCTATTGGAAACCCACTGAATCCAAAGATTTTGTATTTATAACACAAGGGATCTAAATGGAGATGGCCAGCTGTCATTTGAAAGTGGATGACCCAATTTAGGTAAAACTTCTATAATATTCCAGTATCTACTGGCAATTTGTAGATTCATTCATGCCCTTACAGAACTTGTGAAATATTTGTGATAGAAAAACTCATATTTGTGCAGTTTTTGAAGCAGCAGGAGGCATTCAGAATCATGGAGAGCTTTTTCTATAGCAATTCTTCTCCAAAACGTGTTAGCCAGAGTTCCACTTTCCATCCCTAAAAGAAATTGCACTCAGTACAAAAGCTATGAGCAGATCCTCCAGACATCAAGATGTGGTAAAATGCAAACAGGCAGGAAGAGTATTACCATAGGAATTAAAGAGAGGGTTTCTAGGCCAAGGAAAGGAACAAAGAAAAGAGGATGCCATTGCTAAAATGAGATAAGAACTAAGAAAGGTAAGAGAAGCACTCTAATTCTGGTCCAGAGTAGGACCAGAAGTGAGACTTCCAACAGATAGGACGGTGCCTGGATATCTCCAAAACTCGGTTGGTAACTTTTCCACCACTTGACCATGGCTTTCAGTTTAATCGTTCACTTCATATAGTTAACTAAAATATTTTTCATGAATTTTCCATGAATTTTTATAAACTAGAAGCAGAACCAAGAAAACAATATACACAATGACCACAACCATGTCTAATATGACTCTTCTCTTCTCCAGTAAGATGAAGAGCCTCTCGGCCCTGGACCCATATACAGTCAGACCGGGTTCAGTACTGCAAGAATCTAGCATCTAATGAAAGAAGGACTAAACTCCCTTGCCTCACACCCTTTGGGTCCTAGAGACAATTTATTTAAAAGGTGTGTTTTCACTCAGGTCTAAGGACTCCCTTACCCAAAAAAGGACAGTAGAAAGGTAGTTAACATAAAATACAAATCAGGCATCAGACAGGTATTTTTTCCTGCACACAAAAGAAATGCTAAAACACAAAAGACTCGATAGCACATGTTAACAAAATCACTTAAAATAGAATTCAGTAACGTTTGTTATGACCTCTCCAGGATGCTGATGATTAAGCCTCATAAGAACATAAAGGAGTATGTGAGACTATTGAACAGACACAGCTACATTTTACCTTTGCTCTACACATTATCCAAATCACTCTCAGTAATTCTGCTGATGGTCTAATGAAGAAACACCTTTCCATCAGTCAAGTAGAACTGAACAAACTTCTCTGGAACCCATATCCCACCCTCCCATCCATCTCAAGGTTGATGCTCAGGCACCAATTCAAGAAAGGAAACACAAAGCATAAAAAGCAGCTTCAAGTTCCCCAAGTGGAACCTCCCTCCTCTAGCTGACAAGTAAAGGCAGTTGCCTGGGAAAGGGCTAGCCTGTTCCTCATCCCTCACTAGAAGTCATGGAGTTACATTACAGAACCTGGAACACTGAAGGAAGAGAGAACCAGCTAGAAGTTCTATCTTCTTTTAAATGACACAGAATCCTGCCTCCCAGCCACCATCAGGACTGGGAGAGGACAAAGGGGCTGCTGCAGATTTTCTTTTGTCCTTTCAGTACTGGGCTGCCATATGGCCATAAGCAGTCCGGAAATGTCATCCTAAAAAGCTGTAGAATTGAGTCACCGTGTCTTTGGAGTCCCTGGAAACTTCCAGGGGAATTCCAACTGCTACATGCTCCCTAGGATGGCCTTTATAGACCAATTCAGCTTCCAATATAAATGCAATTGGAATGATTAAAAACAGCAACAGCAACTGCAACTAAACTCTACACAATTATAATGGCCAAAAAGAGATGAGAAAAGCGCATTCTTCAATTTTCCTTGTGTAGGGCAATGAATGTGGAACTTCATATATGCTGTCAGATTCCACCGATGTTTTGGTTAGTTTTGCTGAACTGCTTTTCCCTCCCTTTTTTTTTTAAATTCTTTGTTAACCAGGTATGGCTTAATGGGTTAAGAGAGATAAAGGAATATATATATATATGTATACCACTGATTTTTAGAAACAAAATATGTCAATAACATATTTTGGGGCAGCTAGGAGGCATGGTAGATAGTGTTGGGCCTGGAGTCAAGAAGACTTATCTTAACTGAGTTAAAATCCAGTCTTAGACATTTACTAGCTATGTGACCCTGGACAAGTCACTTGTAAAAGTTTCCATTTCCTTCAGTTTCTTCATCTATAAAATGAGCTGGAGAAGGAAATGGCAAACCACTCCAGTATGCCAACAAAACCCTGAATAGGATAAGGAAGACTCGACATGACTGAAAAATTACTGAACAACAAATGTTAATAAAAATTTTTTAACAAATTAAATATAAAATAACCTCCTGCAGTCTCGAGGGAAAGTGACCAGTACATGTCTGTCCACTGCTAGTGCAGTGAATGAAAAAGTACAACGGCTGTTTCCCAGGACTTTTCTAAGATCCCATGGACCTCCCATCAGGTACATTGATGCCATTTTTCTGGTTGTCCTGGTATTAATAGTAATGGGAGGGATAGTCTAGTGTTGGGTTAGGGAAGATGAAAGAAATAGCAGGTTTGGCTTGACTGTGGCAATATGGAAGTTCAGCTGAACACGTAGGTAGGTAGTAAATCTGTACAACACTATGGACCTCCTACCAGGTGTCTGAATAAACATTTTCTAAGGCCACTGAGCTAAGACATGGATAGTGTCTTAAAGATGATCAAAGAAAAAGGAGTTCCCCAACGAGATACGCCAGAGTTTTCTTGTAAGAGAACTGCCACAGTGAGGCAGACATCTTCTAGGTAATTGTTAGGCAACCAGGTATGCCTATTTACCCCACCTGGCACCATGGTGTCAGGAGTTCTAAAATATGAACTGATGAAATGCTACAGTTTCCATGGATGGAAATTTAGTTAAAGTATAATGAAAGGGAAACATCTTAGACACCTTGGCCAAGATAATATGTTTCCTGTTTTAATGTAATGAGATACTGATGTTAAAGTTCTTTGCCATCAAATAGTAGTTGGTAGTATCCTTCACTTCACAACTGAGGAAGACTGGGTGAACAAAAGTCATGACCCTCAGAAAGAAAAAAATTGGTGAGGTAGAAAAACCGGACTAAAGCAGAAGATCTGAGACTACCCAGGTAGTGGTAAATATGCGGCAAGAGGAAAATTCAAGGAAAAGTTTTTCAAAATCATGAACAATAGGATCGGAGGCACACCAGCCATTCAGGATGATAAGAATAATTTTATCACAGAATCATAGAGTTGGAAGGGATCGGACAGATATCGGTATCTAGACACATAATCCAATCCAACTCTTTCCTTTTACATGCAGGTTTACATGTAAGGCCACCCAGTGAAAGGACTTGCATAAATATAAATCAAGATCCCAGATTTGTGCTCAAACTTACTCCAAATTCAGTATTCTTTCCACTACGCCATAACTACAAAATTGATTGTGCCATTCCCCTGATCAAACCCTTTAGTGTTTCCAGATTTTCTAATATTCAAGACCCTTAGCTTGGCGTGCAGGTCTCCCTAAATCTGGTGCAACCTGTCTCTCTGGCCTCATCAATCACTAATCTTCATCATATATCATGTTCTCCAGTCAAATTGGATTATTCTTCGGCCATAGAACATGCAAACTCCTGCATCCTAAGTTCCTAAGTGTGAGATGCCCTCTCATGCTATCTCTTCCTGTTAAAATCCTAACCATTCTTCAAGACTGAGTAGCTCATGTTCACATGGTGTTTTAATGTTTTGGAATTATTTTCCTCACATCAACACTGCGAGGCAAGTAGTTCAACCATCACTGTCATTGTTCAGTTGTTTCAGTTGTGTCTGACTGTGACCTCATTTGGGGTTTTGTTGGCAAAGATATTGGAGTGGTTTGCCATTTCCGTCTCTGGTGCATTTTACAGATGAGGAAACTGAGGCAAACAGTGGTAAGTGACTTGCCCAGGGTCACACAACTAGTAGGTAAGTATCTGAGTTCTGATTTGAACTCAGATGAGTGTTCCTGACTCTAGGCTCATTGCTCTATCCACTGCACCACCTAGCTCCCCTTAACCATTATTACCCATATTTTATCAAGAAGGAAACTGAGGCAGAGAAAGATGACTGACTTGCCTGTGATCACACAGCTAGTAAGTCTAGATCTGAACAAGTTCTCCTGATTTCAAGTCCAGAGCTTTTTCCACTATAGCGTGTGCATTTCGCATCCTTTATGAAGCTTCCCCAAATCTCCCTCTGCCAATCAAAAAGGATCTCTCCTTCAGAATGCTCATTGCATTTGTGTACCTGTATGATCTTCCTTCCTATATTGTAAGCTCCTTGAGATCAGGGACCACGTCACATTTGCCATAAAATCTCTTAGCTCCTAGGCAAAAGTAAGATTTCCAAATGGTGTCACAGTTCTTCACATGTCCTTATTCGCAAATGGCATAGTAGTAATGGCATTGAGCCTTGGAACACTACAAAGACTCCTGACTCAGTGAGATCCACTGAGGTTGGTCTAACCGTCTATAGTAGAGAAACATATTTTTATATTAATGTAGCCTCAGAATGAACTGGCTTTTTTAAAAGACTGTTATATCACACTATTGACTCATTGATCTTACAGTCCACTAAACCCCCCAGGGTCTTTTCCCACACCAACTACAGGCTAGCCACATTTTCCCCTTCCTGTATCCATGTGGCTGATTTTTTTTTAAAAACCCATATGCATGCCTTTACATTTATCTTTATTGCATTTCATCTTATGAAATTCAGCCCACCATTCAAGCCTACCAAGATTGTGAGATCCCCTTTTGGTATATGCCCACAGTGAGTTAATACAAAGACAGACTGAAATTCCTCAAGTGTATTCACCTAGCAGCACTTTTTGCGACAGTGAAAAACTGGAAACAAAGTGGGTGCCCATTGATTGGGGAATGGCTCAAGAAATTGTGTTATATGAATGGAATTAATAGTGCTGGAAGAATTTATATGAGGAATTCGGAGAAATATGGGAAGACTTGCATGATTAGAGAGCAAAATAAGCAGAACCAGGAGAACAATATATATAATGACTAGAGAACAGAACTTGAAGACATATATATGTATATACACACATATATACATATATATATATATATATAAAATGACTAGAGAATCTGACTTCAAATCCCACCTGTGACAAATGCTAGCTATATAAGTTGCTTCTCTGAATCATAATTTCCCCATCTATAAAATAAGCATAGTCATAATAATTACAGCATCTACTTCACAAGGTTGTTGTGAGACTCAAGTGTAAACAGACATAGAGAACTTTGCAAACCTTAAAGCTCTCTATAAATATCTATTTTTTAATATATTGTTGTTACTATTACAACAGTTATTATTGCAAATAAAATCAACATTAAAGGACAACAGAACTCTGACCAATCTCTGTCCCGGAGAACTACTGATGAAATAGGATAGGAGTACAATGTGGAAAGAGGGGTAGGGATCTTGAATGCAATATTTATTCTGTCAAAAGATAAGGATATATGTTATCATTTGTTACAAAAGTCGTTCAAAAAATTTCGAAAATACTTAACTTTCACTCCCCATCTGGTCCTGTGTTTGAATTCACTTTCCTGTACCCTAACACTTGGGTTTGAATCATTCCTTTCTCTTCCACGGTCCCATCCTCCCCCTCTCCCACACATACATAACCAACCCATAGTCCTGAAGTTGGATTACGTCCCTCTTCTAGCCCCTTTCCGTCGGACCTGGGGTTGGATTATGAGTCCATAAATACTTGCCGAATGTCAAAAACCAAGCATAACACCTTAGCCATGCACTAGCGGAGCTAACAATCTCGTTAGGAAGACAAAGATAATGCGTACGGAGCAATAAAGGAACAATACAAAGCAGCAGATCGTTACCCTGGTGTATGTGTCCCAGATGTGATCTTTGGAAGGAAAGCAAATGTATGGGGAACCTGGGGGACAAGGCCCTCTACCGCGACTTCGCCCCTGACCCCCGCCCCAATCTCTCCCTCCTCCGACAATGAATCAAACGATACTCAAATGTGTAGCCACATGGGGCCCGAAGACCCAAACTGGGTATTAGCATGCCCATTCCGCGTTTCCCTCGAGGTGATTTCCCGCCCCCACACCTCGCCCTGCCCCAAGCTGGGGAGGGGACTGCAAGAAGGATGGGGAATGGGAGAGGCAGAGACACAGTCATCCAAAGAGCCCATGGGCTAGATAAGAGGATCGAGCCCGAAGGTAAAGCAAGAGCGTGAATCTGGGTGCAGGTAGCGGACAAGGGGCAGAGGGCGGGGAGAACCCGGGAGCAGCCAATCCCCAGACCCACCCCCTCCCATCTCGGAGGGAGCTGAGTCGAGCTGGGCTGGGGCGGGGGGAGCGGAGCAAAGCGGCGGCGGCGGCGGCGGCGGCGGCGGCGGCAGCGGCAGCGGCGACGGAGGCTGCTGGAGGGAGGGATGGAGGAGAAGGGAGGGGGGAGCGGAGCCGGAGCCCAGAGAAGACGGCGGCGGCGCTGCAGAGCGGCTGGGGCGGCGGCACGGCCCCGGGTGCTCCCCCCAGCGCCCGCCCAGCGCCTGTGAGGGCCCCGGCCCCGGCCCCCTGGAGTCATGGGCTGCATCGGCTCCAGGACTGTGGGTGGGTACCGCGGCGGGGGAGTGGGCGGGGGCTGGGCTTAGCCTGATCCCTCAGCCCTCCCCCTCCCCCATCTCACCCTTCTTCAGCCCTCTTCATCCCTCTCTCCATCCTTCCTTCCCTCCGCCCCCTCAGTGCCTCCATTCCTCTCTCCATCACACACCTCTCCCTCCTGTTTTCCATCCTTCTCTCACTTCATCTTTCTCCACCTCTGTTTCTCTACCTATTCTTATCTCTCCTTCCCTTTCTCATTTTATGCTCCCTCCCTCTCCTCCCCACGCCTCTGTCCCTGTCCCCATCAGTCTATCAACCTCCTCTCATTCCCTCCATCCCCCTCCTACAACCCCTGTTTCCTCATCTCTCCATCACCTTAGCCACCCTCCCTCCCCCTGCCTCCTTCCAACCCATCCCCTCCTTTTCATTTCCAAAATAGTCTCCTCTCCCAACTGCCGTCTCCCCTCAGCCTCCTGTCTCAGTTTCTCTGAGTCCCTTTTGGGTTCTCCCATACCCCCTTTTCATTTCCCCTCCCTTCCATCTGTCTCCTTGTGTTTTACCCCCTCCTTGTCTTTCCCTCTCTTCTGCCTTTTCTTTTTTCCTCCCCCAGACTTGCTTTGTTCACGTGCATTTTCCTCTGGGGCGGGGGCGGGATCAACCCTAGGGATTCGGTTACCGAGGGAGGTGGGTGGGTTCCTTATCTTACGGGAATGGGGTTGGGAAGAAGTGTAGAGAAGGAAGAGTTTGACTGTGGGTTGAGGGTGGAGGGGGCGAGGAGTGAGGAATCAAGGGGAAAACTAGAGAAAAGACAGTATTTGTGTTGGTGGGGGCAGGTTGGGTGGGACCCTGACTTTATTTACCTGGTTTATGGGTGGGTGTTGAAGAGACAGGCTCCTCCTACTCTCCTTCCCCTTTGCTCCTGTCTCAGGTCAAAAGAGGTCTCAGGAAAACTGCCCCTGTACCCTTCCCGCTGCTTGGCAATTAAGTCTGACCCTCTTTCTCAATCTCTAAAATTGTTCTCACCCCAATTCCCAACTTCCTCTACTTACACCCCTCAGTAACCTCAGGCTGAGAGAATAATTCCCAATGTTACTCACATTCTCACTGTCCAGAAGCCTGATTTCTTTGAAAACTTACTCATTTCCATGGACACCCTCTCCTCCTCTACTCTCACCTCTCCCCATCCCTCCCCTTCCTGCCCCCCCACATCTCTGACTCAGCTCTCCCTATTGCTACAAATTCAAGTCCCCTTCTCGTTCTCTCCCACTTTCCCCACCTCTAAGGTCCCTACTCTGATCAAGCATATTTCTAGGCCTCCAACCCACCCCAGATTCTCTCTTACTCTCTGAGGATGCCCATTCTTTTCACCTGCCCTCTCCTACCAGCCTGGGACTTTTGCCTTTTGAATCCACTAGCTTCCTCCAGCCCCCCCACCCCCACCCCACACTTCTAGCGGTGCTGGGGAGCTTTTCCATATATAAGGGGCTCAGCTGTTTTTTTTTTTTACGCCTATAGCCCCATCCTATGCAAGTTATACCAGCTACTATCTTAAACTGAATATTTTCTCTTCCCCTGAGACCTGTCCCCAACCAGGGGATCCTAGTGGTGATATCAGAGCCCCAGACTTCTTCACTAAGACTTGTTTCCAGCCATCCCACTGGTTTCACCTTTTCCCCAAACTGGGAACCTCAGGAAGGAGAGAGTTTGATTCTCCATACATAGTCTCCAAGTCCTCCCTTTCTTTCTCTAGCTTTCCTCTGACTCTGTCAGGGCCCAAAGCTTCCCTTCTCCCCCAACCCTTAATTTTCTTCCCATCATAAAGCCCATTCCTCATTAGTAGCTTCATCCTGCCCTCCCTAAACCTAGGCTAAACTCCTCTATCCTATCCTTTGCACTGACCACCTCATTTCTGTGTTCACCTCACTAGTAACCCCCTACTGGGAAAAAAGTAGCCAATGGAAAGTTTTCTCTGCGATTTACAATAGCGTGCTCTGTTTAGCTCATCTGAAACCAAAATTGGGCTTATTTTTCTTACTATTATCACCATCAAATGTTGGGAGGAATAGGGATAGTCATTGAATAATGAAATAGAGGGAAGGGACTGTAGGGCAGAGTTTTTCCAGCTGGGGTTGGGGCAGGGTGGAGCTTGTTGGAATGGGGACGCTGAACCTTTCTACAGATGTGGGGCTGAACTGGTACCCAGATTAGATTCAGTGGTGGTGCCAGATGGAGTTTGGGGGGCTAGAGGCTGAGTTTTGGCCCCTGGCTGCCTCTAGGGAATGAGGTGATTGCAGTGGATTGGAAAGGTCTGAAGGATGTTGACCAAATCAACATGGACAGCACCAGCTCCCTGCATGGGAGTAGCATCCACCGGCCATCCACTGAGGTGAGGCCTTCACCCCACCCCATCCCCACCCCAAATGTTCCCTATCTACCATGAACTTCCTTTATATCTCCGGAACCCCCTGAGATCCATCCTTTGTACCTGTCGTATAGTCTCCTGCCCCTCTTAAACCTTCCTAAGTCCTGACCTAAGAATCTCCATTCCTTTCCCCAAGAATTCACCAGTTGTTACCCTACCACTCCTCTAGGTTGATACCTCTCCAGGAATGCTCCAGAATCTCTCCCCAGGGATCCCCCAGACTTTCATCTTAGAATTAAGACTAGCCTCAGTCCCTTTTCACCATACATGGGTGGCCCTGCTATGTAGTGAAGAGGGAGCTTAATGGAAGAAATGATTCTACGGCCATCACTAGCAACTCTTCAAACAGTGTACTCTCTTATTGTGTCTTCTCACAGCAAACTCGAACAGATTTCTCCTGGGATGGCATCAATGTGAGTACTTGTCCTGGAGTCTCCCTGGTCTAACCCTCTTCCCTCCTAACTTCCTTCTCATTTTCCTACCCCAATATGAAAACAATGTACCTCTTCCTCTCACCTTCCCCCTCCATTCATCCACAGCCCAAATAGAACGAGGATACCCTTGAGTTTGTCTTACCGAGTTCCAATGAGACACATGGGAACGTCGACATTTACTTATCTCTCCATCTCATAACTATGATCCCTCTCTCCAGTCTTGTCATTCCAATAGTAAGTTTCGCTGCTCCCAGAATCCCCCTTCCTTTCAGTACTTAGCTCCTCCCCTTTATCCATTCTTTCCCTGGCTCAGTCTTTCACACCATCAGGAATACATACCCTCATGGAATAAACACACAAACACACACATACTCTACCATTTAGTTTAGAAGACCACTTCATTTGGATTCTTGGGAAAATATCTTCTCCCTGCCTCCTTTCACCTAAGCCTGTAAATCTCATCTTCCTTCCCCTGGACACCCTGAATTCTCCCCATGCATATAACAAACCCACACCCACATACACAGACACCCTTTGTCAGGAACCAATGGTTATTGATTATGTGATTTTGGAAACATCATTTAATTTCCTTGAATCTCAGTGTCTTCGCTTGTAGAATGTGGATAATATTATCTGTCCTGCCTACACCACAGGATTTTAAAAGCACTGTGTAAACTTAATGCACTATATAAATGTGAGTTGTCTTTGTTGTTGTTGTCCTTGTCGTGTTGTTGTTGTTTCTTTGTATCCTCTCCCAGCTTTCCATGGAGGACACAACCTCCATCCTTCCCAAGCTTAAGCGGAACTCCAATGCCTATGGTATTGGGGCCTTGGCCAAGTCGTCTTTCTCAGGTGAGACTCCAGTCCCGAGACTCATACAGCATCTTCATACACAAAGAATCCTCCTCCCAACAACCATATGTCTCCTTATCCTTGGCACCCATTGCTAACTGTCCATTGTCTTCCGATGCCATTCCTATCTTTGCTTCTAGACTCTCCCTCCTATTGCCCTTTGAGAAACTGTCCCTCCTTGGTAACACCCTGAGGTAGTCCTATATAACAAAGCTCCATTGGTTGGGGGGTCATGGATTATGGGTGGTTTGGATGGTCTGTCTGGGGGCCTGGGTAATAGCCCAGAGGGAACGGGTACCTTTGGCTCCTTAGGGATCTCACGTAGTATGAAGGACCACGTGACAAAGCCTACAGCCATGGGGCAAGGTCGAGTGGCCCACATGATCGAATGGCAGGGCTGGGGGAAGGCTCCAGCTGCTCAGCCACAGCACAGTCACGAGTCTGTCCGAAGAGATACGGATGCCTACTCTGACCTCAGCGATGGCGAGAAGGAGGCTCGATTCCTTGCAGGTATCTTCATCCCTGGTCCTGGGCATCCTCGACCAGCATCCTGGCCCCAGGCATACATCACTCAAAAGCCGCCCTGACCTCTCCAACTCAAGTGCTCCCATACTGGGGCCAATCCTATGCAGAGACAGAATTATGTGGGATTTGAGTGCCTATTTGCCCTAGAATATTTCTCTTCCTGGTCTCACATTCCCTCCATGTGACTCCCTTGATGCCCTATATCTGCAAACAAAGACAAAGGTTGTTCCCAGAAGGCCACTGTTCAAAC
This sequence comes from Phalanger gymnotis, assembly GCA_028646595.1. Classification (NCBI taxonomy): domain Eukaryota; kingdom Metazoa; phylum Chordata; class Mammalia; order Diprotodontia; family Phalangeridae; genus Phalanger; species Phalanger gymnotis. Next base: position 80,908,989 of record CM053623.1, on the reverse strand, counting down.
GTATTATCCAAGGAGACAGGAGGATGGTAGTGATCCTTCATCTATTAGTGCATTGTCACAAATTAGTTTATCAAATTAACTAGCTGTGACAAGTAATAGAAGTAGCATTGGGAGTAGAGTCCTAAGGGTATGAGATACAGGACAGGCAAGTTTTAGTTAGCAGTAGAATCAGGTTTGAATCACAGCTGTGTACCTTACTAGTTGTGTAATCTCCTTCAGAAAGTCACTTTACCTCTGCACCTCAGTTTCTTCATCTGTAAAACAGAGGTATTAGATGAAATTATTTCTAAAGTCCTTTCTAGTCTTACATTTCTGTGATCCCTGGGTGGGGAATATGGAGCACCTCAGGGCTCTGAGCCCTGGCTATGGGAGGAGCAGCCTTACAGTGTTGGGTCAAGAAGACCATGGAGGCCATGGGAATGATAATATAGGAGGGAAGTTGATTTAATGAGGAACTTGGACATAGCAAAATAAAGTTCCCCCTTTACAGTTTTCCTTAGACTCAGGACCCCTAAACTTACCTAATTTCTAGAGAAATTCTCTAATGTCTCCCTTCCACCATTAAGACCTTTGAAAGCTCCCCCCGCCCCATTTACCCACAGACCTTGAAGACCTTGAACTGTGATCTATTAGGAGCTTCTCACAGAAATTCCCTAATCCTTATTCCTAGAAACACTCAAACGTAAACACCTAATTATCTCTGGTCCCAATCTCTAGAGTACAACTCCCTGGAAATTCCCCTTGGTTTTATCTCCAGGGACTCTTTACCAGGAACCCTACCCTTTTCACTTGGAATTTCTCAATTGCAACACCTAGGATTTTTTTCCTCATTTCTGTCCCAAATTTGAGAGCTGTATTGAGGTGACCCCGGTTCTCTGTCTATAGTTGGGAGTGTTTCCTGTGATAACTCACCTTCTTTCTTCCCCAGGGGTCATGGAACAGTTTGCTATCTCTGAGGCCACACTCATGGCTTGGTCTTCCATGGATGGTGAAGATATGAGTGTTAATTCTGCCCAGGAGCCATTGGGCTGCAACTACAGTGATAACTACCAGGAGCTGATGGAAAGTCAGGGTAAGAGATGGTTCCAGAACCCTATTTCCTAAAGATCAGGAACTCTTCCTGACTTCTAAGACCTCCCAAACCTTTCCACTTCTGCCCAGACTACAATGGGCATTCAGGTTCTTTTAGTCCTGTCTACGACCTATTGCTCTGTGATTCCCCCACATGCCCTCTATACTCCCCATGGCCACCATATGACCTTATTACCTGCCTGTGATTTATGTGACTCCCTTTATTATGTCCTTCTCTTCACAGATGCCCTAGCCCAAGCCCCATTGGATGGATGGCCACATTCCTATGTATCTCAAGGCATGTACTGCTTGGGTTCTTCAGATGCCTGGGAGGCAAGCGATCAGTCTCTCATAGCCTCCCCAGCCACTGGTTCCTACCTTGGTCCAGCCTTTGATGACTCCCAGCCCAGTCTGCATGAAGTAGGGCCTTCCCAGCCTCCACCTGGGCACTCAGCCCAGGGGCCCCAACCTTTACTGGGAGGAGACCCTGACTGGGCTTCAGGAGTGAGTGGAATGGACCCAGCAAGGGATCAGCCTGAGAAGAGGCAAATGCCTACTGAGGAGGAGGAAGATGCAGGATGCCGGGATCTGGAATCTCTGTCCCCACGAGAAGAGCCTGAGGCATCTGCTATCCTCAGTCGGAAAGTATCAGATGTTACATCCTCAGGGGTACAGTCTTTTGATGAAGAGGAGGGAGAGGCCAACAATTAGTTCCCTCCCATCCGTGTGCTCCTGCCCTCCCCCTCCCCAATTTTACCAGAGGGGCATGGCTGCATCAAACATCCTGAGGGCAAAGGGGAACAGCACAGCCAAGGCAGGGTCATAGGGCAGTGAGGGACCCAGGAGTTTCCAATGACCCCAGCAATGAAGGGCGTCAGGAAAGAAATTATCCCTGCTTAAGATCCAGAGACTATAGGGCTGATAATTGAGATGGAGACACAGCTGTGTGGATATGGAACCTTGAGCCGATAATGTCAAAGCTGTGACTGTGGTACATGGGGCCTGCAAATACTGATCCATACTGTAGATGAAGCCTGTGGCAATGAAGATGGAGACAACCTCTGTGGATGTTAGAGACTGGATAAGGAATAGAGAGCCTGTACATACAGATTGGACCTCAATTCTTCATTCCCTTTAATTTAGTCTTCCAGGCCTGGGCTCTTGGCAGCCTAGAGGCCTCCTTGCCACCCTCCCAGTATGGCTCATTCTTCAAACTATTCATTGTGGCCATGATCCCAGCTTATTCCTACCCTAAGGAACAGGTCACCTGGGCACTTGAGCATTGCTCTAGAGGATGCCACTTCAAGGGGCCCGTTTTTGAAGTGGGTGTAAAAGCTACCTAGAAAGAAGAGTCCTCATCTTGCTAGTGGTTGTGCAGCTCTATCCTTGGAAGAAACTTGCAATTCCAGGATAAGAAAGCTGTCTTCAGGCAGAGGTTGAGGATCAGTAATGTGTTTGCCAGGACACTTGGACATGTCCAGTTTTGATTCATCCAGGTAAAAAGGACATCATTGTGGAGGTCAAGAACTTGTCCTGAGATAGCAGTATCACCTGCTGGATCGGGCTTGGCAGCCAGGATGTTGAACATGCTTTGGTCAGAGAGGTGATTCTAAGGCTCTAAGGGCTGCTCTAACTGGGTTGGTGGCTGTGGCATTGATTGGCTTTTGGGGTCAGCCGTTTCTTCTTCCATCCCCATCCCCCCTCCCCCCCTGGCTTCTGCCTGGGGAGCCCACCCATGGGCAGAGAAGTGGGACATGGTCTCAGTATACTGATTCAGGTGCCCTGGCAAGGGGGCTGAGCTTTGGGGCTGTGTCCCCCTTCCATTCCCCTCTCTTCTCTGGAGCTGTTTACACTTTTCTCTTTGCCTTTTCTACATTTTTATATCTTCTTGGGGACTCAGGGATGAGTGAGATGGTGGGGCTTGGGGGGAACCTGGTGTCTAGACTGGAATGGGGTCATTTGCTGGGGATGGAGGCAGTGTAGTCACTTGGCTGTTCTGCCCCTTTATCTAGAACCCCACAGAGTGCTATTTATATGGTTCAACCCTTCCCACTCCAGACTGATAGGCAGTGATCAAGTGTCTTCCATCATAGGCAGGGGTCTGATGGTGTGGCACACACTCCAGAAATCATCATTCTCTTACATCCCCAGAGTGTTTAGGTTGCTCTGGGACCCTTTGTGTCTACCGGGGGACCAGTCTAAGCTCTAGGACCCCAGGGCTTTGATAGGTAGTTCAGAGACCTAAAGGGGAGGAGTGGAGAATGAGGCAGCTACCAAGGGACTGGACAGGTGATAAAACTGAACTCTGCCCTCCTATATCTCCCTTCTTCTGTACTGACATATCCCTCTATACCTCCAGTGGGCCACTCATTATATAAATCCTTGACAAAAGGAGGCACACTGGAAAGAAGAAATTCTAAGGAACCAATTAAGGTGCCATGTCTCCTATATTCTCCCCTCTCCCCCTGCTCCCCAGGTACCAGCCCTTATGGCAGTCCTCCTGGGTGTGTTACGTGGCTTACTACTTTCTGGGAGATGCTCCTTCCGGTTGCCCTCATCTTGGTCTAGGGCAGAGGTGCCTATGAGGTTCTGATTATCCTCTGGAATCAGGGGGCTCGGGATGGTTGTCTGCCTATCCTGTGACCACCCCCTTCCACTAAGCACATGGCCAATCTGATCTAGCTGTTTCTTCTGGGCGTTGAAAAATTTGGAGAAGAAAGAGAGACAGTTACTCCAATAACAAATCTTGAGGGGCACGTAGGAGTGGATTTAGCTATCAGACTTGCCTGAATGACAATTTCTGGAAAACCAAGAGGTGTTGAGTGTGAGTGACCAGACTCACTGAGGCATGAACAGGAGGAGTGCATTTCCAGGTGCTTCAGTAAATACTGGGCACCTCCTCTCCCACCCCAACCTCTCCTGCTCTTACTCTCCTAAAACCTAGTCTTCCATCCCTCCTCTCTAGCCAGGATCCAGGGTTTCTCCTTGCTCAGCCTATCATCAAGAAATATATCATTCCCTTTTTGTTCTGGACCAAGTCCACATCTCTGTCCCTAAGCCCATTATGGATATATGATCCTTTGGGTCCCCTAGGGGGAGAGAGGCCCACCCTATGTGAAGTCCAGTTCCTGCAGTTCCTTTCTAGTAGAGACCATTGGAAGGAAATCAAGAGGCTGAAGGCTCAAGCTTTCCTCCAGGCTAAATGATGCCAGGGAGGAAGTTCCGAATAAGGGCAAATTGGCGGGTTTGTTTCTGGAAAAAAGGATTACCTGCTCAGAGATGCTAGAAAGGGATCGTTGCAGGCCAAAGGGCAGGAAAGATACTTGCCATTCTGACAAGCACCACCCCCCCCCCACACACACTATAATAAAGGAGGAGATATAGGGAGGCAGACTGGGGGAGGATCTGCCCCTTGATTTTGCCCGGGGAGGGGGATGCATGAGGGGGTTAATTATAGACTTTTTGTAGGGGGGAGGGGCATGTGCAGAAGGGAGGATGTTTGGGGTGGGGTGCTGGGGTGCTTTTCTTTGGGGGACCAGATCTCGCAGCACGTTTTGCAGCAGCTGGGGGCTGTTCTTTTATATTGTGAATGAAATTGCTCTTGCTAATAATGGGGTGGGAGTGGGGCATTTTTAATCGATACTCACTTTATTCAACAAGGAAAAACCTGCACCTTCATTCACCACTTCACCCCCTCTCCTCTTCCTCATCCTTCCATGAAGGAGGGAGTTTTCCTGGGCATGTTTGGGGTGGGGGGCAGGAAATGAGGACCTTACCCCACATACATACACATCCTACACTTTCTGTCTTCCAGCTCTGGGGAACACGCACTTTTGTGGCCAGTTTTTCTTTGCATGTTTTCTTAATGTGACCACCCCTCCATCCCCAAGAGAGAAACTATGACATATATCGAAGAGAGAATTATATATATATATATATGATATTATAGATTATATAAACTCAGACTTCAGTATTGAAGTATATATATATGTATATATATATATATGGGCATGGGGTAGGAGTGGATAGCCTACCCTCTGTCTTCAGTATTCTTGCCTCAGCCCTTTCTCCCTTAGGGAGATGGCGTTGTGTTTTGCAACCCCTTCTCTATACTAGGGAGGTACAGGGAGTAATGTTGGGGGCAGGCCAAGGGTCATGTTCACTGGCACTAAACAGGATGTGGTCTCACATTTTGACTCTGGCTGTGTCTTATTTGGCAGGGGTGGGGTGCAACTGGGAGAAGTCACCACAGCTGGGGAACAGGAACAACTAGACAGTCAAACTGAGAAGGGGAGCTGAAAGCAAGGGTGCCTGGGGTGACTTCTGTAGAGATCTCAGGCATTAAGAAGAGCTGGGTGACTTTAGGCAAATCATCTAACCTCTTGAGCTTCCATTTTTTCATTTGAAAAAATGGGTTTGGTTGGGAGGGAGTTGCACTGGAAGGTCTTTGAATTCCCTTCTGGCTCTAACATTCAGTAACTCCACAGCTGGGCTGGGTGGCTTCCAGTACAAAGGAAAATGAATGGACGACCTTCTAGGATATCTTTGGGATGTGGCAAATTGAGGTGACTGTCCTGTTCTCTGCCCAAGGAAGATGTTAGGGGTGACTAGACAGCTGATGCTGCAAAGAGGCTGGGGGGGGGGGAGGGAGAAAGTGGTGGCTGTACCAGCTGGTGCTTAAAAACAACAACAAAAACCATGAAGCTTGGGCACATGACTGGGGGGACTGGTGCTGGCTGCCTGGCAACAACAGCCTCCTCCCCCCTTCTACACACATCCCCCCTTGTATTGCATATAGCCCTTTTGTGGCATATCTTTCTTCTTGAAGGCTGTCCTTGACATTCATTTGAACCAAATTGCATCTGAATAAAAAGTGTTGGCACCCAGTGTGGTCTGCTCTGCACTCCCCTAGGGACAGTCTGGACTGGAGGGCCTCAGTAAATTTTTTAGTGTTATTTCTGCTTTCCCCTTACTCCTCTGAGAGCTAGTTAATTCCCTCCCACTCTGCACCCTCTGCCAAGATCCATGCTCTTTCTCTGCCCAACCCTTCACATAAAATGCACCATCTACACCCCCATTCCTACTTGGATCCCTGTGGGAAGCAGGTGGGATCAAGTGAAAAGGGAACGGGAAAGAAAAGTGGTTATCAGAAAGGCAGATGGAATTCTGCAGTTTATAGGTTTATTGAGAGGATCCCAAAGGTAGACCCTCTCCCTAATTCTTCAACAAGAAGCCAGAAAGAACCTCTACCATTCCAGGCCCCCTCAGCCTGGCCTTAAGGAAACTGAAGCACAGATAGATGTGGGGAGGGGGAAAGATATGAAGATCTTGGGATCAAGACCACCTGGCCAGGACTCAGGTGGGGTGGATCAAGGCAACTGAGGCACTGATCATGGTTATTGCCTGACCAAGTTATGACTCCTCCTTTAAGACTATTAGACCTTCATTAGAGAACATAGGGCCTTTCCTTAGGGGTATCTCTCCATTACAAATGGGGAGGTAACTGGGAGAGGTATCAAAGGGTAAGTTCATCCTCATCCTCTTCATCAGTGGATCGAAGGCTGGGGCCTTGTAAAATGTCAGCCAGGTCCTCTTCCGGCCCAGAGGTTCCCCCTAGCTCCAGCTCCTCTAGCTCGCCTTCTGCAGGGGGTGGGGCCAGGGAAGCAGGGGGGATAGAGGAGGGTGACTCTGGAGTTTCAGGATAGGCTGGAACCATCATGCCCTCTATCTCATCACCCCCAGTGCTGTCATCTGGAAGGCTCCAACCATCAGAAGGTGGGAGCGGCCCCTCTGGGGTCTTTCGGGTAGTAGTAGTATTCCGGAAACTGGCAAGGGGGGGTCGAAGCTGGACTCCTGACTTGGTGTGCCCTTCAATGGCTTTCTGCAACTAGAGAGTGGTAGGATATGAGGGAGGGAAAAAGACATGGAAAAACAGATGGATGGAAGAGCAGGGAAAGGGAAATGGGAAGAAAGAAAGAAATTAAGAAAGAAAGAAAAAGATAACAGAGTAGGAGAGACCAATAGGGCAGAAGTCAAGGGAAATAGCATTAAAAGCCAAACATGGATGGATTGAGGAATGGAGCATACCAACCAATACTCTGTACCTATCCTTTTACCCCTTCCCTAGTTAATATCACTCCTCCCCATCACTCCTCATCATTCCTTCTTTCCCTTCCCCCTTGACTGAAGCTGGGACCTAAGTCATCTTCCCAACCACTGTCCTATGAATGCATCAGAGCATCTCTAGAATGAGAAATTCTGCCCCCTTCAGGCCCATGGCCATAGAACAGAAACCAGAGTCTCTATGAGGGCTCTGGATCTCAGTACTGGAAGTGGGGGAGGTTAGGCTTCCTGGGGAGGTACAGGAGGAAGAAAGGGGTTAATGTGCCCAAAGGAATTTGATAGAGCATTGGTACCTCACCTGTCCTCAGCACCCTGTTCTCTATGTCCCCCGACCCAGATTCTGTGCCTCATCCCATTCAGAAGGAGATGGGACACGTCACCTTACCTCTTCCAAAGCCAGTACACCCCGGAGTTTCCCCATGCTGGTCACATAGGCAAGATGGAGGCCAAGTAGTGAGAACAGTGTGTGAGTCTGGGTGGAAGGATCAGAGAATTAGGGTCAAACCAATAGCACGGCAGCCCTCCATGCCTCCCACCAAGACTCAAAAGCGATAACTGCTTTCCCAGTTTGCTTGTACCTCCCCCCTCCCCCACCAAATGAATGATTATGCCATTTTCATCCAGGGCTGAGAAGTCACATTGGGAACCAAGGAAAGAAGAGAGGTATTAGAGTTTAACTTTGTGCAGGGAGGTCCGCTCCACCAACTGGAAGGGAGAGGGGTCTATGCAGCAGTAATCAAAGCAGACAGGTTGGTTCAGCTGCTCCTGCTCCCAGGCCTCAATCTGTAGGGCCAGGAAGGAGAATAGGATGTCAGAAAGTCACCATAGCAGCCAACTGTATCTAACTCTGATTGCCACAGAGCTCCCTGATCTACCCCACAAAGAGCCTTCCTGGCCCCAGTATGCAGGTTCCTATCTCACACAACCAACATCATCAAATTTACTCTTATTTAAACTCTTTCAGCCCATGGAGACCCTTCCAAAAAAAAATACTACCTTCCTTTCTTGCTTAGAGGCAAGTAGGTGGCTCAGCGGATAGAACACTGGGCCCAGAGTCAGGGAGACGTGAGTTCAAATCCAGCTTTAGACGTTTACTAGCTGTGTAACCCTGGTCATCTCGCTTAACCTCCATTTGCCTCAGTTTCCTCAACTGTAAAATGGGGATAATAATAGCGCCTACCTCATAGGGTCAATGTATGGCTCAAATGAGATATTTATAAAGGGCTTAGCACATGCCCAGCACATAGTAGACGGTTAACAGAATGCTGATTCACTCTCCCCTGCCCCGCCCCCATCCATCACTCAAGAACTACCACAGCTCCTCATACCTGGTTACCTCCTTTCTGCCTTTGCAGGGTCCCTTCCAACCCCTAGAACCTGCTTTGTCATTGTGGGGCAGCAAAAAGAGTGATGGTCTTGGAATTGTAGGACCTGAGTGTGAATTCTACCTCTGCCATTGACTAGCTGTGTGATCTTGGAAAAGTCAGTAAACCTCTTCGGGTCTCAATTTCCTCATCTATAAAATGAGGTGCTTGGATGAGATGACTTCTAACATCCCTTCTAACTCTAGACCTATGATCTGAAAGAAAACAAGTACAAAACCATAAGGACTGACTCATTGGGGTACCCTTCCTTCTAGCCCTGTGTTCTTAGGTCTCTGACAGTAGCATATGTATGTGTATGTGGAATAGAGAGCTGTTGGATTGTGCGTCTGCCTTGTGTTAGATAATTCATTATGGATCTGCTCATCAATTTCCTTGAAACACAGCAGTGTGAAGGAGTGAATAGTTCTGACCTTTAAGTCAGAATCACCAGGGCTTAAGTCTCACTTCAGATATATATTGGCTCTACAACCCAGGAAAAGTCACTAAACTTCTCAGTGAAACTCTCTAAGTCTCTAAGACTAGATGTTACAGAGCAGATGCTGACCTACATTGGTAGAGGGAGTTTTCTGAAACAATGAAATTATAGGCTGGATATATGTGTGTGCTTGTATACACATATGTGGAGGAAAAAATTAGAACGTGTATATAACTATAGAATGGATGTATGTGACAATATGTACAGGAGAAATTAGAATGTACATATAAGAGTATATAGAATGTATATGTGTATGTATATACACGTATGAGGAAATTAGAAGGTATATAACTGAATATAAATATAGAATGTATACGTGTATGTATACGAGAAAGTCAGAACATGTATATATGAATATGAATATAAAACATGTATATATATGCATATACACACATATACACACACGTGTATATTATACGCATATACCATGCACACAGCCAGTATTATCTATTAGGGGTAAGAAACTCCTGAGGTTTGCTATCCACTGAGTGAAATCAGATGTCATATTGTTTGCCCTAAATAACCTCTTTCAAGCTTCTGGGATGCCCCCAATATCTAGTATATACAAGGATTTATTAAGCAAGGTCTTGTTCGCCCAAATCACAGAATTTGAGAGTCAGAAGGGATCTCAGTGGCAATCTATTCCAACTCATGTACTAAAGGAAATTCCCTACTAAAACATGCCCCAGTATAATGTTACCCTATCTGTTTGCTTTGTTATTTAACAAGATTCGTACTGTATCACTCTCTAAGTCTTTTTTTCCAATTGAAGAATTCTAGACTGGTAGTGGGTCCCCCTTGATGACCCCTGCCCCTTCTATCATGTCTGTTTTGCAGTGTAACAACCAAAAGGACACATGAAATTCCAGGCAGTAATTCAGCATCCATCAAAGGGCTCACCAGTCATTTATAACATGAATTCTATGGCAAGGCATTGTATCCTTAGGCACCAGGGGTGTGAAGGTTGCAAATGACCCATTGCCTAGTGTCCTATGTTGTGCACCATGTGTTTTGTGTCACAGTGGGATCCCCCAAGGAAATAGCCATGATTCCTTAAAAAGGTGCCCTAAGCAGCACCTTAAAAATGTAAGGACAACAAGGCCGCATAGGATAGTACAAAGAGCATGAGAATTTAAATCAGATGACTTGGTGTTTAGTCACTGCTCTGCTATTAGGTAACTACATGACTTTGGGAAGTTGTTCAGTCGTGTTCAATTCTATATTGACCCCATTTGGGGTTTTCTTGGCAAAGATACTAGAAGGGTTTGCCATTTCCTTCTCCAGCTCATTTTACAGATGAGGAAACTGAAGCAGATAGGGTTATGTGACTTGCCTAGGGTCACGCAGCTAATAAGTTTCTGAGGCTGGATTTGAACTCAGGAAGATGATTCTTCCTGACTCCAGGCCTGCCACTTTAACCGTTGTACCACCCAGCTGTCCAAGAAAATGGAACTAAATGATCTCAAAGATCCCTTCTGGCTTTAATATCCTGAATTTATAATTTTTTCTACCACTTTAAGAAGCTTAATGTCCTCTGCAGGTCAGTGGTTCAATGGATAAACCTCTAGAGGCAGGAAGACCTTCAAATCCTGCCTTAGACACTGCCTAGCTGTGTGACCTTGGACAAGTCACTTATATTCTGCCTGCCTCAGTTTCCTCAATTGTAAAATGGGATAACAATAGCACCTACCTCCCAGCATTGTTGTGGAGATAAAATGAGATAATATTTGTGAAGCAACTGTAAAACCTTAAAATGATATATAAATGCTAGCCATTATTACCTACTGTCTTGGAGTCCTCTGAACACTTAGCTGTCCTGATCAATTATTGAAATGTGGGATAAGATTGGCTACAGAACTGATCCCTGGTCACTCACGGTGGAGTCTTTCAAAATTCCAAAGTGGACATCACCCTTGGGGTCCCTGTGATTTACCTGTCTCTTTGCTTGCTAATTTTGTCAAGAATACTTTTTGCATTTACAGCTACTTGTGACAGTCCCTTCGACTTGTCCCTTTCAAGAGTCACTTTGGGAATGGGAATCTCCCTAACATTGCCTTGAGGAAAATTTGCCTCTTAAGAATTGATACTCTATCTACTATCTTCTGTCTTCTCTTGGTAAACCTTCTGCATTAGGATCACTGAGCCATTGCACTCCCTACTGGGCTTCTTCTCTTTGGGGTATTCAAAGAAAGTGCAGTGGTAGGGGGAGCAAGCATTTATTAAATAGCTCCTACATGCCAGGCACTTTGCTAGCACTTTATAAATATTATCTCAAAGGATTTGTTATTGGTTTTTTGAGTCATTTGAAAAGTGCTCCTCATTTATGTTTGGGCCTGCTGTTTTTCTAGTTTGGGCCTGATGATGGCTTCAGAGAGAGGTAATTCTAGAAACCACTTATATATTGGCATGCCACTCCATCCAAACAGGGAAATATTCTCCTCCCTTGAGTTTATTCTTTAGGGGAAAATGTCTTTTCCCGTATTAGTCATCTATGGTTCACTCCTCCCCCAAAACAAACATTTGATATTTTGATCCTCAAACCTATTTATTGTGGGCTTCCAAGAAACTGTTTTCAAACAATAGAATCCATGCTTCCTGTAGGTTACCTTTTTAAACTCTTCCTTTTCTATCTTTTCCTATTGTCTGAATTTTGTCATAGTTCCTTTTTTTTTCTAAAACCGAATAACCGAATGATAGATTTTTTTTAATCATTCTGTCTCTCACCAGGATGCTGAATTCCATTGTGCTATTATCACTCACCCACAGTTACCTCCTGCCCCAGTTCTTGTTCACTATTCAGGACCAAGTCCAATATATAAGTGGATTCTAGGGCTACTTCTCCCTGTAAGCCATCATTTGTTCTGTCCAAAAGCCTCTGCTCACATGCCCTCCTGGTGCGGCGTTCCACCAGGCTGTTTGGGTAATTCAAGTCCCCCTTTATTATTACCTGGCCTGATTTTTCAGCTCCCCACAATCTTAACTCTTCCTGAACTAAATAAGACACAACAAAATAAAACAGTTTGATCTAACTGGAAAGACCCCTAGTCTTCAGTCATGACAAATTACTTGAGTCAGAGCTCCGACACTTGCCAGTATTAAAATCCAGGCAAGTCAACTTAACATTCCTGGGTCCTGGCCTTTCTCATCTCTAAGGTGGAGGTGGAGCTAATACTATTTGCACCATCTATCTCAGTGTCCATAAAACACTTTGTAAACCTTCAAATGCTATAACAATCTGTGGCTTGCAGACAGTCAAAAAAGGCTTGAGAAAGATAGGACAAAGTAAGAAAAATTAATTTGGAAGACAAATGGGGACAGCTTTCTGACTGGGACTGAAAAAATGGCCATTATAAAAAAAAAGCCTAGCAGCGAAAGTTTAGGATATAATAAATATTTTCCTGTCCTATTCTTTTTCAGTCAGTTCATGATGCCAGTTTGCCTATTTTCAAAAAGGCCCGGGCGTCTAGTTGGTATTCTGGGCCATTCTTATGTTTTCAGCCACTTCGGGCCTAGGCAATCGTGTAATCATCAAGCTCAGTACCACACTACTAGACAAGCTTACTAATACGTAGGCAGGGCACATGAGTTTTCTCTGGACTTGCAAAATTACTTTCCTGGAAGCTATTCCAAGCTATGCTCAAGCAAACTGGTGTTTGCTTTCGTTGCCTGGCATCAGCAACATGCACAGGGCCTGAAGTAGGGCCATGTGTAACAGCTGCCCTATTCCCACTAAAAGTAGTATCCCAAGTATTTCAAGAATGCATTGTGCTAAGTGACAAGAAAGAGCGGTGATGGTGGACAAGGTGAGATGGAGGACCAGAAGGGAGCTGTGACCCTCTCAAGGGCATTGACCCCACCTGTCCATTCTTTAATCCAGCTACCCCCAAAATGATCTAATAGACTCCTAGAAATGGGTAGTGCTATAAATAGAATCTGAATTAAGTGAATTAGCTGTAAGTACAGGGAATGCTGTACAAGAGTCTAGTCTTATGCCAAGCGTGTGATTCCCTAATAGAAGATCCCATTATGTAGAATGTCTATGAGCAAAAGACTACTGTACTGGCTACTGTCTTTTATCACATCCTATAGTACCTCCTGGCTTAGATGTCAATGGTAACTGTTTCTCTTTGGAATAGCAACTGTGAGGGTCTTCCCCTCCCAGCTTGATTTTTTTTCCTTTTTTCTAATTAAAGGGGCCATCCTTAAGGAGGTCTATTTACTGAATAGGCATTACCTCTAAGTGAGTACATGAAAAGGCCTTAGCCTAAAAAGGCCAGGGTTTTCCATTGCCTCCAGTCATCTGATGAATATCTGGTCACTGGACCCAGATAGCTCTGGAGGAGAAAGTGAGGCTGGTGACCTTGCCCAGCCCTCCCTCACTCGAATAGAAGTCAACTGCAAGTCATGTCATCATTTCCCTGATGTCATGGTCCTCTTCAAAAACAGACAAACACAACAACTAGTGCTTTCATTTTAGGGTCTTCCCCTAAGAGACAAAGCAACATCGAGTCTGAGAGCTGAGTGACGTGCTTTGGTCTATATTCAAATTACCCAAACTTTTCACATACTAGAAAAAGACTGGACCTGGAGTCAGAAGGCCACTTTTACTAGCTGTGTGATCTTGGGAAAATCACAGCTCTCTAGGCCTAGTTTTCTTCATCTGTAAAATAAGGGAGGGTTATTGTAAAGTACAAAGGACATATGGAAAGTACTTTGCAAACCTTAATGTGCTGTATAAACCCTGTCGTTCTGTGGTTATTTCCTGTCATGTCACAATTGTCCAACTCATTGGCTGGCTGTTATGGTAGGTCATTTGCCCATCTCAGTTTCTGCTCTTCTGCACTCATTAATACTTCATTAAAACAGGAATAGTGTTAACGGCTGTCAAAGTCAAGATCCCACTGTGTCCTGCCCTAATCAGGGTGCACCTATAGTGTTGTGTTCAGTTTGGTAACCCCATTTTAGGAAGCTAATGCTAATAATGATAACAGCTCGCATTTACACAGCACTTTAGCTTACAAAGCTCTTTACAACAATTAACTCATTTGATTCTCACAACAATCTAGGGAGATGGGTGCCATTATCACCCCCATTTTGCAGATGAAGAAACTGAGTCCAAGAGTGGTAAAATGACTTACCCAGGCTCACGTAGCTAGTAAATGTCTGAGGCAGGCTTTGAAACCCAGGTCTTCCTAACTCATGGGTCCAACTTTCTTACTCACTGTACTTAATTGCCCCAAGATTAATAATAACTAACATTGATATAACTCTTTAAGGTTTGCAAAGTACTTTGCAAGCATTAGTTATGTTACTTGAAGGATACTAATAAGCTAGTGACTATCTAGAGGAAGGTAACCAGGAGTTCATGCTATGTGAGTGTTGGTTGAAAGAACTGGGTATTTTTAGCCTAAAGAAGAGAAACTTAGAGAGAACGTGTTAGCTGTCTTTTAGTATTTTAGTGGATTTCACCTGTAAGAGAGACTAGGCCTGTTTTGCTTAGACCCTCAGGACAAGAAGGGCCCATAGAACAACGGGTGGAAACTGTAGAGAGTCAAATTGAGACTAAAGAAATGGGCTGCCAAAGAGGTCTTAAAGACTAGATGGCAAATTATATTGTGGAAGAGACTTTTGTTGAAGGTTTGAACTTGACAGCTTTTATGGACCCTTCTAAAGCTGAGATTGTGTCGTTTACATTCTCCTTCCCACCTCCAACAAATTTTAGTTTAAACACTGCTCTTTTTGTGTTTAAATTATTAGCATCTACAGTCTGGTACCATTCGGGTCTAGATCAGGTCTATATTGGTTAAAACTCTACAGGATTTTGTCTATTTTATCTAGGCAGGGTTCTACCTGCCCACCCCCAAAAGACTCTGAGTGATGAACAAAACTCTGTTCCTTCTTCCAATTTCACAGTTTCTTTTATCTATTAAGACTGAGACTCTGCCTTTCCCTAGGTTCCTATACAGGTAGAACTGATGGTACTTTTAGATAATGGTGATCTTTAGACTGTAGGCTCTTATATAACTGACTATATATAGCCTCTATACCTTCCCTGCTACAATCCCAACATCACCTCATGGACAGAGAAGCATGGCGCCCTTGGAGAGGACTTGGAGTACGAAAGACTTGGGTTTGAATCCTGCCTCAAATAACTCTTAGCTGTATGGTCCTGAGAAGGTCACTTGACCTCTTTAGGCCTCAGTTTCCTCATTTGTAAAATGAATTGACCCATAAGGGCTGCTTAAAGGAAGGGTTTCTTTGTTCAGGGCTCCATGCCTCCAGAAGAGAAAAGAAGCCAGTACAAGGGAGTCCTCTTTACATTTCACAAGCTTTCCCTGTAGCATAGAGAGTACTTATCCAGGTGTTCCCCAGACCAGTACCCTCCCCTTCATAGGCATCCCATCCGGAAATGATGGAGCAGCCCCTTTCCTCCCATCTGGCCAGGATGAGTTCCTCACTGCCATGGGAAGGGTTGAGGGAAGAAAGAGAAAGTTGTATGTTAATTTAATCATGGGAATGGGGCATATATGGACACTTTCATACTATTTTGTCAGAAAAAGCATTAGGTCATGCTTGGAGTCCCAATTCTAATTCACGCAGAAATGAAAGAGCTATTTTCTTATCCAAAAAGAAAGAATAAGGGGGGTGGACTTAATGACTTCTAAGGCCTAAATCTATGATCCAGTGACGTGTGCTGTGGGAGTCCTGCCTTTATAAACAACGTGTCTATCCATCTTTGTTCCTCATCTTCCCTTCGGACAGCTCCCCAGACCTATGCCAAAGGAATCTTGCCTCCCTCCATAGCTTTCCTATTCCCCCACCCCCATCCTGCATAGAATTTTAAATTTTCAAAGAAAGACCTTTCACAGCTATTATCACCTTTGAGCCAAACAATAGACCCTGAGAAGTGCAAGAGGAGGACCATCTTGGAAT
Organism: Phalanger gymnotis; assembly: GCA_028646595.1. Lineage (NCBI taxonomy): Eukaryota > Metazoa > Chordata > Mammalia > Diprotodontia > Phalangeridae > Phalanger > Phalanger gymnotis. The sequence continues at coordinate 80,893,002 of CM053623.1, read as the reverse complement.
TTGGGTGAAGAATAGCATACTTTCATTACTCTGTGTGTGTGTGTGTGTGTGTATCCATGTGTAAAGTGTTTTTTTTCCCTTTTCTAAAACTGTAGTGATAGCATTCCTGAAAATCACTCCCCAAGGACTACCTGAGGGATGAGTCACCAGAGAGAGCTTGGGTGGCAGTGGACCATGGCAGTCGGCCAACCAAGCCTTGGGGCTCTCAAAAGAGAACAAAGTAGGAAATTCACCCTGGACCTGAGAGGTCTCTCTAGGCATTTAATATCATCAGAAGGACTTCCTACGGTTCCATAGCAAGTAAGGCAGATGTTATTACCTTTGTTTTAAACAAGAGAAAATCAAGTCACAGGGAGGTTAAATGGCTAATGTCACTCAGTGATAAAAGAACCCAAAACTCAAATCTCCTGATTCCTAGACTTTCCCTAACCTTAACCATGATGGTTCCTCCCTTACTCCTTATCCTTCACAAACTATTACTCCCTACATCCCTCCTCACTCAACTGATACGCATATCCCACACTTACCTCCTCAGGTGGCATGTTGTCCACTAAATTGATGATTTCCTGGAAGAGTCAAATTTGCGGTCACTGTCACCTCTAGCCCCAGAGTGCCACCTAGCCAAGATAAGTATCACCTGTCCCCACCTCAAGGTCACAGCACCCTTCTTCCCAAGGAACAATACACTCCCCTCAAGTGTACCCTCCCTTCTATGGAGCTATCCTTATCCCTAAGATCCTCTCCCACAAAGTCTCTCAGAGCTTTCCCTTACCTGTGGAGTCCTCTTCTTGGTGTGGAAGCCATTTCCCAGTATGCAGCGAAGCAGAGACCGTAGGAAGGGAAACCTTTGGCCTTAATAGAAGGAGTCATGTGGGCCAGAGGAGGAGGGAATGACTCATACCTTTCCTGGGGCTTCCCCCCAGGAGTAGTTAGGGTCCTTCCAGACAATGCTTGCAGAGAGCCTTCTCTTAAAATCACTCCCTCCATTTTCTCAACTGAGAAATCCCTTCCCTATTCCCTGAAGACCTCCCTGAAAGCCACACACAGGAATACTCCATTCCCACTGGGGCAGGTGGAAGAGGTTGGAGGTAGCCACAGGAAGGTAGAGTTAAGAGATAGCTGTTCCTTACCCGCAGTATCCTGTGCTTCTGGTTGCAGCTTATGGTGGGGCAAAGGCCCATTGGGCTCCTCAGGGGGCAAAGGAGCAGTTAAAGTGTGAGGAGAAGGAGGAAGCTGTAAGATACAGCAGAGTCAGTTCCAGCAAGGAGGCATGCACACCAACACACCCCTCCACCCTTTCCCTCCACCCCCACTCCCACACATACCCTGCATGCACACACACACATCCTAGATGGATCCTAACCAGTCTATCAAAACCTAGGCCCCACATATTTCCTCTATCTTTCTTGTATCCCTCTGCACTCACATCTCTTGCCACCACCTACAACCTAATCTTCTGATGAATGTTAACTCTCAGAAATACCTGTGTTCCAGGCCCTAGTTCTAAAGAACCCTTAAGAGTTTCAAGCCCCTAATCTTTTAGGGTATTGCTAAGGCAATTCTCTCTCTTCCTCCCTCCCTCCCTCCCTCCCTCTCCTCTTCTCTCCTTCTCTCCTTCTCCCCTCCGCTCTCCAATCACCCTTTCTCTGGTTGCCATGTCCCCTCATCCCTAGAACAGAAAGGGGGAAAAAACAATCCTATTTCTTTGGCCCTGCAGATTGATTTTACGTTGTCATGCTCACCTCCCCCCTCTTCCCTCATGTCTCTCTAGTTATGTCACCTCTGTCCTTCCGCTGATGTCCTCCTCCTCCTCCTCATCCACAAAGGCAAAGGACTGTGGCCGGCCCTGTGCTGAAGAGTTCCTGGGGAATTCCTGACCTGCCTGCTTCACCTGCCCAGTGAAGGGCAGTTCTGCCAACTTTCTTGCCATCTCTTGGGCTTCCTGCAGTCTCCGCTCAGGGCTCAAGTGACGCTGAAGTAGGGACTGCAGCTCTGATCGCTCCACTGAGCCCAGCAAGATCATCGAGTCTAGGGGAGAGCCAGGATCACCAGCAGGCCCTCCGCAAGTTCAACAATGTTAAGTTAAAAGCAAAGGAGGCCCATCAGCTGCTTTTTTGAAGAAAAAAAACCAGCTCAAATAATTTTCCTGATTGATCCCGTCCAACTCCAGTGCCTACCCTGGTGGAAAATGCACCTGATAGACTAGAAGGTCTTAGAATCATGCCTCTGCCACTTGAGCACCTCTCTGGGCCTCAATTTTCATTTCACCTTCATTTCAGTTGGTATAAAATGTGCATACACTTTGAAAGCTGGTGTCCAAGGTCTACAAACAATCTATACAATGACTACAACAATGTTAATAGTAAGAAAAATCACAAAACAATCCAAATTGAATGTTGTAAAATCACACAGAACAAGTGTAGCCCCAAAGAATAGAAATGAGAAGATGCTCTCCATTCCTTTGCGGAGGAGGAAAGTCCAAAGGTGTGGCACATGGAATATATTTTTAGACTTTTTGATGTATTAATTGATTGTGCTGATTTTCTAAATTAAAAAATATTTTTGTCGTATAGATGTCTCTCTGGGGAGAAGGAAAGGGATGCTGGGACAAATTCTGGTGACATAAAGAACAAAATATATTGCTAAAGTTTATTTTTTTTAAAAAAATGATAAATTTGGGTCTATCAGCAAGACAAATGTGAAGTCATCAAACAATGAAACCCATTAGAAGATACTTGTGGTGAATGCAGACCTTGGGAAGACAGCAGAACTATGCTAACATATATCTTAGAATTATAGAATCATGGCTTTAGAGCTGGAAGAGACTTCAGAGGTGATCATTTTATAAATAAGGAACTTAGACCCAAAGATCTTAAACATCTTGCCCAATGTCATACAGGTAGCCAATGGCAGAGCTGGGATTTGCATGAATTCACCTCTGAGGTGAAATCCAGTAAACTTTCCACTATGTAACACTGCCTGTCTTGGTATTGTCTTCTTGTGTCATATCTCAGCTTTAGACTTTTCTCCCTAAATTTGGGGAGTTCTCATCAATTGAGGATGTCCATAAGGAGAAAAGACCATGTCTCTTCCATTATAACAAGTGTTTTCTGAGTGCATCCTCCCAGCCCACTTCTTCCTTTAGGAATATGCCTCTTTCCTTTTCCACTGACCTGTGGAGTCTACTAAGGGTAAAGTCTTGACAGTAGTGGCCTGAAGCAGGGCTTGCAAGTCCCGGTAAGTGCAGGAGGCTGAAATGAACTTCACTTCACGTACCATAATGTCCTCAACAAAGATTGTGTATTTGCTGCTGAAGAAGAAAGCATAACGAGTGAGCTCTATGGCCCCATCTGTCAAGTTCCCTTGTCTAGTCTACCAGATACCTTTCCTAATGTTATCTCTCCCCCTTTTCCAAAGGGCTTTACCATAATATGAGTGCAAGACCTGGGCACCCTGGGGCAGCTAGGTGGTGCAGTGAGTAGAGCACCGGCCCTGGAGTCAGGAGGACCTGAGTTCAAATCTGGCCTCAGACACTTGACACACTTACTAGCTGTGTGACCTTGGGCAAGTCACTTAACCCCAATTGCCCTGCCTTCCTCCCTCCAAAAAGGAAAAAAAAAACCTGGGCACCCTTCTCTTGAGAAAACCAGGAATCAGCTCAGCAAGTATGGAAAAATAGCACTAGGGTATATCTGACCACAGCTCTCACCAACATTTACTTCACTAAGTCTGGTACACGGGTATGTGGACTCTGGAGCAACAAGAATAATTGATAAACACTGAGGGCAGCTAGGTGGCACAGTAGGCCCGGAGTCAGGAAGACCTGAGTTCAAATTTGACCTCAGACACTAGCCGTGTGACCCTGGACAATTCTTGTCAGTCCCGACAATCCCTGGACGAGTCACTTAACCCTGTTTGCCTCAGTTTCCTCCTCTATAAAATGAGCTGGAGAAGGAAATGGTAAACCACTCCAGTATCTTTGCCAAGAAAACCCCAAATGGGGTCATGGAAAGTCAGACACGGATGAAATGACTGAACGGCAACCGACAGAAACTGAGCTAGCTTCCCTATACATCACAATGATAACACCAGGGGAGAAAGACTGTGAGCCAAACGTCAGGTCCCCATAGTCGCTCTGTACTTTCAAGCATCAGCTAGTTTCTCCCCCAAACTCCCCCCACTGACTAATGCTACGCATTTTTTCACCACCATATACAGACCTACCGCCTTCATAAAACGGCGAAGCTGCCGCTCTTCCTAGCTATTCATGACAACCCTAATGTCCTGATGAAACCACTCTTGGGAATCTCCTGTGCAGCGCACCAGGACTGCCTGTATTCTCTTCTGCCTCTGAATCCCACAGTGTTCCATTTTTCCCAATGATAATGAAATCACTTTCTCTGTATCAGACATAATCTAATTCTGGATTGACTAGACAGGAAGGATTCTTCAACCACCCTCTGTTTCCCGCTCTCCCGACACCCCCTGCACCCCACTTAGTTATTCTTCCTGACCTGAGCTGGCTCCAGCCCAAGTCAGGCAAATATGGAAGCTTCTTGACCTGGATGATGCTGTCATAAAGTGAGGGCTGTAGGCTTTGGGCTACCATGTTGGCAAGGATCACAGCCACCATCATGGGCAAGATGTGGGCGATCTGGCCAGTCAGCTCAAAGCAGATTACTGCTGTAGAAACCGTGTGAGACACTGCACCAGTGAGTGCTGCCGCCCCTGGATCAGGAACATAGAGTTGTACCATGCTGGTCGCTAGGAAGAACATGGCGTTAATCTTCCCTTCTGCCCCTCCCCCTCAGTATGGGAAGATATAAAATAGATCACCTGGAGAATATAAGGAGTATACTGCAAGTGTAGGACACTAAAGATGTGGAAGTGAACATCAATGGGAGGGACACAGAAGTGGAAAATTCTGAGAGAATGATACAGGGGAAGGAGGAAGACATGTGAAGAGTCATTATGGCAAACAAGGCAGGGGCTTACGAAGGACTAGCTAGTCACCAGGGAGGGTCATAAGAAGGGGCAAAAAAGGAGGGAACATGGTTACTGTGAAGGCCACATTGGCTAGTATTTATGCACCTGAAGGAGACCTGACCACGGGCATTTTGGAAGGTGGGCATTATAGCTCTGCACGGCCTCGATGAAATAGAGAATTTTTAGCAAATGAGGATTTTTGTAGTATCACAGACTGTGAAAACTGGTGATTATTTAGTCTAATCGACTTCTCCTCCTCCTCCCCTCCATTTTACATGGAGACTGAAGCCCAGCAGACTTGATTGAGTGTAGCATGGGACAGCGAAAAGAGCACTGAATTGACAGTCAGAAGACCAAGATTCAAATCACAGCTTGGCTTTTTCCTGCCTTTGTGAGTCACTTAACCTCTTTTGGCTTTGGGTGACTCATGTGCAAAAATGAGAGGCTTGGACTGGATGACCCCTAAGGTCCTTTCCAGCCTTAAATCTATGACTGGTATGATCACAGTGAGTAAATAGCAGAGCTGAGACTGAATTCTGGTCTCCTGACTCTAGGGGCCTAGGTCAAAATGGGAGGGAAGAGGGAAGAGGAGAAGAAGAAGAGGACCCACTGATAAAAATGTTTCCTCCGGGCCTAGAGGATAAAGTTATTTGGGAAAACCTCACCAAAGATGGTATAGAGGGACTTTAGAAAAATTCTCACCAATGACAGTGAAGTCACCAGGTTAGAGGAACAAAGGAGACACGTGGAGAATATCTCCCTTATTAGGACACAATCCCCAAGTATGAGGAGCTGGAGAATTATTGTTCAATAATAGTTCCTGGATGAGGAGAGTGGAGGCGTCTAATTGCTAATGACACAGCCCTTGGGTTTAGTTTAGAGTATCTGATTGTGTGTGGAGGTGGAGGTGGGGAAAGCAGGGTAGGAAGGAGAGAGTGAATAGTCTTACCAATTACTGCATAGCCCCCAGGAAGAATCTTATAGATGATCCCATCAAATAGGATCCCATCTGGGAAGAGCATGGCCATGATTTCTCCAACCAGTCGCCCAAATGCTGCCCCTGGGTGAGAGATGGAGAGGGTAATTGAGCATTAGAGTCCTTCTAGGAGCCCCAAAGCCCCTCCCCCCTAGATTCCCAGAATCAAGCCAACCCCTCCTCAGAGCCCAAAAGCTCTCCCAGAACCCCCAAACCAAATTTTCCATCATTCTCCCAGAACCCCAGACTCCTGCAACCCTTTAAGGACTCACCCAGCACAAACACAGGCATGAAGCCCCCACAGGGGATGGGCATAGTAGTGGCCACAATGGACATCCAGAACTGGGTCAGACAGAGATATCAGAGCAGGGAGAAGGTGGCTCCCTCTCCCAGGGCTGAATCCAGCTTGGCAGTTTGCCCCTTTCCCTCCCCTAGACATGTGCCCATTCTTAGTAGTCACAATTACTATCTAAATTCTCAGGAAATTAATATGTTCATATTTCTACCTCCAATCCATAAGGTTAGGTGATTGGGGAGGGGAAAGTAGAGAAAAAGAGTTATAGATTTAGGGACTCCCCTGCTCCCTCATTCTGCACTTTCTTCCATTCCTTGGCCTCCCTTTCCTGACCCATCCCCATCTTGCTCATCAGGAAGTTATTCCCAATATCTAACCATACTTCTCAGTTAAAGTGACTATAGTTCTCACAGTCAATCAGGAACAGGACAGGGAGAAAGCATAAGAGGACCAGAGATCCTTTCCCTTCCCCATGACCCCAAGAATAACCACAGTCCTGAAGTGTCCCTTGAACCCAGAATGTTCATTACAGAAAAGCTGCTTGAAGCCTTTGGGTCTACCGTTGTCCAGACCTGTTCTACACTTCATGAAACAAGCTCTAAGGTGTGAACAATCTGAATGACTTTGTGAATGATCACACAACCAACTTAGATTTGATATGGTCATTTGCTAAGCAGCAGACTGGACTTTACAATGTGCCCCCATGTCATACATTTCCCTTGACAATGGTTTACTCCTTAGAGGTCAGCAAAAGCCCTTACTCTTGTGACACACTGTCTTTTCAGGAAGGTGGGAGAATCAGATTGAACTGCTATCCTTCATCCTGCCCCTACCCCCATATCTCTGGGGTTCCAGATGGGGTACGATTAGAGGGTTGGGTGATCAGGAGGGTCAGAAGAGCAAAAGAATGATACCTTCATGATAAAGAAGAAGAAGATGACTACGATGACGCTGACCTGGGGGTGGATCCAAACAGCTGAGCGGCCCAGGCTCTGGGGGTCACCTGCATGTTTCACCCATGTGTAATTGTCAAACAAAGAACTGATGGCTTCTCGGGGCATAAGCTATTGATGAAGGGGGAGAGTTACTTGGGGAAGGGGTCTCCAAAAACTTAGCCCCTTTCTCTGGAGAGCCACCACCTCCTCCCAGGGAGCTAACCCACTCCTGCTCAGGATCAAGGCAAGACTCTTCTTCCCTTGGGCAGTGACTAGAATGAGCGTCCGGGAACCCCCTGGGAAAAGGAATAACTATAGCCTGAGCCCCTAATCCTGATCATCTGCTTGGCTGGCTTTAAAGTCCCTTCCCCAGTTTCCCCATTGCTGACCTCTCCAGCCATGAACTGGCCCATTCCCGGGGGGAAGGTAAATGAGGCAATGATGAAAGTGACAATCCCTGGGTACAGTAGGCGGCTGCAAGGGAAACAGAACTGGCACTTGCCCCCAACCCAGCCCCCTTCCAAGAACCCTTTCCTCCACCTCACCCCAAATCATAGAATTCGAGTTGGGAAGGTCTGGGTTACAAATGGAGATGGCCTGCAGTCACAATTCCCTGACCAAAGAGTTTTTCTCCTCCCCCAAATGACTGCCTTCAAAAGGGCCAGAAGTTATACAGGAACTGGGCTGGGAAGAGAGAAATGTCTCTTAGTTCTACTGCTCTTCTCTCCTCCCTCCTCCCTCCCTCCCTCAACCCTGAAATATCAAGTTCCTTCCTGGATAGAAATCCAAGACCTGCTGTGGAGGTGTATAATGCCCTCCAGAGACACTGAAGGAGTGGCTTTTAGAGGGGGGTAAAATGTGGCAGAAAATGAGCATGGTTAGAAGATGGGCCTTGAGAGAGCAGTGACTCACTGCTTAGCAAGGAACTGGCTGAGAGCCTTATGCCTTCGGACTCCCAGCATAACCTGTCGATGCAGATAGACAAACACAGCACCCAAGAACCCACAGCAGATCCTGGGAGGAGACATGAAATTAGGTAGATGAAACCCAACTAAAAGGATCAAAGGATTATAATACTGCCCCAACCTCCAAAGGGTAGAGGCATCAGACTTCCCTCTCAAGGCCATCCCTGCCAGGGCCCTACCCTCCTCCTCCTGTGCTGACCTGCCTCCTTCTCAACTTATGCCCTCATCATCTCCCTCCTTGATCCCTCCCCCAATTAACCGCACTGACCCAATGATGGCAAAAGCAGGAAGCTCTTGTAGGTCAAAGGGAAAATCCATTCGGAAGTTTGTTCTGAACAGGGCTGTGATGGTAACTGTAGGGGAACGGGGAGAGGGAGAGTTGATATAAAAACTGAAGAGACAGGAAGATGGTCAGTGTCAGTATAAGGCACTCCCTAATTCCTTTATGCCTCCTTCAGAATCTACAGACCCTCGTTTCCTCTTCTCATCACCTTTATGCCCTTATCTCCCAAATGTGTGAGTTCTTTGCTATTTTTCCCCATCATTACCAACATATCTGTCCCACCTATATGCCTCACAAGACTCCCCTGACCATCCCCTGTCATTGTCAGCAACCATGTTCTATACACTACCCCCACAGACCTGTCGCCGTCCCCTCAGCCCTGTTACCAGCATCTTTGTTCCACACTGCCAGGACACGGAAGACAAAGGCACTGAACGTAGCGGCAAAGAATCCTCGCCAGTAATTCCGAACAGCAAAATAGGTGGAAGTAACTTCAATGCTAAACAGCACTCCTATTGAGTCATGGGGTCTGGTGTCAGCCCAGGAAAAACGATCTGACAACCTCGACCCAGAGCCTGAAGGATTTTCTGCTGTAAATGTGGATATTGAGGAGGGAGGAGGGAGCAGCCGCTTCTCTCAACCCTGGGGTTCCTAGCTCTATGCCAAGCCATGCTGAAATTCTACAAATCATAGCCATGGTACTACCCAAAATGGAGGACTGGTGTGAAAGGAATATGGGGGAAACAGCATCCTTCAACATGCAGGAAAGATGGAAATCACATATACAGTGTGGCCAAGACCACACTCAGGTAGTGGGGGGCGCTCCCTCATTTAGAAACACCCAACACTTTCTCCTCAATTCTGTAACATTTTCCGTACTATTTCTCACAAAAATGTCCTACTTATGCTCCTGAATGCAGTGGGGGTGGTGAGGAAGGAAGAAATAGTGCTTGTGAGGGAATGAGAATTTTCTCAACCAATCTACTCCCTTCCCTCAACCTTGGGGCTTCCATGTTGGTCTGAGAGAAACAGCTAGGTAAATTCTCCAGTGAAGTGGTAAGGTTCTTTGAGATACACACATACCCTGAACAGAATTATAAAGCCAGAGTATCAGAGTTATGGGGATTCTCCTAAAAGAAGCCAGTAGGTGTAAGACTCAGGGGGCAGCTGTGTAGGGCAGAGGTTTCATGAAATGATTAGGAAGATCCTTCTTTTTTATATAAACATGAAAGTGGTTTTATTTAAGATGACCAGATAATGAAAGTTCCATATTCTGAATAAAGGAGATGAGAGGAATGAAAAGGAGAATAGGCAAGGGAGGAAAGGAAAGGAGGTGAGAGAGAAAAGGATGGAAGAGAAAGGGAGAGAAAGAAGGAGGTAGAGAGGGAATAAGAGGGATAGAGAGGGAAGAAGAAGGGAGAAAAAAAAAACAATTCCAGAATTAGCTGAAACAGCTCTTTGGCAGGGAAGTCCAGGGTCAAAGGAGTATGGGAGAGGTGAATACCACAGACAAGCCTATGCTTGTGCCAAAGAAAGGTGGGGCTCACAGGACAGAAGTTAGTTATCTAATCTCAGATTAGGAATACTAGCAAGAGTGGAGACAGGAACAAAAAACAAACAAAACACAAGGGTTGGTAGGGAAAACGTAAGAGAAGTTGATGATGCTGGCATTAGGTGCAATTTATAGAAGTTACGACAGGATTTTTTTTTTAATCTATAAACAGCAAAGATGAAAGAAGATGCTGGCCTTTGATGAGATGAATTGAGAAAAAACTCATAACAGAGACACCAAAGAGGCCTTTTTAGTGTTTGTTTTGCTTTTTAACTTCATCTTTATCAAAACTGTGAACTGAGACCCTAGACAAACAGAGTGGGTGGGGAAACTCAGCTAGATCTAGAAAAAAAAAACTTGCGATTCTGAAAGAGGAAGACAATATAGTGGGCTTGGTAAACGCTAAAGCACTTCAAAAATGGGAACTACCAAACATCCTGCTTTTCAGCCCCATACTGGTAACCAGTACCCAGGAAGCAACTCCCCAAAGCCCCTACTTGGCCTAGTTCCTTCAAGCAGCACCAGTTACTTTTTAACTTCTCATTCCTCTTTCTTCCCCCTGCCCACCTCCTCCCATCTCATCAAGTTTTCCTCAGTCTACCTGGCTTTGACAGGCAACAGCGAGCTAATAAATAATTTTTGTGAAGAGGACAGTCTTCAAGTATTACCCCTTCTCAAGTAACATAATAGGATTCCAACAAAGTAATCTGGTATAGCAGAAGGAGCATTGGAATTTGAGTCATTGGAATGTGACCCAAGATCAAATCCTGGCTCTGCTGTTTACTTATCTCTGTGATTGTGGGCGAATTACTCTTTGCTGAAGTTTCCCTCTCTAGGACTCCGTTTCCTCATCCGCAAGAGCAGAGGGTTACCTCTGTAAAGTCTGTTCCAGCCTTAAAAGTCTATTGAATCTAAGGGCAAAAATAGTTTCCAGGCAGGTAAGTGGTCTGCTATGGTATAGAGGGCAATTTGCATGGCATAGTAGATGGGGTGGTCAGGAAGAGCTGAGTTGAAATCCGGCCTCTGCTACTTGGAAATTCTGTGTTCACGGGTAAGTCTCTTAGTCTCCCTGGGCCTTGTTTCCTTTTCTGTAAAATGACTAGATGATCCCAGAGATCCCTTCCAGGTCAAAATTTCCTGTGATCCTAAGACATCCAGCCCAGTGCATCTAGTCATAGAATAGTGCTCTTGAAAAATCAGGTGAATTAAGTTCCTGTTCTTTCCTTTGTTGGCAACAAAGGAGAGCCCACTTGTTGACTATCCAACTGTAAACTGACTAATTCCTTGGTCATGTCTGGCCAACATGCCACCCTGGATGACATCCTTTTTCTCAGCTCAGTTTCGGGACACTTCCCCTGCTGTTAGTCAGTGCGTTCATTCAGGACATGAAAACTAAGTTTAATATTAGCCTAAGCTGATTATAATTAGAAATGAGCTTCCAAAGCATAACAAACAGGATATGATTTGGGAATCACTCACCATTTGGGATTATCTGGCCATTTTTATCTAAGAACTTAAGAGATGACGTTATCGTGTGTGTGTGTGTGTGTGTGTGTGTGTGTGTGTGTGTGTGTTTGTGTGTGTGTATTCTAAGTCTGATTTTTTTTCTCCTTAGAGCATTAGTGATGTCATCTGTCTCTGTGTTCATTCTAGGGCCATGAGGCACCTTAGCATGCTTCTCAAAGTTGACAGTTGGATGCCTCCAATATCCTAGGCTAGGAATAGCTTGCTGCAGTCTGTGTCTCCCCTATGGGCTGGGTCTTTGCCATGTACCAATCTACAGGAAGGAAAAGAGCATTCTTTGCTATTCCAGTGGGGGAGGAGAAAGAGAGAGGGAGGGAACCTTATGCTGAAATTAAGAGTTGTTAAAAAGGCAAATCTCTTTGTTTCATAAGAATTCAGCTGATTTAACAGTTAAAAGAAAACCACTACAATAAACCAACAAACTCCATTCCAAAAATATTCTTTGGGCCCAGTAGACAGCTAAAAAAAATGAATAAAGGCTCCTATGGGGAAAATTGGAGTGCTGGATTCTAAGAGACTTATGGAAATTGAGATTCACTGATAGACACTAATGACTACAATGACTGAGGCTGACAACAGAAAAGCAAATAGAACCTTAATTAATGAATTTGTCCCCTCTGGACATTAAAAAGCCCCTTTTAAGTACAGAATTTTGTTTTCAGTATAACAAATCTGACTCAATAATCATTTATTAATGCCCTACCATGTGCAAAGCACTATGACAGGAAATATGACACACATTTATGTATATATATATATATGTGTATACACATATACACATATATATATATATATATATATATATATATATATATATATGTATAGTGGATAGAGACACAGTTTCAGAGCGAAGAAGGTCTGGGTTCACCTGTAACACACACTGGCTGTGGGACCCTGGGCTAGTCATTTATTGTCTCCGGGTCTCCCAGACAACTCTCTAGGACCATAAATTGCAGAAAAGTCCCAGATCTGCATCGCTAGAGCGATTTTCCTAGAAGGACGTTCCCTACACTGATAAAATCATAAACCTGAACCAGAAAAAAACATGTACAAAAGATTCTGCTGGCCCTAGGAGGGGCACCCAGATACATGACACGTATCTTTGTACTTGCCTGGTGTTTCATATCCTATTATTCCCACATGAGCCTTTATTTGTTCTTTAACACTGTATCCAGTGGGCCTAGAGAATATTTTTTAATTAGAATTGCAATAGAATAATTATATTATCTACAGACATATGTACACACACACAAACACAGACATATTTGTCAGTTTCTCGCAGCTTTTGTCTTTAGTATTCCTCTCCTGATCCAGGTCACCTTAGCCATCTGAACCTTGGGAATACTGGCTCCTTGACTGAAAGTACTGATTTCATTTGCATAATGGAAAAGATGCCTCATACTGCTGACATTTTAGACGTACAATGTGAGAGCTGGAAGGGACCTTAGAGATTCACTTAGTCCAATGCCTCATCCTCGGGGAATAGGTATCTTTTTTTTCTCCACTGTTTTGTTCCTCCAACTAGTATTGTTTTATCACTGTCTCGAAGCCCTGTTCTCTCTTTTCTGGAATTACAAGTAAAAATCTTACTGGAAAGAATAATTTTCCAAAGAAATGTTTGGTCTAATAAAGTCTATTTCCCCTTGTCCAACAAGATGGCTTTGGTTCTGATTACTACTAAGTGTATTTACTGGGCAAACTTGGACAAGTACGTGTTTTTTTTTCTGGGCCTCATTGATTAATCTGTTACTCATTACAAAGAAAATGTGAATAAGTATTGCTTGCCTAATAGGTGGGGAGAGAGCTAAGCTCAGTTCTGGAACTCCCAGTTAACTTTCACTCTTCATCTTAGATGACTCGATCACTTAAGCAAAGATCACCTAAATGCCTAAATACTGAAAAGAAAATGCAAAGCAATTTGGGAACTTTGGGAAAAGGGGTTAGTTACTTGGCCAGTCCTGGCACCCCAACACTAATTCCTTGCTGCACAGGAAGCCAGAGCAGAATTCTGGGCAGGGACATAAAACATCAGTCTGGGCTGCTCCCCTTCTTGCCCATCAGTTTAAAGAATATTTATCCAAAAGTAGGGGAGGAAAACTCATCTTCGTTCCTGAGTGTTATTGATGAAAACTTTCAGAGTATAAAAAGAAATATCTAGACAAGGACCAAAGAAACCAGTGTCTCTTATTTGAAAATAAGGAAGGATGATGACTCTAGGTACCTGAGAAGAACCTAATGGAACACTGCATTTCTGGCTTTGTGTGTTTAAAAGGTTGATAGAGAGGCTGATGACCAGCTGCTTTTCCCTGGCTTCTGATGACAAAACAGGATTTATATTGCAGCAAAGAGGAATTGAGGTTAGGTAGAAAGAGGAACTTCCTGTTAGCAAGAGGGTGTGAGTCATTAAAAAGCTGGCAAAGTTCCCTTGAGGATAAGCAATATAATAGCAGTTCTAAGAATAATTATTATGGCTAGCAGCAGGGGCATGGAATTGTTGACTTTTAAAGCATAGCATGGGGCAGGAGATTTGGGGGAAACCTGGACAGGGGACCCTGCAGGATGTGTGTGGAGTCTTTGGTCTTGCCAACATTTCGTGTGTACACACACTATATAGCTTTAGGAATGTATGTGTGTATGTATATATACATAGATAGATAGATATAGATATACATATATGTATATACACACACACACACTATATGTCAGATATAGTGTGAATACACACACTTACATCCCTCCCCCACCCCCAATACACACATACACCCATACCCACACCCATGTAGACATATAATTTCCTAACCCTGGTGGTGATAGAAGATGGGAAAGGAAGTTGGAAACTCGGGTTAGAGAGGGAATGGGAGAATTGGTCAGTATGTCAGCAACTTGCCTCCAAGCGGTGTCCCAAAGCAACAGCCAACTCCCACGGCACAGCCCACCGTCAGGATATCAGCGTAATAGTATGGCTGCTACTGGGGAAGAGACAGGTGAAGGGACAGACAGGAGAGATGAGAGAGAGAGATGGATAGACAAAGACAAAGAAAACACCATTTGGTGAGGAACAGGACAGAGTGAGAGGCCCGAGTCATGGGGCTGAGGTTGGTTATAGCGACCCCATCAGTCTCCGTGATCCCTGAAACTTTACTGCCCCAGATGGGAAAAAAATCAGCAGATTTGACAAACAGGAAGTGACCTCTCATGGCATTCCTCCAGAAACAGGAAAAGATGTAAAAGTTCAAAAAGCCTAGTCAGACAAGGTAGTTAATCTGTGATAACCAGCGGCTCCCACCAGCTTCACCCCTAGAAATCAGGTCCAGCCACAACAGGAATTAACATTAGAGAGAAACATGGAGTGACTTCAGGTAGAGCCAGCACCCTTGGGGTTATGAGAAATAGGAAGCGACTTCATAATGCTCCTTAGGAAATACTCTCCTTGGCTGGAAATGCTGATGCCTGGCCCAAGGTCCATGTTTACTCTCTAAATGGCTAACCCCTGTCCTTACCCCATCCCCTGTTATGGAAATCAAGGCCTTCAGTATATCATCCTCTGTGCCTTGCCTAAAGCCACACCCCTTCCACCACCCCCAAATCTTGCTCAAGCAATGCAATCAGGGTAAGGGAGGAAGTAAAACTTGCCTCCAATGGGGGCCGCAAAGCAGCATCCCACGCCCACTGCACAGGCTGACACCAGGAGATCAAGCTGCTCAGGCGAGGCCTGCAACAGAGAAGCAGGCAGGACAGGGCAGGAGAAGGGTGAGGGACGAACATAGGGGAGGGTCAGCACAAGAGGGAAGCAGGGTGGGGCTGTGAAGGGGCAGCACAGAGGGACAACAGAGGGAAGAAAAAGAGATTGTTGGGGAGTGACAAAGCAAGGGGTCACAAGAAAAGAGAGAACAGGTATGGTGACAGGCACAGGCTAGGGCAGAGGGAGGAGAAGGTGGCTCGAAGGGCCATGGATTTTGAGGGTTAAGGCCTGGGTTAGTGCATTGCCCCTCCCTCTCTCTCCCCAATCCCTCACCCAGCATCATGGCCAGCCCAGAGCAAAGGCGATGCTTCCCTCCCCCTCTCCCCCAATATTAATCTGGCTCCATTACAGCATCTAGCCCAACTCCCCTTTCCCAAGCTGGTCTCTTCCTCATCTTGCCTCCCAGTCCTTACCTCATACACGCCACAGAACATAGACATGAACTTGCTTAGAACAGCAGCACAGATGCTGGCGATGTGCACAAATGGGCCCTAGTGGAAAATCATGAAGAAGAGGGAGGGAGAAAGAGGTTCAGAGGTTAATGTTGGACAGCTATCCAGTGCCCACGAATTCCAATCTCACCTTGTTCCCCGTGCTTCTCATTTTACCTCGTGTGCTCATGATACCACTCCAGTTAGGTCCTTTTTGCCTGTCTGCCACCCCCTCACAGCTCTCCTGTAGGTAGTTCTTACCCTATTACCACTCGTGCCTACCTCTTTGCCCACAGGGATGCCGCTTCCTAGACCAGCAGTCAGTGCAATGACTTTGGCCACAAAGGCCTTGAGAGTGAGATATTCCTTTAGAACTACCCCACGAAGAATGGTCTTCATCTCAGGGATCCCAGAGCCTGTACATGGAGAGCAACAAGACTGACAAGTTCAAGGCTGACCCTGAGATCCGAAGGGGCTGTGCTAGCCAGAAGAAAGGAGTAAGGGTAGGGGAGTCTGGTCATGAGGGACCAGTGGAGGCTAGTAGGAAATGTGAGGGAAAGAATCAATAATAGATTCATGGAGCCTGGGGAATGAGCTTTCAGGAACGGGGAGAAGGAAGAGTTCTTATTAATGGCCTACAGATCAATGGGGTGGATATTCTGGGAAAGCTGAAATAAAAGTCTGGTGTGAAGATCTCACCAACAGCCTGTGGGGCAATGAGGTGGCAAAAGAGGGCACTGAAGAGGATGAGGGTGAGTGGGAACGTGACCCAGGCCAGGAACTGAAGGGCAAGGTTGGGCTTCATCTGGTAGTATGTCCACTTGTAGGCTGCGGAGGTGTGGGCAGACAATCAGATATGGAGAACAGACAAAATAAGCACAGATTGTTAGACAAAAAGGTAATCACAGTTTGAGAGATATTGATGAGGATAGGATTTCAGGGACTTAAAGGGACAAGAGAGGGCAGGCCTATACCCTCATCTTGTGGCATTATTTCCTTTATCCATGATATAAGCCCATATTGGATCAGAGACCAAGAAACACACGAAGAATCATAGAAAATTAGACCTGGAAATAATCTTGGAATCATCGCATCCCCTTGAAGAAGGGGACTGGAGGAATAAGGCAGTCCCAAAAAGAGATTTAGGATCTGCTAGGGACTGGGAACAGAGAGAATTGTGGGTGAAGGCCTAGAACGTTGTGGTCTAGAAGTCAGACCTACCCTGCAGACTCTTGGCACTGACATAGTCCATGCTCCAGCTAACCAGCGCCATAACCAATCCCAGCAATACCAAGAAGATCCAGTCCTCTCCCAGTTTCCTTCGCACAATTTGTCCCATTCGACGGGCACAGTCTGAGGGAGAGGAAGATCAAGGTGGACCAGCTTCAAATAAAGAACTGGAAGAGTCCCAATGTCCCTTCTATGATTTACCTTCAGTGTAATTCTCTCTCTTTGATGCTATCTTATTGGTGGTGCAGGGGATAAAGAATTGGGCCTGGAGTCAGAAAAACCTGAGTTCAATTCTACCTTCTGACACTTACTAGCTATGTGACTTTAATCAAGTTGCTTAGCTTCTATTTGCCTCAGTTTCCACAACTACAAAATGAATATAATAATAGCACTTACTTCCCAGAGTTGTTGTAAGGATCAAATAATGATCATAAAACTATAAAGAGATAATGGTTATAAAGTACTTACCACAGTGTCTGGCACATAGTAGGCACTATAGAAATGCTAGCTATTATTATGCGGCAGTGGGAAAAGCTCTGAATTTTCTATCAAGAAGCCTAGATTCTAATCCTGGTTATGACAAGGTGAATGACTAACTTGCCCTTGATTTCTGTACCTCCATTGCTCCCAGAATTCCTTCTGCCTCAGTCTCTATTACCTTGGCATTTGGAATGGTGATCTTCCTCACTGCTATCCATGGCAGAGCTGGGGGCCTTCTGCCTGGGACCTGCCATGTTCTTTTCCAAGGGTTGTTCCCGGTGGTGGCCATAGAGCTAGGTAGGAGAGGAAAGAAGCAAATTAGTTTTTGCTCTTCACCCAAGAAAAGAGAAAGTGAGTATATACGTGTTCCTAGAGCAATGGTCTCTAAAGCGTCCCCAAGAGTACTCAAGATAATCCATTTGGCTGGGGTGATGGCAGGAATTTCTAATGAAGAGAGCAGCAGAGTGGTCCAGCACAATGGCAACCCTTGCCCAGCTCTGGGCTCTCCTTTGCCCTGCCAGTGTCCATCATGGACATTAATAGTCAGCCACACAATGGTCCTCAGGCAGTCAGGAAGGTGAGCCGGGCTTGACTCACACCTTTACTATTGCACTAGCAGCAGCTGCACAAATGCCTGATCTCCTCTGCAGTGGGGCTAACCTGCTCAAGTTCTTCTTTCCCCCTCACATCCCATCCTCAGGAGGGGTGGGGAAAGGAGGCTTATAATAGACCAGAAGAATGCAGCAAGGACAATTTGAGAGGAGCTGGTACAATAAGCAAGAGATGAGGCAAAGTTTCAGGGGCTACCTGTGGGCTTGGAGCTCAAGTAGCCATACGCAGAACTCTTTTGGCCCTACAACCTGCTCCTAAGACCCTGAGCCCCCAAACGAAACAAAACACCTCATTGGACACTTTGAAAGCAAGTAAGAAGCCACTCACCACTAGGAAATCAGGAACTACCTGGGCATCATCAGCTCTCTTCTCCCCACCTGGTATAGTCACCCTTTGGGCCTGAGACTTGTCCTTCAGACACCAAAGACCAATTCCTTAATGATGGAAATTTCCTACTTTTATCAAAACCTTAGCATAATTACTGGATGGGACTGAAAATCAGTACTTTGATTTAGTTAAGTACGAGCAGCAGTTTCTTTCATTTGGACCTACATACATGCATACATACATACATATATATATATAATATATATATTTTAACTTTTATTTATTTTACTTAAGACTGGGTCTCTCTATTTCACCCAGGCTGGAAATATAGCAGCCACTCATAGGCCTGATCCCACTATTGATGGGCCAGGGGGATTTGACCTGCTCTACTTCCAAGAAGGGGTACTTCATTTTCTCTTGGGTTAGGTAGAGGAGGTTGGGGGTTGGAGAGGGAAAAAGAATAAACATTTATATAGTGCCTACTATGTGCCAGGCAACTGTGCTAAGTGTTTTTAAAATATTATTTTGATCCTCACAACTCTTCCAGGTAGGTATGATTATGCCCATTTTACAGTTGAGGAAACTGAGGCAGACAGAAATTAAGTGACTTGCCCAGGGTCACACAGCTAGTGTCTGAAGACAGATTTGAATTCAGGGCTTCCTGATTCCAGGTCTAGCACCCTAGGCACTGCACCACCTACTTGCCTCAAAGGGCAGCCTGACAGCCCTCCAATCCTGAGTGTTACCATTGTAACACTGAACTTAGGGTGGATCCTAGTTGGTTTAGTCCTCTCCAGCTCAGAAGTCCGGAGCTCAACATATCCACCAGCCTCAGCTCCAACTGGGATTACAGGCATATACCACTGTGCCTGGCTCTATATATCATTGGGAGGTAACTTCTGCCAGCTATGACTGTTATTAAAAATCAATAACGTAAATGTAGAACCAGACTTTTGAAATGCTGTATCACAAACTGTTAAAGCAAAAGGTCTTCTAAAATAATGATGTATATTCAATCAACAATATTTTCAGTGAGAGCAAAATGTTTTCGTATGTTGGAGAAATCAAATGAAAATTATTTAAAATATTATTTATCTATATCCCATTTCTACATTTTACATACATTTTATGTCAACATATTGGAATAGTAGCTAAAGCATATAATCTATAAATAAATATGCATATATTATAGATGAGTCATCATTTCTTTTTTTTTATTACTGATAGAGTATGCAACCAAAAAAGTTTGCCATTGTCTTAGACAGCAAAGACTGAATTGTTTTTGTCTTTGGATCTGCATCACCTAGGATGGTGCCTCGTACATGGTAGGTACTTAATGTTTGTTGAATTGAGGCAGATGGTGAGAAAAAGATAGAGCCACTCACAGAAATAGAAGAGGTTGGAAGTATAGGCTTCTTCAATCCTCAAAAAGCAGGCATCAGTAGTTGGAGCTCCATCCATTCATCCATCTATCCATGTTTTATTCTCTACTTCTAATTCTTACTCCATCTTTAACTATCCACTCTTACCCTTGGCTCATTCATTCCAAATTTCTTTTTCTCCACTTATTCCATGTCTTCGGGCCTCTGTCTTTCCTACCCCTGCCTTTGTCCTTCTATCTTTGACTCTCCATTCTTATTCTTTTGTCATCCTTCTCCCAATTTCTTTTTTGTTTTGGCATAAGGCAGGGATAGAGTTCTGGACCTGGAATCAGGAAGACTCATTTCTCTGAGTTCAAATCTGGCCTTAGACACTTACTAGCTGTGTGACCCTTGTCAAGACACTTAACTCTGTTTGCCTCCATTTCCTCATCTATAAAATGAGCTGAAGAAGGAAATGGTAAACGACTCCAGTATCTTTGTCAAGAAAACCCCAAATGGGGTCACTGAGAGTCAGACATGACTGAAACTACTGGACAGCAAGAAGGCAAGAAGCACTGAGTGTTGGAGTCAGGTCTGTTTTTTTCTAGCCCAAAAAACACAAAACTATGGGCTCTAATCAAGCCATGTCAATTAGATACTTTTACATGAAATTTATTCATAATATTAAAACATAGACCATCTCCCCAGCTCCTTTCCCTATAGAATCCTTCAAGACCCTTTGCATCTCACTATCCTATCTTGCCAGACCATCCTGACCTATAAAATTATACTTTTTCTTAGTGTGTACAGTAGCCTCAGTGGTCCTATCAAGGCAGAAAGAGATAATAAGTACATGGGTGCTTCTCTACCTCATACTCCCCCTTTCACTTCCTTGTTTCCACTTAATCTTTCCCATCCCTTTCTCTCTGTCTATAGATCCTGGTGAATCAATAACTCAAAATGGGAACAAGTCCCACAGCTGTCAATCCACTTTTCCCCAAGAGTAAGATGACCAGAGATCGACTGATGTGTGGGGGCTGAGAGTAAGCCTCTCCATAGCCTAGGAACCCTATATGCCAAAGGTAGATGGTAGGCCATCTAGCAGATATGATGAGGTTTCAGAGAAGGACCAATGGGATTTGTTCAGCAAACCACTACCGACCACCCCAGTGTCAAGCATGTGTGCGATGGCAAGGGGGCATAAATCCTATGACATTCCTTCTGCAATCACTTATCCTCTGGGCCAGGGTCAGTTCAGGCCATAGGGCTGGTTCTGAGAGCCTGGGGTAGGAGAGATCAGGTTTCACAATAAAAGGCACTGAGTTTGGAAACTTAAGCTCATAGCCCTGGACAGAGACACAGACCTTCCTAGGAGCATCCTATTCTCTGCATTGAGTTAATTACTGGGGCAGTGCCTGCTTCTGCTCACTCCACCTGGGACTCCAACAGCAAAGCCAAGGCTGGTAAAACGGAATCCACTTCCCAAAGCTAGCTGCTTAACTTTCTTTGGCCCTGATGCTTGATTTCCCCTGGGTCCCAGGCTGAGGGGGAAGTAGGTGTGTACAGCAGGGAGGGAGGGTTGACATCAGACCCTGGGTGGGAGGAGATTAAAAGAGCTAAATATGTACCCTTTGGCTCAGCACTAACCCGTTACACCAAGGAAGAGGAGAGGAGAGAAGAGGACAGGGAAAGGGAGAAACAAAAACTCCAGTCTGATTTTCAAGGCCTTTCAGAATTTTATACCACCGTATCTATTTTCTGGCATGTTTTACTACTCAGTGGCTTGTACTCTCATTACTGGACAGACAGTCTCTTCTCTTTTTCCTGAAATGTCATGATTCCCACCCAGAAGTCTTTCTTTGGGCTGTTCCACTTGCTGAAATGCTACATTTTTCAGAGCCCCAGCTTAGGTGAAACTATCTTCCACGAAGCCTTCTCTGACCATTTCAACCCATAGAATCACAGAATTTCAAAGTCAAAAGGAACCTCAGGGGCCACCTCAACCACACTGTTGGTAATGGTTGACAACTAAATAGAGTTTCACTTTGTTTACAAAGCACTTTGCTACTATACATGACCTCATTTGATAGAACTGCGTAGGTAAATAGGGGCAGGTGTTTATCTCAGTTTTACAAATGAGGAAACTGAGGCTCACAGAAGATAAGGTTGTACAGCTAGTAACTAGGTGGAACCCTGCAGCCTCTGCCAGCTCAAAAACACCATTACACTTTTAGTTGGTATCACATTTTATCACTTAATTTTATACAGTCTTGTGCTGTTCTCTAATATTTAAAACAGGCTTTTCTTATCTTTCCCACTGAATTGTATTCTCTTGTTGGACATAAAGTGGGTATCCAAACATTTTTAAATTTAAAAGTAGAACAGTAGAACCCATGCCCTTTTGACTATAGCTCTGCGCCGTTCCACTGACATTAGGGCAACTCCCACACTGGTCTTCCTAACCAATGACTTTGTTTCTTTCCTCTCTCCTGAACGCCAGTGACTTTACCACATCAGTGATTTTTATGCAGGTGCCCTCCCCCCTTCCGCCCCCCACCATCCCAGAGTTCATAGTCCTGGCCTCAAGAAGCCCTGAGAAATTACCAGAATTGGTGACTCTGTGGGAGTCTATAATTCCCATGCCACTTAGACAGTCCATCCTCTTTTGTTCCCAATCCTTCTTAGGTACCCTTCAGCCCAAGACAACAAAATGCCCCATGAAATAAAGAACTTTTCACTGTCGGCTTCCTCTTTTTTTCTGACACGTTCCTCAAATATCCTTCATATATATATATACATATATATATGTATATATATATATTTATACAAACATGCAAACACATGTATAAACAAGCTATAGAAACTACTGTTCTTCCTATGGACATCCCACCCCCTACCTCCAGAAATAAACACAAGAGTGGAGAAGTTTGAGAAATTGATTAAATGGCCATATTTCAGATACAATAATGTAGGATGATGCAGCAAACTGCTGCATATATATGTATATTTCCTCATGGAACTCCACTTTTCATTTTTCTTTTCTACTATCTCTTCTCTTTCCTCCACATTTTCTGCCGTTTTCTACCTATTTACTTGTCACACCATAATTCCCTCTCCCAGCCGAGTTGGTTCCATCCACCTCTCCTGATTTCTTCTTCCCTCTGGCTATGTCTGTCTTTGCTCCAACTATTTTTTCCTAGGCTTTCTCCTCACTCCTCTACCTCCAACTTGTGTCCTAGCATACACTTCAGAATTATCGGTCTCCAGTGATGTCTCCCTCTTCTAAATCCCTATGACGCTATATTATTTACTTCACTTTTCGCTACTGTCTATTCTGTTTTCATTCATATATATCCAGTTTCTTTCAACTAGACTGTAAGCTCCTCATGGGTAAAGGCCACATCTTTCACTGTGCCAGGCGTATTGCCATAGATTTTGTTTAGTCCTTTCAGTCATGTCCAACCCTTTGTGACCTCATTTGGGGCTTTCTTGGCAAAGGTATTGGCATGGTTTGCCATTTCCTTCTCCAGTTCATTTATAGATGAGGAACTGAAACAGGCAGAGGTTAAATGACTTGCCCAGGGTCACACAGCTACTAAGTATCTGAGACAAGATTTGAACTCAGGAAGATAAGTCTTCTTGACCTCAGGCCTAGCACTCTACTCACTGTACCACCTAGCTACCCTAATGCCAGGGAAAGAGGTGTTCAACTGATATCCCTCTTTAAATGAGGCAACAGTTTGCTGCATCATCCTACATTAATGTATCTGAAATATGGCCATTTAATCAATTTCTCAACCTTCTCCACTCTTGTGTTTATTTCTGGAGGTAGGGAGTGGGATGTCCATAGGAAGAACAGTAGTTTCTATAGTTTGTTTATACATGTGTTTGCATGTTTGTATAAAGCAGTGAGCATGCCTGCACATGGGAAGGTGTAACCACAGCAGTATGGATAATTCTATACAATTCAGAAAGTATGTTGTGGGCATGTGTGTATGCATGCCTCTATGCAATTCAAAATGTGTACATGCATAATAGTGAGAACAGATTGGAAAATGAACACTAATGTGTACATGGTGGTATAGGGGGATGGGGAGAGTAAGAGAACATATAGTCATGAGTGTACAGGTAAAGATTACTTATAACATGCCTATTTTTGCAATGTGCTAGGTAATTCATATGTGAACATGTGTGCATAATTATAAATATATCTGTTTCTCTTGGCCTCAGTATATCCATCTCCTCTTCTGCGAGACAGGGAACAAGACAGCGTTTTTAAAACGAGTTCTCCAGTTTTAAGATATTAATATCTTTCCACCTTCTGCTATTTCCTCTATCTCCTAGTTCCCTTAATCTGTACCCAGTCTCCTTCCCCCATGTCCCAAATCCATTCAACCCTCCTCTTTTACCTAACACCTTTTCTCTTTGTTTTCTTCTCTCCTTCACCCCCCTTCCCACAAACCTCTTCTCCCTCCAACCCATCCTCATACCTGTGTAGGATGAATGTTAGGCCGGGGGCCTGTATTCCCCTGAGGTCTGTGCTCATGGATCCCGTTCTCAGAGGGCAGGCCATAACTAGTGCAGTGCTCAAAGGAGACATACTGGTACTGGGGGGCACTACCCCACCAGCTTGATTCTCCTCCTGGTCTCAGTGACCCAGCACGGTCCATGATCCCAGCCTCGGGCTGGGCCCCAGCCTGACTGGCCCCCTATTCCCCAACAGTTCCTTGAACCTCACCTCCTACTTGGCCCCAAGGAGTCTAGGGCAGCGTGCCCACCCTCCTACTATTTATAGCCACCCCCTGTCACATGACCCCCCTACTGCCACATTTGATCTGCTTGGGGTCAAAACAGGTGTGAGGAGGGGGGAAGGGAAGGGCCCACAGGGGACTCCCCGAGAAGAGTACCCTTCCCCATCCCACTGCCAAGTGCCTCCTCCAGCTTAACACTAATGAGGGCATAGATGTTCCTTTTTTCAACTCTCCCTGCCAAACATACCCGTCATACTCACAGCCTCATCACTGGAAGGTTATTCCGTCCTGCTTCCTACCTGAACAGGAATCTCTTTTACAACATCCCTGACAAGTGATCATCCAGCCTCTGCTTGAATGCTCCCAGAAATGAGGCACTACCCACACAAAGACAGTCCTTTCCATATGGGAACAGATCTTATTGTTAGAAAGTTTTTCTTTCTATCAAGCAAAAATCTGTGCCTCTGATTTGGAAACCAGGATGAAGTCTTGCTCAGGACTTTCCTCTCTCTAATCTACTCTACATCCTTCCCTCAGAGTAGGGGAGGTAGAGGTGAGTGGCCCAGAAGGGTCTGAGGCTCAGTGGATGGATGACGTCCAGTTACTCACCTTGGAAAGGAGCTGGTGCCGCTCTGCCATCTCTACTTGCTGCCCCTTCCCTAGCCCTCCAACCTTCAAAGGGCTGGTGCCCTTTTGCAACATCTTCCATCTGTCCACCCTTGCCTGTAGGTTAGATTTACTTTGTTCCTCCATCTTTCTACAGGTTCCCTGTGTTCAGTAAAAGCTATTACCACTCTGATGCCATTCCCTTGTACCTGCCTTTATCTCCCCTGAGGTGTGGAGTGCCTGTGGGAAACAGAGGAATAATGACCTTGGACTCCGATCTCTCCCACATCCCAGGCTGATTTATGAATGTCACCTTCTCTACAGTATTAACCAGAAGGGCTGTGTTCTCAGAAAGCTTGTGGAATGTCTATTAGTTATACATGGAATAGGATATTCAGAGGAATAGCACTGAATTTGGGATCTGAAAAGCAGAGATGTAGAGCAGAAAAGGCTCTCAACCTGGAGTATGTATACCCTCACAGGGAATGGTAGGCTATAAAGGGGACAATTTATGAAAAGTTAATCTTTATTTCTCGGGTGCATATGCACTGTAAGATCTAAAACTTTTAATATTTCATGTTGAATAAGGGATACAGGAAGGTTCACTAAAATCCTGGAGGACAGGAACTGAAAAAAGTTGGGAACCTGTAATAGAAGGTGTGCTGTGAGAGCTTTGGGGCTGATGTTTTAGTAGGACACATACACGTAGGCCTACTCATGATGAGCCTGACAGAAATATAAGAGATGATGAAGAAGCAAACTATGCCATGCCTACCACAGGTTGGTACACGTCAGGATGAAGGCCAAACCTAACAAGCCTGATGTGCCCTCCACCTCCCTGAGACAGTTCCTCTTCTGTCTCAAACGTCAACCCTCCCACCATACCCCCATACCGCCCCGCCTCCACACCCTGCTTCTCAATGACAAGTTATAAACAAACAGGTAGCTCAAACCTCAAAACGATGGGAGGGCAAGGTGTGGTATTAACATGAACATGGGAAATGATGTGTTACAAAAGTAATACAGGGTTCTGGGGATGTATGAGTTTGTCCCGAAGTTCTGGGATGGCATGAAGGAGAAACCCAAGGGTCTAGCTTTCAATTTAATTCTGGCCAAGGCCCAGTGAAACTATACAGGGCTGGGGGAGAGAGAAGAAAGGAATGGGTCACCAAACATGTATCAGTTTCACAAACATCGTATAGCAACCCAATCTCCTCTGTAGCAGGAATATGTGTGAAGAAAGGGGGAGAAGTGGGCAGGGACAGGATGGTGACTTAAGGGTTAAACCGTCATTCAAAGATTCTCATCTTAAGGAAAATTAGTTTTGTCTCTGTGTGTATATATACATTAATGAATGTTCACATACATCTTTTTTATATATGTATGTACATACACGCACACAAATATGTATACACACTCTTACTTTACACATCTATGTCCCTTGGCAGTAAAGAGTTACTTTTGAAGAGCCTGACAGCCTCAAAGACAATGGCCTATGATTAGAGCTACTTCTCTACATTTGAGTTGGGAGTCAATAGGTGGGAGAAAGGAGTCAAATACTCAGTTTGTTCATACAATTGTTAACCCAGCATTGGCTTCTCAAATTGGAGGGTAGAGGCCATGAGAGAAAACAGTTTCTGGGAAGTGAAGCAACTTCCTGAATTTCCAAGTCAGTGATGAACAAAAAGTCACAAGCTCTATATGGGCTTGGCCAAGGTCTGGAAAGACAGGAAGTGGGTTAGGAATTTGACATTAAGGGGCTTGTATCAATGCTGCAGGGATGCTTTGGAAAGTTGAACTATCTATTAGGATATTTCTCATAACCAAAAGAAGTCTAGAGCAAAGAATAAAATGAGAAATGTGAAAAGGAAACCAAGAAACAGATTGTGTATTTTTGTGTTGAAGGCTGGAAGAAAGCCTGAGGCTCATAAATATGGAGGTATGGGATTTTCTGAGCCAGAGTCTGGATATTGGGGGATAGAGAAAAGGAGCTCATATGGGAATTTGCTCTGTGAGGCAAAGGATTTAGGCACACCTTTCTCATCAATGGTACCTCCTCCCTCTGATATCCTAAGATTAGTTCTGTGGGTTGGGGGGGATAAAGCAAGTACCTCCCTCTATTCTTCTCTGGCATGCTCTCCCTCTTTTTACTTTTGCCACTGCCTCTCCTACTTCTTACCCACTAAGCTCTAAAGAAATGAGTAGAGGGAAGAGAAGGATAGCCCCCAGTTTAGAAAGAGCTAATTTTAGAAGAAATTTTAGATGAAGGTAAAGAGAGAGAGGGGAACAGAGTTGTGCAATCCAACCCCTAATACCCTTGTTGAAGGGGGTGGGAGAAAGACAAAGAATCCTCAGTTCAGAGACAGAATTTACTCCATCTTTCAAGTGTCACACTACTGAAAAACAGCCTCACTCTGGAAATCCCTTTCTCCACTTTAGTCTCATTGGACAACCTTGTTTCATCTGTTCTACTTCCCCCTGACCTGCTGATGCCTCAAATTATCTTGGAGTTTTTTCAATCCCACTCCCTCAAATCCTTATATCCCCTTTAGGGCCTTCCTCTTATCCACATCTATCTCACCTTATCCACACCTACCCTCACCATGTGGAATTTCTTTCCACAACGTTGCCAACAAGTAGCCATCTAGCTTTTGCCCAAGCAGCTCCAGTGAAGCAGATGCCACTGCCCACCCAGGCAAATTACTCTACTTTTAAACAGCTTTAATTGTAAGGAAGTTTGTCCTGACTCAAACTCAAATCTTCACGTCCCCCTCTGCCCAGTCTACTTTTCTCTAGGTTAAATATCCCAAGCTCCTTCTACCTATGCTTATGATGTGAACTTGAGGCTCCTCACAAGCATTAGGACTCTCCAGGTTGTCAGTGACTATCGCCTTCTTAATCCAGCACACCATGTTTCTCTGAATGCAAGCTAAGACGCGTTAGCTTTGCAGGCTTTCGCTACACATACATTAAACACATTAATATCCTCCACTCGGATCTGATGAGCTACAATCTAGTCAAGCCTTCCCCACTTTGTACTTCAGGAGGATGACTTTTTGAATGCAAATATAAGACTTTTCCATTATCCATATTAAATGTCATGGTATCAAATCTCACCCAGCTTTTGGCTTGCTGGGATCTTTTTAGATGCTAACTTTGTATTTCAATGCTTATCCGTCCTTTGTCACCTGCAAATGTGGTAAACATAAATATGCTATCTATGCCTACATCCAAGTCACTGATAAATATATTAAATAGTACAAGCATAAATCTCTGGGGCATTCCACTAGTGATTTCCTTCCAAGCTCACACTAAATCATTAACAATTTTCCTTTAAGTCAATCTCCTTCGGCCTATTTTTCCTATTAGTGATTCCACTAGGTCACTGACAACTTCTTTTTTGGGAGGGGAGGGTAAGAGGAAGGGCTCTTTAACACAGGCACCCTAACTCCTTATCTTTATGTATTTTTTCCCATCATTGTTCCACAAATTCTCCATAATCCATCACCAACTTAACAACCAATATATTATTCCTATCATTCCACTCCACCCTTTATTTTACCAAGGTCACCAAAGCTCATTCCCTTCAACCCACTCCAACCCTGGCTCTCTGATCCCCAAATCTGTCCTACTTCTATACAGTTCAATCACTACTTCCTGCCACTACAGTTATTCCTTTAAGTATATATCAAGACCCTGTAAGCTGCTTCAAGACTAAAGCCCAATTTAGATAGAGAAATGGAATCCTACTGTAGACCATGAATTTACTCTATACTCTTGACACTTATTAAGCCCACCTGACCCACTTATTAAATCCATCTGCCAAATTTCCTAGGATTTAATTCAGACAGGATTCTGAATGCTTGATATAGCTGTCCATAGGTCAGAGTGGTTATTTAGAGGTGAAGTATAGTTGGTTTGCTATCATAAGAGTAGGCTGGGGTTTGGTCTTTTTGGGATTTTTGGAGGCAACATGTGAAGAAATTAGCAGGTGGTGAGGTAGGTTTGCAAGGTAAATGAAAAGATTTGACATCTGGTCAGCCAAAGGGATAGAGGTGTTGGGGACACTTGGTAACAAACATGAGTATTTATTTGGCACCTGAAAGCAATACAAAACCCTGGCAGTGGGAAGTGGGGAAGAGATTCATTTTCAGAAGTTTTTGTATCATACTAACCCCTAGGCAGGGATTAAGCAGACAGGTTGGGAAAACAAATACCTTCCCTGGAGGGCCTCCACCCCAACTCCAATCAATAAGTATTTATTGAGCACCTTTAGGCCTAGCATAGTGCAGGGCACTGTGGGAGATAAAAGTATAATACGTGATCTTTGTATTTACTATGTACCCACACTACGGGGGCTACATAAGTATGACACATAGTCACTGCCCTCAAGAAGCTTATAGTTTCTTTGGGCAGCTGTAGCTAACATACATCAAAAAATCAGAATACAGTCAAGTACTAAACTGTGGTACTATTAAGTGCAAAGGGAATTGAAAAAAGGCTTTACTGAGGTGGGAACTGAGCTGAGCCAAAGGATAGGTAAGGCTTTGTAAAAGTACAGGGAAGGAGGAAGGACATTAAAGGTGGGAAGATAATATGAGCAAAGGCACCGAAGAAGAAATGAACATTATGGAAAGTGAGTGAGAATACTAGCACGAGAGGTATAGGGGGTGCCTACTGGGGAATATATAGGAAGGAAAGGTGGAATACATCTAGTGAGGTTAGATAGTAAGAGGATATTTAAAAACTAGTCAGGTTTTGGGAGTCTAGTTTGTTTGGCAGGGGAATAATTTAGAAAATTTAACTGATAGTAGCATATGGAATGGATGGAGGGTGAAAGACAGGAAGTAGGGATACTAGCCAGGAGGTTCTTATAGCAATCCTGGCAGAAAACATGGAAAACCTAGACTGGATGGGAAATGGGAATAGTGAGGAAGGCAGAGCATCTGAAAAGAAGAAAATGGGACTTGGTAACAACTCAGGATAAGAGATGAAGGAAAAAAAGGAATTAGATTATTCTGAGGTATCATTCCCATCCATTCTCCAGTCTTTCTCTGTATTACCTATTTCAACAGGAAAACACAAGAGAAAGTAACTATACATGAAACCTGGAAAACTCCCTGGGGAAGGAATAGGAAAGTTACCTTAATCACTTAGATAAAGGTAGTTTTCACCCTTCTCCAGAGCTGGGCTGGAGTGAATTCTGAGTAGGTGAACAGGGGAAGACATTCCCCTCCTAACAGGGGGGCCTTACAGTACTGAAAAGGAGAATGCATAGGTCATTACTGTAGATACAGTGTCTTGAGTTATGCTTGGCCCTCTAAGACCAAATACCCCCTTACAAATGATATCTATTGGTTTCTCAAAGACTAAGCTAGTGAAATATAAATTCTAGTGGACAGATCCTACACTAAGCTGGAAAGGCTTTGAGAATAGACATAGTAATGGCTCCCATGTCTATTATCCAAAGAGGAAAGAGGAATCTAGTTAAGTTTCCAAAGAAACATGACCAAATTGAATGGAGGCAATTATTTTTTGACCATGGTAATTCTGGACTACCACTTACTATATCATGGAGGGGCTTCATTATGTAACAGTGGAAAGAGTGAATACTCATAATGAAGAAATCATAGATTTTTAAAGTACTGAATTAAGTAGTAATGGACATCCCCCAAAATATCCCTGAATGGCAAGGAAAGTAGTGTTTGAAAACAGAAAGGATAATAAGTGGAGAAGATCACTAAAATGGCTTAAGTCACATAACAAAAACAATGATCAAAGTGCTATTCACAATAATCCTGGGGAGTGAACTCAGTATCCACAAGAGGCTAGGGCTGGGGCTTGGTTGAGTATTCAACACCAGTACTTAGGACTGAAGCTCACTTACCCCATAAAAGCATTGTGTTCTAAAACTACTTGCCAGACTCCCTTATTGTATACCCTAAGCAATCCTCCCGGCAGTGACTCTGGCCAGGGATTGCCAAGAAATAGCTCTAGAGTTTCACACACAAGAGGAGCTGGCCTGCAGGCCCCATCTTCAAAGTGAAAATAAAAGGTATATAAAACAAGCCTGGAAAAGTCCCATTATCCCTGAGGGGGAGGAATAAATGGTCCATTTTGAAGAGGGACATTCAGTCATGCTTCCTGTAGTCTCACTCTGGGTTAGTCAAGAAGATGGGTGCTCATCGTGTAGGTGGATGTCCTGGAAATAAGTAGAGGTGGCGGCAGAGGGTGCTGGAGTACTCGGACATCTCCTTACATCGATGAAACTCTGTACCAGGGGCATAGCCTTCTCGATCTTTGATAAGTGCATTAACCTGGAGAAGAAGAAATTTGCTAAGTTTCAAGCCAAAGACTTCAGGCTTCTTACGACATCACCAAAAAAGCAAGGCAAGCTGTAACAAGGAAGGAAGACCATGGAGGCAGGAGAGAAGGCAAAATGAAGGCAGGGCAAACTGTGAAGACATGCAGAGTCAACCATATGGACACTCACCTTAACCAACATGTCTGCCACATGCATATCTCGAGCCCTTTCAGAGAACACTTGTGTCAGGGCCTCAATGTACCAGGATCCCCGCTTGGTGTTCCGCATGGCAGCAGTGCCTACAATCAGACCGAGACTATGTTAGAATGAAAGACACCCCCCCCAGCCCCCCACCTTCTGGCTCATTCTCCATTCCATAGCCCATCCTAAAATAGGACCAAACTGAGTAGGGGACCTGAAGATGCCTTCATCACTTCCCTCTCCCTCTGCTGCAGCAGTGTCAAAAGCACTTAGCCCAGTGCCTGGCACATAGCAGTTGCTATATAAATGCCTATTCCCTTCCTTCCCTTCCCTTTTGCTCTAGAACAATGCTTCTTAAACTGATCCATATGGGGTCACAGCCCAGTTTAAGAAGCACTAAAGGAGTCATGAGTGGAAGAAGTTTAAGAGCCCTATCCTACGACCCCAAGTACCTTTGAGGCATGCATAGCCACAGATCATGTCAGAGCGTGTGGGTAGTCGCATTTTCAATATTTTTTCTTTGCCAGCATCACTTTCCTCACACCCCGGAGAGGCCACATGCTCTTTCCCATCTCGAAGGTCTACCCCTCGGTCTGTCTCATCTGCAGGGAGAATGGACAAAAACAGCATTTTCCCCCAGGCTTGACAATGGGAAACCAAAATTCTCTCCCTTCCCAAGGGGGACAGCCAACTCTGGCTGCTGCCTCAGCCAACTTGTGTCTCTCTCTCCCCTCTGACATAACACTACTGTAACAGTCCTGAGCTCCTTCCAGTTCTGTTAGAATAAAAGGGATGGTTGGAAGCATTGATTAAGATTCCATATAGTAGAAGGGACCTTTGAAGTCATGTGATTCATCATCTGCCTTTGGACAGAACGAAAAAGCAAATGCTTTTACCACAGGTCTAGGATGATTCAGCCTCTTGCCTCCCAGATTGCTCTGGCAGAGAGAGAGTTTCCAAGTCTCACAGTATTTCCCTCTTCCTAAGACCCACAGAAGAGTCAGGGAATGAAGTAAACAGAATTGGGGAGAGGAGTTCAGGTGAAAGCCAATACACACAGTCTTTCCTCAACAGAAAATGGCAAGTAGGTAAGGTTCCAATTACCATAGATACTTGGTTACTCCCTAGAGGTTTTGTGGAAAAGTTGGGAAGGTGGATTGAGAGTGGGCACATGAATGTATTGGAAAGAAAATTTTCCCAAGTCCCAGAAAGTTCATCCCATATATCCAATTATTTGCCAAATCTTGTTTCTATCTCCATATCTGCCCCCCCTGTCTCTACCCATCTAGTCACCACCCTAAACTACAGCTCTCTTTCCCTCTTGCCTGGACTACTCAAGAGCCAAGAACTGGCATCCCTGCTCCAATCCAGTCCCCACACAGATACCAAAGTGTGTTTCTTAAAATGCAGATCAAGCTATAGTTGTTCCGTATTACCTCTGGGATCAAATAGAAATACCTGTGTTCAGCACTCAAGGCTCTCAACAAGCTAACTTGATGCTTATCTTCTCAGCCTAATTTACATGACTACACATCACACACTCTACAGCCCAGCCAAGGAACCTTCTTACAGCTTCACATACAGTTCTCCACCTTCCACGCCTTTGCCCTGGCTGTCTTCCATGTTTGAGATGTTCTCCACTTTTCACTTTCACCTCTTAGAAGCCCTAGTTTTGTTCAAGGCTCAGCTCAAGTGCCACCTTCTGCATGAAGCCTTTCCTGATTCCCTCAGCTACTTCTAACTCCCTGCACAATGATTTTTTCCTCTCACTTCGGTGCTTATTTTTGCAGTTTACCACACCATTGCATATATGCTTATATGTTGCTTTAGAACTATCCTTATTTTATAGATACGTATCTTGTCTCACAAACTATATTATAAAGACCTTGAAGAGAGAGATCCTATCTTCTCTATCCTTAACAGTACTTAGCATGACATGGTCTCAAAATAGGTGATTGCATTGGTTGGAGGCCATATAAGACTAGACTGCTCAAGGTCCTGCCTGGCTCCTAAGGGAGCTGGAAAAACCTCATGCAGGAGAAGAAAAAGGTTAGAATGCATTGAAATAAGGGAAAGAGAAGCACTTCAGGCAACAGTCTGGTCCAAAAGCTGGAGAGCACAGAAGTTAGTAACTTTGGGGTCCCCTGCAGAATGCATAGGTAGTCACGAAAAGGGCAGGGAGTTTAAGAAAGACAAGAAAGAGGCAGACAGGAAGGGAAAGGCAGATACAGATGAGTGGGGTTTAAAGAAGACAGTAGGGAAGTAGGGAAGAAAAAAAAGTAAGAGAGGCAGAAATGAGATATAGAGAACTTTGACTATTATTCATTACTCTCACTCAAAGAGAGAATATCTCAAGAGTTAAGAATCGGAGAGACAGAGAGGTCCAATAGGAAAGTGAGGATGCTGATAAGAGTGCTCTGATGAGAAGAGGACATAAAGATGCAGGATAAAGAGCTGAGCAACTTGAGGGCCATGGGCTGCCCAAGTCCTAGCACAGCTCATGCAGAGGTAGAGACACTTACAGAGTGAGAAAGGCGGTGGCAGCAGTGAACAGAAGGAGGTGCCCATAGGATCCAATAGCACCTGAGAGGAGCAAACAGGAAAGTGAGAGCCAGTAAGGGGGCTGCCCAGGAACCACTACCCAGGCACTGGGCTGGCTGCAGCACTCACCTCCACGACAGGCCTGGATGAAAAACATCTTGGGCTTGTTCTGCAGGTTTGGGCAGTTGGCATTGTCAAAGAGCTGAAAAACCTCTTGGAGCTGCAGTAGAAAGAGTGGATGAAACAAGTAGGTTAAGCAATCCTCAATACCATACTTTTGGAGTTTTATAATACTTAGAACAGCTGTTACATGTAAGAAGGGGAGAGAAGTGAGAAACCCTAGTTTCATTGGTTATGTCTAGATAACCCAAGTACCTGGAGTAGCTTGCCATCTACACCATAGATGCCACCTTCTACACCATGAGAAAGGAGTGCAACCATGCAGGAATCTGTGCTCTGGTGAGCTGACAGTTGTGCAAACCTCTGGAGCTTCTCATGCATCTCCTGAAAGATAAGATTCCCTCGTGACTTACCAATTAGGCAAGATTTCCAATTAGCCCACAATTTTAAGTTTTTCTTATACAGAGATAACTCAATATATCCTACTATCAACTGGAAAGAGAATGGCATCACTAAGTCCAGTTTTAGGTCACATTTTAAGGTCTACTTTCTTCTCAACTTACTGAGCTCTTAGAAAGACTCGAAGGACTTGGAAGGAAATTGGCTATTCCTGTATACTAATAAATATTATGAAGAAAAAGCTGTTACTCATAAGGCATTTGTTTGGAGAATTAAATGGAAATTTATTCAAGAAAATAATCTGTTCAGTTTAAGGACAATCCACTGTTCTCTTGCCCTCTAGTGGAAGGTGAGTGTAGTAATTGATACAGCCTAACCTGTGGGCTCAAAGTAACTCTAAATGCACCCTACCTCCTGAATGGATCGATTGTTTACCTGTTAAGCACAGAAAAAGCCTCTTGATGAACCAGACTGTCTCAGAATCAAGCTCACTTTACTACACTGATTTCTGCTGTTATAACCTGTCCACCAGAACCTGGGGTCTTCAGCCCAAATTGTGATCTCCAATGTTTGACTACCTTTGATTTTCCCATGTTGCATTTCTTTTATTACCAGTCTGGATTCTTGCATATTACTTGCTCTGACCTAGCTCTCCTAATAGCAGTATTTTTACACATAAGCCTCTTCTCTCTACTGTCACCAATGAGTTAGATATAACATCGAGCCTAACTCAATACATTACATAAAATTCAGACTGGTATTTTAGCTTAAAATGTCAGAT
The DNA here is from genome assembly GCA_028646595.1 of Phalanger gymnotis. Classification (NCBI taxonomy): domain Eukaryota; kingdom Metazoa; phylum Chordata; class Mammalia; order Diprotodontia; family Phalangeridae; genus Phalanger; species Phalanger gymnotis. The sequence continues at coordinate 80,857,600 of CM053623.1, read as the reverse complement.
TCAAAAGGTACTAAACCTACTAGAAAGCAGGTATGGTTAATTTGATCACTTGACTTTCAAACAAGAAAAATTTAGAGGAAAAAAATTTACCAAAGTATGTGTTTTTAAATCCAGATAAAAGGGTACAGGAGTTCTTGAAAGAAAATGAAGACCAGTTTTGAAAGTAAAAAGCTAGATTCATGAATTGGTGGATTAAATACCTATACAACAGAAATTCTTAATAAATGCCCTCTGATTTATGAAAATTTTACAAACATATCATGGAGGTAAGCTTCCTTGAGTGACAAGTGACCCCAGAGTGATTGTTTTCTTATTAGTCACCATTGCATTTGAGGTAGGGACAAAGAAAGGAAGAAGACTCTTCTTATGCTGCTTATTCTGCTACTTGATTTCATTCTTGCTGCAAAAGCATTTTCTCACAGAAACAATGTTATACATGGTGGTTAGATTCCCAGAAAAGACCACAAAAGCTTGTCTGACTGAAAACACAGGCGAAACAACGGAAGAAACAAAAAAAATAAAGACAACCGGTCTATGTCAACTGAAAGGTAAAGTATAAATTCAGCTAAATTTCAGCCACATTATGGTTTAAACAGACTTCTATGTAAGTTGTAAGCACCATTTTAAACATTGTTCCTACAGGAAAACGTGTTCCAAATTCCAAACACATGCTGAATAAATGAATGAATGTTGAATAAATTCTGGAACATAACTTATCTGTCAAGAGAGAGATGCTTGTATTTGCTGTATTTAGAAACATCTGTATATTGGAAAAAATGGAGCCAGCAAAGCGATTCTAATTTTGATGTGTGAACGTCTTTCTGGCTTTGTTTTAAAAATGAAATTCCTTAAATTTTAAGTGAAAAAATGCATTTGAAGATTTTCTTTTCAGAATTTTACCTAATAAACTCCTTGAAGATAAAACGTTTTCCTTTTTTGCCTTTGTAGCCTTAGGCTTTTAGATGTAGCTAGGTATAACAGAGATGTTAGCTTCAGAGCTAGGAAAACATGGCTTTGAATACTTCTTCTGAATGTGTATTGACAGAGACACCACCACAGGTAAATCACTTAAGTTCTCAGAGACCCAAGGAGCTTTCTGGGACTATAACTTAGAAACCAACTGCCTATCTGCACTATTAGAGGGAGCTTCTACTCAGCCCTGCCTGACCCCCAAAGCAAATAAATAAATAAATCCTATATCCTAGTACCTATAACAGAGTAGGCACTTAATGAATGCTGAAGAATGAAAATAATTTAACAGAAATTTAAAATGAATATATATATATTGTGGTATTTATGATACATTGTTCATATTAAGAACGAGGATAACTAAAGTGGAATTTACTGTACTTATTACTTAGAAATTTATTTTTCTTTTTCAAAGGACTTAGTTCTGAAAATTGAATTTTTCTTACTATCTCCTGAAAAGACAACAGAGAAGCACTTTACAAAACTTAAATGCTACGTTAAAAGTAAATTGTAATTAATCTTCCATTAGTATATTTGGAATACAACATATTAATAATTAATGTAATTAACATTCTATTAATATATTAATAATATACACATATAGCTCTTATTAAATGCATGGTATGTTTAAGGAATTACCAATTTGTAAAAAGTTTGAATATTTTTGTAACTTCTCCTTAACTTTATGGTGAATAAATTATAAGTGAATAAATGCATTTGAAGTTTTTCTTTTTTCAAGAATTTTACTCAGAAAACTCTTACTTTATGGTAAGAATGAAAGAAGAATCTATTACACTTATTACTATGTGAAAATGGTCACACCTAGGGAGTCACTTACAAAGAGAAATTCTATTTCTATATGGGCATTATCTTAGAAAAGGATGTTCAAATTCTGACTTACGGTTCAATATGGTTCCAACAAAGGATCCAAAAATTTGGTCCCTATATCTTAAATTGAGTAGTGAAAGAGAATATGAATAACAAAAGAGGAAAACTTACTACTCTGAAACCAAAGTTAAGCTGATCTATGCAATTTACTGTCCATAAAGTAAATTTTTGCTGCTTTTTTTTTAATAGAAATTTTGTCAACACAATTGGATTACAAAATGCTACATATGAACAGGTCAGTTCTCGTGTTGATAGATGCAGAATGTGAATCAAGAGTATGGGCTTGTTTACTCTGAACAACCCTCAATGTAATTTATTATTTTACAATTTTTAAAAATTTTGTTGCTATCACAGTGTTTCAGTGTTCTTAAATTATCTAGTTCCTATAGATTACGGATTATTGCAACTTCTTCTTTGCTTCTAAAGCCCTGTACCTGGGATGTAGTAATAACCTGGTTAAAGGAAATACAGATTTTTCTTTGAAAATAACTTTAACAAGTAGCATAGTAACTGGTGTTTTTTCTCTTAAATGACCTAAAAGGCCCAAATAAAACACCTATATTAAAAGAAAATAAAACCCTGTAAATATGTATATGGCACTTTTATTTGGGTTCTAAATATATTCCATTTGATGTTAAAAGTATATCTCTGAGCCTGATATTTTTTAAACTACAGAAAACACGTCCAATTGGCTTGATAAAATTGAAACCAGAAAAATAGCATACTTTCTCTTACACGAATAGCAGAACCTAAAATTAAAAGCTATTAATTTAACTATCAATCATTTAAAACCCCTATTTTTATTTGTATGTTTTTCCTGTTGTTTAGAAAAATGAAAATCCTTTGTTGAAAGCTAAGTATCACAAGCACTGTCAAACTAATACACTATATATGTCACCCCTCTTAAGTACACATTAACATTGGGATGTTTTTCTTTTTTAAAAGGTGCATTTTTTAAAAACTACTTACTTGTGGTAGAATGGCTACACGTAGCTGGTAAATTAAAATTTATTCCTTTTCCTCTGTCTATAAACATGCAAGAATCTTCCTTTTCCTTAAACGCACTCGGTCCCCTCCCTGCCCCCACCCCAAGACTATACTTTTAGCTGGATAAAAAATGATTGACCATTACTTATGGAGATTATGAAAACAAAAACAGATAGAAAAAAACTGATCTAGCAACATAAATGCACTTAAGTGAATAAGAAATTTCCACTGTGGAATGACCAAAGAAATTGTGGTACATGAATACAATGGAATATTACTATGTGGTAAGAAATAAACACGAGGAATACAAAGAAGCATGGAAAGATTTATATTAACTGATACAAAGGGGAGTAAACAGAGCCAAGAAAACAATAAATACAACTACAACAATGTAAGTGGAAAGAATAACCACCAAAAAACAGTAAGAAATGAATGCTACAAAATTGTAAAAATCAAATTTGGCCCCAAAGAAGAGAAACGAGAAAATATCTCCTCTGATTCCTTTGTAGGGAGGATAGAAAAGGTGTCTCACAGGTATGGAACATTTCATATGTCATTTTTTTTGATATATTGATTTTGTTGAATTCTTCCTTCCCCTCTTTTCTCTCATTTTTTTCTTTTTTAAAAAATACATTATAATAGATCGTTGTCTGGGAAGGAACCAGGGACAAATATAGGTAATATAACAACAAAAAATATTAATAGAATATATGTTATGGTTAACAAATCAAAGCTAAGTTTGCTCAAATATTATTATCCTGGTATTAAAAGCAAAGGATACAAAAACTTGGCAAAGAGAAGCATGGGAAGGTTTATATGAACTGATGTAGAGTGATATAAATAGGCCCAGGAATACAATATATATAATTATCATAATGTAAGTGGAAAGAACAAAAAAAGAAATAGAGCAACATATAATTATAAAGACTGAGCTTGGGCCTGAAGAACTAAAAAAAAAAATTTCACCTCCCTCTCCTCTGTGCAGAGATGAATGGCTGTTAGTGTGGAATACTGCTTCAACTATAAGACATAACTGACATATTAAATGGTTTTACCAAGCTACTTTCCCACTAATTTTAAAAATTCTTTGTCATAAGGGATGGCTCAGTGGATAATGGAGGTGAAAAGGTTATATTCAGAAATAAAGTAAAGTAACAGCAAAAAATATAAAAACAAGATAGTCACAAAAAGCAAAAATTGTGAAATTCATTTTAATATTTCAAAGGATGTTATTTTATTTGATGACCACATCCCTACTGTTCCACTAAATCAGATCATATCTCCTCTATGACTTAATCTTTCTGAGTTGTGGCTAAGAAAAATTATCACTTATTGGTCAGCCTCTTCAAACTTAGAAAATTCTCAGGCAAATCTGTAGCCAGGAATATGTAAGAAGGCTTTTCAGCTTGGTAGGCACCTGTGCTCTGCTGGCATAATCTTTGAGAATATAGGGTTACTTCCAGACCATGAAGTGTTGAAATAGAACTTTATTTGCATTTCATATCTCCACTAATATAAAATAACTATAATCTTGGAATCTATAACAGAAGGCAGGTGATACCATTAAAGATGGCTTGGTGACAATGAGGAATATTGAAAAAGCACCAGAATTTGTCAGTGAATCCTATAGCACTGCTCAAGGGAGGAGGCACTTGATCCCAGATAACCATCAGAACATATAATTAACTTCTGGATTTTCTAATCCTGGGCTCGCCAAGCAACTTTCTGTTCGCTGCTTTGGTCTTATGTGTTCACCAAGAAATGAACTTCTAATACAGACTAGGTCTTGATTACTTGGACAAGTATATTTTCCATTATAAAAGAACTGGCATTCTGGTTTAGAAATCACTTTCTTCTGAGTTTGATCAGCATGAATCAATACCATAGGACCTACGTATCCCTAGTCAAACTAGGTGAAAAGCAATGCCTAAAGCTATATATAATCTGACTACCACATGAGGTACTCTATGAAAATGATTCCCAAGTAGTAAGTTGGTCTTAGCCATCTTTACTAAACTACAAAATGACACAGGGCCCCTGAGTAGGTGGGAGAGTATACACAGTAACAGCAGAAGCTCTAAAAAAGGGATGTTTTATCTCCTCTATCTAACCTCTTGAGCCCCTGCATACTTGGTTCCAAGCTTTTCTTCTATAACCAACTGCTAGACCCCTTCCTCCCATTTCCCAGGTAGTACCTGTGCAGTCTGGTCATGCAAGACATGAACATCATAGTCCAAGAGCTTGAAGAGGGTTACCAGGGAACTGTGGTCCACATTCCCACCAGATCGGAACTCTAAGTCTTTCTCCCCATTGAAGTGCACATTGCTCAGCACCAGTGCTAGGCCACGAGGTCGAGATTGCAATCGGTAGGCCTGTGTTGGAAAGGCTAGTTTAGATTGTGAGAACCAAGACCATATTTTCACCAAAAAGCTATCCAAGGGTAGGAACTATCTTTTCCACCAGCTCCATGAAGACAAGAAATATGTTTTATTCTTTTTTTCCCCTTATCCCACTGAGACTAATAAGGAGGTCTACACACAAGGAAACCCTCCATCAGGACTTACTGCTTATCCTGACACAGCTAGAAAGGGGATGTGGATGAAAATGGAGACTACAATTTCCAGCAGGGGATCCCCTTCTTCTGTCCCATATTCTTATGTCATTCTGTAAGACTCACCAAATGGTGGTGTGTTTGATAAAACTCTGGGGTACAGGGTTTCACCTGGAGGCTGGGGGGTCCATCTCCATTGTCCAGAGAACGTTCCGTGGTCTCTAAGGCACAGACAGGCAAACAGTTTCAAACTCCAAGGTTAAACCCAGCATTACTAAGAGTGAGCATGAACTTAATCCTTTTTACCTATCTCTGAGAGAACAGCTTTAATCATTACAGTCAGAAGTTGAATGTAATTTCCTTTCTCATTCTAGAAAAACAAGCTTAGTTTTATTAAGGAAGATGCATAGATGCAAGGACCAACTAATTGTGGGGACTTCTAATTTATAGAAGTAGGGCAGGGGGAAAGATAGGTTACTTTTCATGGTCATGGTATATGAAAGTCTATGCTAGATGACTAATAGGTGCACTGAATACCAACCATTTCATTACTGACAGGGTAGGGGCCACACCTGGCACCAATCCAAACAGTACCTTTATTGGGTCCTGGCCAACTAACTGAAAGCACTATCTTCAGAACACAGGAAAGAAGAGGGTGAGAAATGAGAAATCCAACTATCATCCCCTCCTCTTAATCCTCACCTACAGACAGGCGGAGTTGCTTGTGAGGGGGACAGGATTCACACACTGGGAGAGGGAGACTTGAGTCATCACCACAGCCCAACTGTAAGAAAACAACAGTTTCCATGCTAAATCTTAAGAGACATCCCAGTTATAACTATAGCTATATCTCCTTTCAATATTCCAAAAATTCCTTGTGACAGTTCCAAGACTGCCAATACAAAGTTTACGTGGGGAAGGATTCTTTTCCCAAACATCCCATACCGGTGGCAGTAAATGCTGAAAGCTGCAGAGGGTTCGGTGCAATAGGTCCTCCAGGTGCCCTTGCTTGGTTTCCCGTAAGGCATCACAGAAAGCTCCAAAAGCGTGGGGACCCCTCTTGGGAAGCAAATTAAGGAATTCAACATTCTGGCTGAAACTGCCTACTTTGGCCTGGGGTAGACAAAAAGATGAAAAAAGAAATTGTGTTTGCTTGCCTCATACCACAGCCTACCTCCCACTCCCAGTGAAGTTTACTGAACTGTTTTTCTTCTTCCTTTTGAAATATTAGTTATAAGATAGGGCTCCATGAACAGAAGGGTGATATATTTGAAAATAGAAGTAGTGTAAAAACAAAAGCTATTAATAATTTTTTAAAAAGCACAATCACCTAACTTACCAATTATTTGTAGGAAAATTGAGTTATAATCCCTTCCCTGCTCCTGAGACCTTATACCATCTTTGATATCCCCAGGGCTTCTGTAGCTGTATCCCCTCCATAAGGCTGTGTCCCCTTTTCCCTCCTGCTCATGCCTTGCACCACTCCTTCACCCTCAACCTATTTCTGTCTCTAAACTATGCCTCTCCAACCTCCAGCTACCTGAATAAGCTCCCTCATCTCTAGGGTGATGATATCCTTCTCTAAGAGGTGCTCTAAGAGTTCACTAAGCAACAGCTGCTTGGCCAGCACGACGCGGTTCTTCTTTAGCGCTTCCTGATGTTTCCGCTCCATTCCCCAGACTCCCAACATCCTATTTAGAAAAGTGAAAAGGAGAGGAAATCGTCAAGGGAAGGAATCTTTTTTACTTCTATGGGGGGTGGCGTGGAAGGAAGGAATTGGAGGGAGATGTGGAGGAATAACATAGAAGGACAGAGCTAACAAAGTCTCAGTTTTGTATAGATTTTATTCTATTAGTACTATGTCCAATATAGTATACTCAAGTCTATAAAGAAAACATAGACTCAGCCTTTTGAAGAATTTTGTTAGCCCAGAATACAACTCCATCTTACAGACTGCTGAGGTCTGCATATACAATGCAGTTTGATAGAGGTGTATATACGGATGGGTGAGAAGGTCTCAGGGTTAAGAAAAATCAGTTTTTCAAAGGATTCTGCAAGGAGAGGCAAATCTTAATTTTGGAAAAGCACATCACTAAGTTGGCAAATCTAATGGACATCCTTGACCAAGACTGGCAACTGATTTGTTTAAAATGGGCCTAGTAAGAAAATACAGCAACTTTAGACAAGTCTAGATGATTTCATGTTGAAAACTGTTTTTAAATGAAAATAATATCTCTGGCCTAGTTAAGCTGATGAAACTTTAACTGGGTTAAAAAAGAACTCAATCTCAATGGGAAATGACACTGCAGAAACTGTCAGACTCTGGCAAGAGGGTGACAGGAAAAGACTGTGGCAGGAGGTAGTAAATCAATGTTACTAAGTGATAAGGACATGATTTTATAGAAAAATAGATTTCTAAGGTTTGTAGGTCTCATTGATACAAATCTCAAGGCTGCCAGACAAGTCAGTTATCAAAAACCTGGCACCTACCTCATAGTACCTGACGGCAGTGAAACCTTCCCACTCCAGGAACGTTCTGAACTAGGATCTTAAAAACTTCCCTCATAATCCACCCCTCTGCTTCTCTTCTCCCCTTCAATCTGTTACATGAAGACTTGACACCCCCACAAACCAGGGTCATTGTGGGCTCTGCAGCTGGCCACCATATTGCCTCTCTCATAAGATACCACAACAATAGATTAGGTTTTCTTAGAGTCAATGTGACATTTTTAAAAACTATGTGCAAGGTACTGTCACATACAAATAAATAAATGCAAGATAATTTGAGGAAGGAGAAAGCACCAATGACTAGAATTATTAGTTAAGGCTGCCTATACAAGGTGGAACACCATGTGAGCTTTGAAGTAATCCATACTTTCTAAAAGGCAGTGATGGGGAGAGAGTACCTTTTAGGCCTGACAAATTGCTTGTTCAAAGACAGAAGTGGTAGATGGAATCCTAAGATTTGAAAACATAGATTAGACCAGTTTGGTTATAACCTAGAGTGCACAACAGGAGAGAAAGTTATGTGAAATAAGTTGAGAAAAGTAAGCTGGAATCAAATTTTGAAGGTATACGTTCTTAAGGAGGGGAATGACATAATCAGATTTGTGCCTATATAATTAAAGAGAGTAAAGGAGAGTGAAGAGGCAAGGATAAGTTAGAGGTTGAGAATCTGGGTAACTGGAAGGAGAGTAGTATACTCCACAGAAAGAGGTAAGTTTGGAGAAAAAAGTTGGGAGTGAAGAGAAGGAAGAGAAACTATGTTCTATTGCAGACACATTCAATTCTAGATGCTCATGAGATATACATGGCAGAAATGTCCAAAAGGTAGATAGATGGTGATGCTCCAGGGACTCTATACTACTTTTGCATTAGGGCTATATATATGTGGGTACAGGAGACATCAGCACAGAGATGATAAATGAACTCCTGGGAATAATGATAAAAAGATAAAAGACAAAATGTAGAGAAAAAAGAAGGCCCAGGACAAAGTACTGGGTAAAATTAAGTTGAGAAGAAGGGATATATATGATGATTCAGCAAAGAAGACTGAGGAAAACCTGTCAGACAAGTAGAAGAGAGGAATACCATGAAAGGAGGGAACAGAGTAACCAGCAAGAATCAAAGCTGTATCAAAGGCAGCAGAGGTCAAGAAGGATGAGGAATGAGAAAAGGCCATCAGATTTAACAGTGAAAAAATCATTGGTAACCAGTGGTAACTTCTGGGAGCCAGAATACAAGTGACTGAGAAGTATGTAGGAGGTGAGATACTAAAGGAGGAAGCATAGCTGAATTTTTCTAAAAGACTGGCTGTGAAAGGGAGAAGCTATAGGTAGAGAGCCTGAAGGAGTGGTAGAATCAAATGACTCTTTCTCTTTGCTCACCAGTGGTACTCCACTCTCACAGGCAGATTTTGCAACAGGGCTGCAAGTAAGGTTACTGCTATTTTTGTGTGTGGACAGGTCAATGGACTTTCCTATAGACTCCCAGTAATGCCACATGTCCATGGTACCACAGCAAGGAAACACTTGGCTATCCCGAAAGAATTAGGCGTTCATAATGGTGCCTTAGTCTATTCCCTAGTCAAGTCGACAAGTATTTATTAAGTGATTATTATATGCTAGACATTGTACTAAACACTGGGGATACATAGAGAGACAAAAACAGTACCTGCCCTCAAGATACTGCAAACAACCTGGTGAAGAGAGACAATTCGCAAAAAAACTATATAGATAAGATACATCAGCACGAACTAGAGATAATTTCAAATGAAAGGCAATAACATTAACATCTCAAAAACTATCAGTATTTTCAGAAAAAAAAATCACACAAACATGTCACTTCTGCAAAATAAATTTCACAGAGAGTGAACATTACTCATCATTATCCTCAAAGTAACTTGAGGTTCTAGAGTAGGTAGGGCATTTCCAAATGTAGGCTTTCCAAAATTACTCACACTGACTTGGAATGTTAAACCACTTATCTTGAGGGAACATAATAATTTCCTAACATCTGAATACTGCTGCAACAATTTGGGGAAACGAGACTGTAACAGGTAACTTATATACCCCAGAATAGCTCAACCAAAGACCTGCCAATGTATCTTCAAAAGGACTCTTAAAATGAAAGTGTGTTATCTGGGAAGACAACATTAAACTATTTATTAAAAGAAAATGACAATAAACTGGTAACAAGTTGAAGAATGTAGCCAAGGGTCTAGTTTAGAGAGACAGATAAACTGGTAAGCCAAACGTGTGGTGCGGGGGGCAGGGGGGGCGTAAAGGCATATGAGGAGGCATACCAAAAGGTGACGAAAAAGTACCCTAAAAATTCTAATCTGACAGCCCTATATTTGGAATCCCCTCTGCATTGCTCTAACATTTTCCTTAAAGCCCCGATGGAAGCTTTCCTGTACTAGGCTATAAATCCCTCCAGGTCAGGAACCATATCTTATTAATTTTATACTACTACTCAATACTGGAGTGTGTTTCACTCATGGTGGATACATTTCACATTTCTTGATTGGAGGCCAACCTCCTCAGTGAAAACTCCTCCTTGGCTTTTAGTGATTATGCCTTTCTTTGTAATCCTTTAGCTCTCACAGTCATGAAATTATAACACTTTTAGAACTAAGGGAGGAAGTAAGAACTTATTTTCTATACCACACACTTAGCTACACTCCAAACCTCTCAAGAACTAGGCAATTCATGGGTTACTCAGATGTAGAGCTGGAAGGGCCCTTAAAGTCATCTAGTCCTAGAGAGGTGAAATTAATTATTTGTTCCTGGTCACACAGGTAACATTAGCAGACCCAGGATTTAAATCCAGAGTTTTTTACTTCTGGTGTTTAGCACAGTGTATAGGAAAGTGCTCAAAGGCCATTTAAATATACTAAAAGTGAAGTGATATTCAGAAAAGAAGTTGACATAAAAACAAAAGATATAAAAATTTTCAAAACAAATGGCTTGAGTACATAAAGGAACATGGCACTAATCAACTATTTGATTTTAATTAAGGGATATCATTTCTCTGGTTGTTTTGCTCCTCCCTGCAAAATGAATGGCCTGGAAAAATCTCTAAGAACCCTTCTAAGTATAAACAATTATGTTTAAAAAAAAATTACATTTGTAATAGAGCATGGGAACCTAGAAGGTGCCAATAGAATCTCTGAACCTCGGAGGTCATCTGAGCCAAGCCTCAGTTCAGGGATTCAACCTGAACGGTGGGTGTGAGTGCTTGGATTATTTTTTTTTTCCTTTTTAAAATATTTGGATAATTGCATTTCAATATCACTGGTTTCCTCTGCAATGTTATGTATTTTGTAGCATTATTCGAGCAGGGGTCTAAAAGATCGGTGCCACCCCCCCCAAAGGTTAGGAATCCCTCTGCAAAAGGGTGCCCACTGTACACTAACTCTCACGAATGTCCCCCCATCTCTCCTTCCATACCTGCAGGTTCGGAGGTCTCAGTTCCTCCCGAAGGAAGCTAGGAGCTCTATCTAAACTGTTCAGAAACGTGGCCCCATCACTCCCGAGCTTGATACCTCCCTGACAGGTAGGGGCCGAGCTAAGGATGCTCACTACCTCCCACCTCCCGCGCTTACCCTACGTGGCGCTGGACCCCGAGCCTCAGACACTGCCCACTGTCTCGAAGGATGTGCTTGGATGGAAGTCTGACTCAGTTTCCTCATCTGTAAAACGGAGCCAATAAGAGTCCCTCCCTCCCAGGGGTGCGATGAGGATCAAATGAGGGCAAGTTTGCAAAGCGCTTAGCTCAGTGCACATAGTAGGAGCTTAATAAATGCTTGTTTCCTGCTTACGGGGTGAAGGGAAGTGGCTGGGGGGCTCCCCGCCTCCTACCCGGATGCTGGTTCCCCGGCGGGGCTGTCTCAGCACTCGGCAGGCGCTAGGCCATCTCGCGGGAAAAGGGGCGGCGGTCCCTGGGTTGGGGGTCAGGGGTTAGGACCCTCCCCCAGAGAGCCGCAGCCAAGGTTCAGGGCCCCCCGCCGGGCCTGGACAGGCGGACCCGGCCCGGGCGGCCCGGCAAGACGGAAAGAGTCTGCGCCGCCGCGGGCTCCACTCACCTGCGCCCCCTGTCAACGGCCGTCGACCCCCTTGGGCCGAGGCCTGGGCGGGCTCCCGCCCGCGCCTCCGCCATTTCCCGCCTTTCTCAGGCCGGGCGAGAGCCGCCCACTCCACAAACAAATGAAACGCCCCCTCGGGGCCCGCGCTCCCGCCCCCGCCCCTCGCTTTGGCTCCTCCCTCCTCCCTGGCGACGCCGAACGCGCTTGCGCGCGGCCATTTCCACCTCCGCCCCCGGACCCAACCTATAGCTACAGTACTCTAGCCGCCGCCGGGGAGGAGTGCGCAGGCGCAGAGCGTCCGGCGCAGGAGCTTTCGGCTTCACCCCCGGAAGAAGATAAGAGACGACAGTGGGTGGGAGAGACAGAAGAGGCGGGGGAAGACGGAGACGGCGTGCTCGCTCCCCACGTAGGGATGGGATTGGTCGTAGATTCCCGCGGAAACTGAAGTATTTGCCCGCCCATTCTAAGACCCCACCCTCCACGTCATACCTTTTAAATAGCTTCCTTTTTTTTTTTAAAGTGACAGCTTGCGGAAGCAGGCTTATGGAACTCCCAGAACCTCACCCCGCCACTCCTACTTTACAGAGGCGGAAATTGAGGCTCAGAGACGGCTTTGAGTGGCCCAAGGTCATACGGGTTAAAAAGTAGCAGACCTTGAACTTGAATCCAGGTTCCTGGGCCATGGAGTCTTTTAAAGGCCATTCAGACCCACATCTCATTTCCGATCTCAGGGGAACCAAAGAAAGAACAGGGTTCAAGGGTGTGTTGAAAGCCGGTTGTTAAATATTCAGTATGAGCATTTGAACCTCAGAAATTTGAAAACGCGACAAACCAGGGCTTGATTTATTGTTTTGTTAATTGTTTAGACTTAAATTTTGTTGTGATTTTTGGAGAGTCGGTTGTTAAACATTTTATCAGCATACTGCCACTTCTTTCCTTTTCCAGAGGAGTAAGAAGAGGGGATATGTGACTTGAAACAGAAGTACAATTAGGCTCTTAGAAGGACAGACAGAGGGTAGCATGTGCCAGGCAATCGAACGACTGCCATGTCCCTGACCATCATTTCCCTTCAGACTCTGATGGAGATAGCCCAGCACCCTGGGCCCAGGAGCGCCCTCCAGACCACCAGACCTGCTTTCTGCCCACTCTCCACAGCCATCGTTGAAAAATCATTGGGAAGAGAGGACCCACCTTCCTCATCACCACCGGCAGCAACAGTCAAATAGGCACAGAAGCCCAGAGAGTGACAACACCTGCCAGACCTTTGGTCCTTCCCACTCCCAGCCCAGCCCTCACAGCTGTCATCAGGGATACTAATTCTGCAAGAGAGGGGTCCTGCGGTCTGCACCACCTGCCAATCAGCTCCCACACTCTGGGCAGGCAAGCTGGCCTAGGAGGAGCATTGAGGCATCCTGAGGCAGAGACAGGAGGCAGGACGCGCTGATGAGGACAGCCCGGGACCCTGAACCCCAGAGCCGTAGGAATGGTAATGCTTCCAACCCAGTACCCTTGGCCACCATCCTCGGAAGCAACCCCTGTGGAGATGCAACCTGGCCCTACAGGTCCTACAATCATAGCTGCGGAAGACCCAGAAAAGAAAGTTTTTGCCCTCGAAGTCCTTGGCACTGTCAAATGGTTCAGCATCAGAAACTGATATCATTTCATAATGACATTAAGGAAGGGGCATCTGCTTTGCTGCTGTACTCTGAGGACCTTGGGACTTTTCTATCTCATTTGCAGTGGAACTCTTTGATACTTGCTGTCTTTCTCATTAGAATGTGAATTCCTTGAGAGCAGGGATTCTTTTATTCTTTTTACATTTTTATCCCCAGAACTTAGCATAGTGCTTTGTAGTAGTAGATACTTAGTAAAGGTTTTATTCATTCATGCAATCAATTAACTTGCCTAATACCATCAAATTGGTGCCAGAGTCCAGATTAGAATACAGGTTTCCTAATTCCAAGGCAGGTGCTCTTTCTGATACAAAATGCTGTGCTTTGGTTTGGTTTCCTGACCCCAGAGGTAAAGGGCTTATGGATCTTCTAATCCCTGAACCAAGAACCCATAGCTTACCTGTCCAGGACCTTAACGGAAGTCTTCTTCCAACCTTCCTGGGGATAATTCTAATAGCTAATTGCTCACATCTATACAGCAATTAACAATTTCCTTCCACCTAAGTTCAGATATATACTCATCATCAGATGAGTTTCCTACTTCTGTCAAAAACACCACCATCCTTCTGATATTTTAGGTTCATAATCTCAGAACTATCCCGGACTCCTAACCTATTTCCTTACAACAAATATCCAATCATTTGCCAAATTTTAACCATTTCTACCTCCACAGCATCTCCAAAACAGCAACATAACAGCTCTTCCATATCAACGTATTGCTCCCATTTCTGTGCTCAGTGAGGAAGTCAAATTGGCCTTCTCTGTTTCTCACTCACAGCACTCCAGATCACTCACCATTCTGTGCCTTATCACTGGCTGTTCCCCATGCTTGGAATGTACTCCCCATTTAGCCACACATCATATTCCTCTTTTCCTTTAAGTCTCAGGCATCATCTTCTTCATGAAACCTTTCCTGATACTCCCAACTGCTAGTGCCCTCCCTCCCAAATTACCTTGTATTTATCTAACACATGTTAGATATGTCTATCTATATTTAGATACATATACACAAATGTGTGTATACACACAAATTATATATATGTAAATATACATTGGTTAACTTTATGTGGTATATATTTTTATATGTATTCTCCGTTAGAATGTAAGCTCATTGTCAGTAGGGATTGTTTTGAACCTTATACTGGTATCACCAGTGCCTAAGAAAGTGGTACATAGTAGTCAGTTAATAAATATTTGATTGATCGATTGAGTGGGAGGAAAACACAATAATTAAATCGTGAGCTGTTGAAATTTACAAAGCCCTTTACAGGCTTTCTTCTCATTTGATCCTGACAACATTATGAATTCGTTAACACAGTTGTTATTCTGATTTTAAGAATGAGCAATCTAAGGTTTTTGAGGTTGAGGCTAGCGTTGAAT
This sequence comes from Phalanger gymnotis, assembly GCA_028646595.1. Lineage (NCBI taxonomy): Eukaryota > Metazoa > Chordata > Mammalia > Diprotodontia > Phalangeridae > Phalanger > Phalanger gymnotis. The sequence goes on along the minus strand of CM053623.1, from coordinate 80,842,566 downwards.
TTAATAAGATGACATTTAATAGGGTTAAATGTAGAGTTCTACTCCTGAGTTCAAAAAATCAAATAAAGAAGGAAGAAACTGCAGTTTTGTGTTTAAAAAAAAAAAAAAGATGTAGATGTCCTAGAGGTCAGCAAGCTCTATGACTCAACAGTATGACACAGAAGTCAGGAAAGTTAATGGAATTTTAGATTGAATGAATAGAAGTAGAGAGGTCAGAACAAGAGGGGTGATCATTCTCTGTACTCTGCCCTGCTTAATTCACATCCAGGGTATCATGTTCAGTTCCAAGGACAAGATTTTACGACGGACTTTTGACAAACTTTGCATCTACAGAGTAAATAGCATGGTGAGAAGATTGGAGAATGTGCTAAATGAGCACCAGCTGAGGAAATAAGCAGTGTTTAGCCTGGGGAAAAAAGACTCGAAGGGAAAATGTGATGGCTACCTAGTCTGAGATGGGTTATAAGGAAGAGGAATTAGGCTAACTCTGATTGGACACAAAGGAAAGCCAGAAACAATAGGCGGAAGTTTGAGAGAGGCAGTTTTTGGCTCAGTGGAAGGAAGGACTTTGTAAACCATGAGAACTGTTCCAAAGTGGAGAGGGCTGCTTCAGGAGGTGGTGGGGTCCCCTTCACTGGAGGTCCTCAAGGAGAAGCTGAACGACTTCTTGCCAGGGATGTTGGTGAAAAGATTCCTACTTAGATAAGGTCAGACTAGCTTACCTCTATAGTTACTTCCAACTGTGGTGTTTGGTTATTAAGTGACTTGTCCAAGGTCAAAACCAGTTATGAGTTTGGGTTTTAAATCCAGTTCCTCCTTCTCCTTCTTATGAAATTAGAGAATGGCAGGGAAGATATACAGCAGCCCCACTTCCCCTTTCTCTGTGGTTTTACCAGTCCACTCCCATCATCCAGCTTTTGGTAGGGGAATGTTGATTAAGGGAGGAAGACAGGGGGAGGCATTTGGACCCCATCACCATGAGTACAAAACATGGGCACATGATAGAGGTGCCAGTCATATCATGTCTCTGGGAAGAAGAATTCCACCCTGATGGCCTCTTCCTTTTGCCAGGTACCAGTTCCTGATCAGGTTATCCAGGTAAAGAAAATCACCGATGGGGAAATCTTATATGTCCAAGGAACACAGGTTTAAGGAGGTGTCCAGCCCTCCTCATAGAATACACTGTCATCACTGAAAACATTGTCATCATTGCGATCATGGTTACCAGGTGTGAACTCATATTCTGGGGGTGGGGTAAGAGGCTCCACAGGTGGCAGGCTTTGCAGTGGGGGTGTTTCAGATCCTATCGGGTGTTCCTGAAGCTGTAGATTGATTGAGGTGCCCAAGCCTTCTGTCTGGGTCATTGTACCATCTGATCTTACCCGCCTGTCTGTTCTAGCTCCTGTGAGTCCTGGCAAATGGTTAGATGCCTCTTCCTGAAGCTGCGAGGAGATCACAGTGCTGTATGGAGGGGGCTCACCCAAATCTGAGTTGGGGCCCTGAGCTGGTAGTGTAGCTTCCTCATAGCTTGGTACTTCGAAGGCTGCATTGTCCCTGAGAAGAAGATAGACAGGGTCAGTACTCCACCAACCAACCCCTGGGAGACCCTTGGGATTCCCTCACTCCCTTTTGCTAGTTCTTCCACTTTCTGAACCCAGTGGCATTGGGGAGACATGTGAGGTGTGGTTGCAGGGTTGGTGGAAGGACCCCAAGGAATATATGTGCCTCCATCCATTCTCCTTTCCCCCAGTTTACCATGCTGAGCTCGAGGCCTCAGTGGCATCCGTTTGCGCTGCCTGGACCCACCATTCCACGAGGCAAAAGAGGAGGCAGATAAGGAAAAAAAGTCCACCTAAGGCAAGGAGGAAATAAGCAAGAGGTCTGATGTTGGAGGGCAGACCCAACAGGGCTAACCCTAGGAAAATGGAGGCACAGCACAAGAGGATCAATGGCTTCACCAGTTTCTTCCACACTTGTCCTGGAAACATTGCCCCTGCCTGGGCTCCTGAAAAAAGAGAGGCAAAGAACATTCAGAAAACACGAGCATAGACAGAGAGTAACTAATAGGATGCTATAGCCATGGTTACCCAGAAATTCATTTTTAAGTATAGATAGTTGTAATGACATGCATATTTGCTTCTGTTGTTTAAAGTCCAGTGCCAAATAAATTGCTTAACATTTTTAAAAAAGACGTGATTGCTATGTCTATACTTGTAGTCAGAATCAGAACCAAGAGAGAATCTTTGGGAGGGTGGGAGAGAGGAGTGGGAAATGGTATCAGATATTAGGTGGACCATATTTGGCATTTTTATACTCTATTAGAAAAGGACTGGGATAGATTTCAGAGGATTCACGAACTTGGAATAAAAAAAATTACATATTTATTTCCACTAATCTCTAACTAAAATTAAGCATTTCCTCCAATGATATAAAAACATTATTCTGAGAAGTGGTCTCTAAGCTTCACCAGCCTGCCAAAAGGGGCCATGACACAAACAAGATTAAGTACCCCTGCTCTATGCCAATCACACTGTGAGGGTAGGGTGAGGATAGGCATCTGTGTAACTGATAGTGATAACAGTCAATATTACAGAGAAGAAAGTAACCCAGAATGCTTTTCTCAGTCCTGACACAAAACTAATCATATCTACTCTCCTGATTAAAAAATATCTGAGGCTCCAACATTCCCTGGTTGGAACTCCCAGTCTCCTTTCCCCTAGTATGGTTTTCCTCTGTAGCCCCAATTTTCTTTCCTTCCCAGCGCTCTGGACACAGTAGACATTGCCTCAGGCCTCAATGCACACAGGCATCTCTGGAATCTAGGTGAGGGGACCTGATGTCCTTACGTTATTGATTCCCTGTACTACCCTTTCCCTTAGGCCCCCACCAACACATATGCCAGTTTCTTAATCTGACTCCCCAGCCTCTGTCCCTTTTAGGTGGGGTTGTAGTTCCGCGCCTTCTCCTCCCCGCATATACTGTGGCAGCCAGGCTCCACCTACAAGGACAAAGCACCACAAGTACACGGGGATACATGATAGGGGATCTTTAAAAGAACTAGGACACATAGGAGCCCAAACTCTTTCTCTTCTCTTGTGTCCATATCTGCCTATGCCCTCTTCCACCAGAGTCTTTATTGAGGTCAGGGTCCTTGAGTTCCCGCCCAGAATCCAGCACAGAAAACCCTTTCCTTATTGTCCATGTGGGACCCCAGCCCACTGCAGAATTCTACATCCTCTCCCTCCCCACCCCTACAGCCAAATCCAGTAGCTCCAATGAGCAGAGAGCCCTTGGTCAGGGAAAGGGGCCAAGAAAAAGGGATGATTACCTCCCCCATCCCCCAAGTTAGAGCTTTCCTTCTTTCTTCATCTTCAGTCACCAGCCTCAGGTATGTAAGTATACCTCACCTGTCTTTGGCCAGTCTCTTCTGAAATCAGGTGGTATTAGGGGAGGAGTCTACCAGCCCCACCCCTTTCCTCTGCCCCAGTCCCTAGCGTTCTTATCTTAGCTGGACACCCTTACTTTTTCCGCTTCTTGAACTCTGACGTTCAGCCCCACCTCCTAGTTCTCCAGCCTCTACCTCTAGGCTCCAAGAAGCCTTAAATGGGAGTGGCTTCTCCACTCCCACTACCCAGCTCTTTGCACTAAGGGGCAAAGTGTCCTCTGTCTCACAGTAGATTCATTCTCTCTCTGATTAACTACAGCAATCCTGTCCCACATGACCTTCAGTGTTTCCCAGGTGCTGTCCTTTATAATAGAGAATGTTGCCCTCTTCAGACTAGGGTTAGAAGAAGACAGGGCTCATTCATTGGTCAATCTGAAGCGGGAAAGAGGGTGGAGTGGGGGAAGACTGAAACCCTGTGCCTAGAGTACTAGCTGTCCAGACCTTAATAAAGAAAACAAGACTCCTTGTATTCCAGGAACTAATGAATATCGATGAAGAAATGGGTTCAGAGGGACACATCAGCTTCAGGAAAACCAGCCCAAGCTCCCAGAATTGTCTCCTCCCTCTTCCTCTCCTAGGTGTGTATCTGGGATAGAAGGGGAAGATGATGATGTCACATGATGCAGTAGAAAGAATACTGGCTTTGGAGTCAGAAAATGTGGATTGGAATACCATTTGGGATTTGAAGTCCTGATACTTGGTACCCATGTACTTTGGGCAAGTTACTTAACCTCTGTGGGCCTCAATTTCCTCATCCGTAAAACAAAAGGATTGGATTAGATAATGATTTTAAGGTTCCTCCTAGCTCTGAATCCATGATCCTATGATTCTGTCCATGTTCCGTTTTGGGCTGGTGGAGAAGAAAGGTGAGGGCTAAGAGAGTTTGGGGGTGCTAGAGAGAAGCCGATTAGGTGTTGTGCTCTTCCCCCAACTCCCAGTCTTTCTACCTGCCCCCCTTCCGCCCTTCCCCACCCCCGGCCCCAGTATGATGTGTGTATTGCTGGACTCTTTCCAACCACAGGACAGAATCCTGGGGAAGAGTACGTTGAAGGGTGTGTGTTGGCTAAATGACAAGTAAAACAGCTTGGGCAGAGTGAGCACTGGATGGGAAAAGGAGAGGCTCAGGGGAGGGAAGGGGCATGGAGAGGGAGGGAGCCAAGGGCCCTAGGAATAAGGGGCTGGCTGTCTCTCTGTAAAATGCCATACCAGTATAAGGTCTTCTTATCTAAGAGTATGAGGGGTCCTGATGATCCCTCTGTATCTCTCTTGTCAAATGAGGAGAGGTAGGGTTGGGGCTGGTACTTCCTTAGGCATTTCTTTTTTTAAGGAAGGAATTTGAAGCAATCAACTATACCCTTGTCAGTACAGATATGACAGACCCCATCCTACCTCGTGTCCCCAACTCTTTTTCCTAACTAAACTCATCCCCATCTCCACTTCCCTACCAATTCTTAACAGTCTCAGCCTCGTCCTTTCCCATCCTCTTGCTTTTTACATTCAAGTCTGCCTCCTAGGGTTCAGCTACTGAGGACAGAGGAGGAGCTAGTGGTAAAGCAGATAAACCTGAAAAGTCTGGACTGAGAGGAGAAGGGAGAGAACATTCCGTTGCTTCCATGATTCTGCACCTCTTTGTTTTGGGGTGACTTGTTTTATTTTTTTTATGTGTATGTTTATCCATGTTTTTATAATGAAGTGCCTTATCTTGTCCTTTGTCCCATCATGTGACCATGTTATAGGTAAAATGCTCCAGAGAGACTGGCGGGCTGGTCTGAGGGCTCTGTGGCTATTATATAGCCTCGAAGTGACACAAAGTGTGTCTTTTTGTAACTGCTGTCAGCCTAAGTCTCAGTTTCTCTTGTGTCTGTCTCGTGGTGCCCTTTATTCACAGTGTGGGGTCAGTGGTAGGAGGTGAATAGTTGCAATGAGGACTGTCCCTAGCTGAGTTTTATCACATTTTGGAGCCGGAGGAAACCTTAGCAATCATCTTGTCTGAATCCCCTCATTTAATAGTTGAGGAAGCAAAGGCACAGACCACCAAAGAGATTTGTCCAGGTTTCTAACAACTAGTGAAATCCAGGCCTGGGCCCTTGTTAGTACTCCCAGTTCAGCATTCTTCCCGGTGGGGAACCTGTGGCCTTGAGGCCACATCTGGCCTTCTAGGTCCTTGGGTGCAGCCTTTTGACTGAATCTAAGTTTCACAGAACAAACCTTTTTATTAAGGGGGTTTGTTCTTTAAAGTCTGGATTTAGTCAAAGAGCCCATACCTGCGTAGACACATTATTTTCTGACAAGGATCGTAGTTACCTTGCCTAGCCTTTTACTATCTCCTCATCCTCAGTTTCTGCTCTCTAGAGGCATGGAGGTATAATGAAAGCAGTGCTAGATTTGGTTGGGAAGGCCTGGGTTTGAATCCTGACTTTTCCATTTACTACCTTGTGACTTGGGGCAAGTGACTCCTGGACCTCAGTTCCCTTATCTATAAGAAGTAAGGGGTAAAATAAATAATCTCTAAGGTCTCCCAGATTTAAATTTTTGTTCCTATAATCTTTCCTACCCACTGCTGCCAGATTAATTAATCTTTTCAGTGTGCAGATCTGACCAAGTCACTCTGATGATTAAAATATTCAGCAGCTCTTCATTGCTCACGGCATAGATTCCAAACTCAGCCTAGCGTTCGAAGCCCCCCACATATCTGGTTCTAGTCTTCTCTTCCTCATTTAATTTATGAGTAAACTACAGTAATCTCCATCTCCAAAATACATTCCTCATTTTCTAATCTCCATGCCTTTCCTTATGTCATTCCCTCACTCATAATAGATCACCTTTGATTTCAGACTGTTGAAATCCGGGCAGCCTTTAAGAGTCAGCTGAAAGGCTACTTACTCAATGAAGCCTTTCCTTATCATCTTAGCTAGGAGTGATTTTTCTCCACTGTGAAATTTTATAACAATTTATTGATCTAGAGGGCAACCTACTTCCTTTTTGAGCAAGATGGCGGGCGACAAGCCGGGAGTGACTCTGGGGCAGCCTCATCTGTCTCGCCAGGACCTGACCACCTTGGATGTTACCAAGTTGACTTCGCTTTCACATGAAGTTATCAGCAGACAAGCCACAATCAATATAGATACAATTGGCCATGTGGCACATGGAAAGTCAACAGTAGTAAAAGCTATTTCTGGAGTTCACACTGTCCGATTCAAAAATGAACTGGAAAGAAATATTACCATTAAGTTGGGTTATGCTAATGCTAAGATTTACAAACTCGATGACTCAAGTTGTTCTTGGCCAGAATGTTATAGGTCTTGTGGAAGTAGCACACCTGTTGAATTTCCTACAGACATTCCAGGAACTAAAGGAAACTTCAAATTAGTCAGACACATCTCTTTTGTGGATTTTCCTGGCCACGATATTCTGATGGCTACCATGCTGAATGGTGCAGCAGTCATGGATGCAGCTCTACTGTTAATAGCTGGTAATGAGTCTTGTCCTCAGCCTCAGACTTCTGAGCACTTAGCTGCCATAGAAATCATGAAATTGAAACACATTCTGATTCTGCAGAATATGATTGATTTGGTGAAAGGAAGTCAGCCTAAGGAACAGTATGAACAGATCCTTGCATTTGTACAAGGTACAATTGCAGAGGGAGCTCCTATTATTCCAATTTCTGCTCAGCTGAAGTATAATATTGAAGTTGTTTGTGAATACATAGTAAAGAAAATTCCAGTACCCCCAGGAGACTTTACTTCAGAACCCAGCCTTATTGTTATTCGGTCTTTTGATGTCAACAAGCCTGGTTGTGAAGTTGATGACCTTAAGGGTGGTGTGGCTGGTGGTAGTATTCTCAAAGGAGTGTTAAAGGTAGGTCAGGAGTTGGAAGTCAGGCCTGGCATTGTCTCTAAAAATAGCGAAGGCAAACTCATGTGTAAGCCAATCTTTTCCAAAATCGCATCACTTTTTGCTGAACATAATGATCTTCACTATGCTGTTCCTGGAGGCCTTATTGGTGTTGGAACAAAAATTGATTCAACTTTGTGCGGAGCTGACAGAATGGTGGGACAGGTTCTTGATGCAGTTGGAGCACTGCCTGAAATCTTCACAGAGTTGGAAATTCCCTATTTCCTGCTTAGATGACTTTTAGGTGTGCATACTGAAGGAGACAAAAAAGCAGCAAAGGTGCAAAAACTGTCCAAGAATGAAGTGCTCATGGTGAATATAGGCTCCTTGTCTACTGGAAGAAGAGTCAGTGCAGTAAAGGCTGATTTAGGCAAGTGTTCTTACTAATCCTGTGAGCACAGAAATAGGAGAAAAAATTGCCCTTAGTCGAAGAGTTGAAAAACATTAGCGTTTAATTGGCTGGGGTCAGATAAGAAGAAGAGCGACAATCAAGCCAACAGTAGATGACGACTAAAGACCTATCACTGAATGTTTTACTTTGGCCGAGGAAAGAGATTCCACTTAAATCTAGGGGTATGTTTTCAGAGCAACAATGAGGAATTGATTTCACAGCTCGTTACATTTTGTGAATGCTGGATAGTTTTCTCATTTCTTGTGATGAAAATATAACCTCTGGTATTAAAATACTAGTCAGTATCTGCAATAAATGTAAAAATTGGCATAACGGTGGATTTGTTCCACATTTTAGCAGAAATCATTCTCGTACCACATATTTAATTTATACATCAGTGCAGGTTTGAAACTAAGATATGTTTACAACAGTCAAGTCACTCTCACTGTAGTACATTTAACAAAACCTGTTTGAAATAAAATTTTTCTTATTTTTTCATCGTTCTTTTGAATAGCCCCAGGCATCAAAAATTATTTCAACAGTAAAATACTTAAAGAAATAAAACTTTTTTTGAAGACCAGAAAAAAAAAAAACAATTTATTGATCTATTTTTTTCTGGCTTACTTTATATTGTGGTTGTTTATGTGGGTGTGGTAGCTTTTAATAGATTGTAAACTTCTTTTTTTTTTTTTTTGGAGGGGAAGGGCAGGGCAATTGGGGTTAAGTGACTTGCCCAAGGTCACACAGCTAGTAAGTGTGTCAAGTGTCTGAGGCTAGATTTGAACTCTGGTCCTCCTGACTTTAGGGCCCGTACTCTATTCACTGAGCCACCTAGCTGCCTTGACCGTAAGCTTCTTGAGAACAGTGACTATGGAAGGGCCTGTGTCTTATTTAGCATTTCTATCTTTTCCAAAATTGGCATAATGAATGGATGAAAGAAGGATAGTTCCTATCTTGTATGATAGTCATTCTTGAATTCCAGGGGATTAGCCTGAAGATCACGAGACGTAAGATTAAACCTCACTCTCCCACTTAACAAGTTGTGTGACTTGGAAGAGACCCTTAAAGTAGGACTCAGCTTCCTCATGTTTCAAATGAGAGGGATAACTCTGCAACCCCCTTGCAGTTCTAACAATCTATGATTCTATGACTGAGGATTGGAATACACACAGAGAAAAGTGCAGATGGGTTAGGGAGTGGGTGGTAGGAAGTGCCCAGCAAGACGGTCTCCTCTGCCAGGTATCTGACTTGTTTGACCACTTTCAATTCCTGTGCCATCTGTTCTGGAGCCCTATATTTCTCTGTAACAATGGTCATTCCTCTGACAGCAGCCATCCAGGCTCTGCTTCTCATTACATAACCTTAGATAAATTACTTTCTCCTGGCCTCAGTTTTTGTGTACGTAAAACAAGGAGTGTGGATTAGGTGATCTCTCAAGTCCTTTCCAGCCCCAAAACATATGATTTTATGATCTATATCCATGCACCACATCTATAAACAGGTGAGATAAGGTAAAAATTAATTTCAAGGGTAATCACAAGAAAATAAATTTGTGAAAAGGCAACCTATAGGCTGAAAGATGTGTGGAAAGATATAAAGGCAGTCCACAATGATCTAATTTGATCTGGGTCGGGGTAGAGAGGATGAGGGCATTGCTTTAAGTTAATTGTATTTTATCCCAGCACCAAACGTCCTCTCATAAAGAACACTACACAAAGTGATCTCAAGGCTCAAGGAAGAAGACTCTCATTGTCCAGATCTCCAGATTTCTTGAACTTGACCCTGCCTTCTATTTTGTTGTTGTTTCTGTCCCTTTCTTCTCAGATACCTCATTCCACACCCACAACCTTTGGTTCCTGGTCTGTCCCTGACTTCTAGTCACTCTCCATCTCCCACCTTGGCCCCTCCTCCAACACACAATCACAGAAAGTCAGAATGGGAAGGAGTTCAAAAGCCTTCCAGTTCAGACCATTGCCTGAAAAACAACGCTTCTATACCATACCTGGCAAGTGGTCACCTAGCCTTTGCTTGAAAACTTCCAGTGAGGTAGAAGCTGATGGTGTCGTCTCCCTGAGATGTCCTCCATTTTATACAGTCTATATCTCCTATGTAGTTGTTTACCTGTGGTCTCTCCTATTAGACTGTGTGCTCCTTGAGGATAGGCACTGGGTTTTTTCTTTTTTTGGTAGGGTAAGGGATTGGCTTTTCTTTGTATGGCTTAGCTCAGTGCCTAGCACATGGCAAGCACATGGGACTGAGCCCCATACCAAGGGGCTTTGGGACAGGGGTAAGAGAAGGAAATAAGGAATCCATTCCAGGCTCTTCTCTCTGATATGTAAGAATCTAGCCTCAGCATTTACTAGCTGTGTCACTTAACCCATTTGCCTCATTTTCTTCATAAGTGAAAGCGGGCTAATAATAGCCCCTACTTCACAGGGTTGTGGTGAGGATCAAATGAGATTAAAAATTGCAAAGTGCTTAGCACAGTGCTTGGCACATAGAGAATACCATTATTACCATCACCATCACCACCACCACCACCACCACCACAACCACCACCATCATCATCATCTTCATCATCTTGCCAGGAACCAGACCACTATGCTACTTTCTGCGTTCTTCTCTCCATGCCCCTTCTCTTTCCAGGATCTTTCTGTAGTCTTCACCCTAGAGAATGTAAGCTCCTAGAGGGAAGGGGCAATCTTGTTTGTTTTCATATGAATACCCAGAGCTTAGCAAGGTGCCTGACACATTATAAAGGCTTAATAAATGCCCCCTCCCTCTTCTCCCTACCAACCTATCTCTAATTTGGAGGCTTCTTCACAGTCTCCCCTAGTCAATTTATAATTGAATGCTTGTTCTCTAACCTACCTGCTAAGCCTCCTTACTATTTTCATAATCCTACATGTAATTTTCATGAGATGATTACCCCTTTCTCTATCTGCTATAGTCTCAATTTCCTTCTTTGTTCTTCAGGTTCCAAGGCAATTTGATATTTCCTCATTAATTACTGAAATTTACAACCTCTCAATAATTATTTAGCTCTGAGCCTCCAGCCCAGTTATTAAATATTATCTATTTAATAAACTAGAGAAACCTCTTTTCACATAAAGTTTTTATTGAGCTCTCTGTATTACTTCTCCCCTCACTCCCAATTCTTTAGGCTTAAACAAATATCAAGGTTCCTGGCTATGTAATTTATTAAGAGTAACAATCAATAAACCAAAGATATAAATAATTATTCATAATATATCAGCTGTGAAAGTGAAGTCTAACCATCACTGGTATTTCTGACTTCTAAATTTTGTAAACACAATTTCACCATTCAGCTCTCTGAGGCTGTCAAGTAAAGTCTCTTCTCAGTAACTCTGTTTTTTCACAAGATACAAATTAAAGTAATTTCTCTCAGAAAAGAAGTTATCTTAATCCTTTTCTCTCTGTGCTGTCAGTTTCTCTCAAGTTACCACACACTAACACAATTAACTGTTTTTCCAAAATCAAAATCAGTCCCCTCACAGATTCCTCACAGAATGAGTTCTATCACAACTGTGCAAAATCACTTTACAGAAATAATTATGGTTTCTGAGGGACAGCCTGTTGCAGCTGTTGTAGGTGTAATCACAGAGCTATAAAATGAAAAAGATAGGCACTTTGGAATGGAGGTTGGACCAGGTTGACTTCCAAAGTTCCTAGCAACTGTAAGATTCTATGTGCAAAATGACGAATATAAAATTATGTAAAAAGCCCCAGATCAGCCACAGTTCATGAAAAAATTATAAAAAAAGATTTTTCCTATTTATGTTTAAATTTTAAGAAGAACAAGGGAGGGTCATTCTACTGCTTGGGGAGAATATTCTAATATTAACAGATGACAAAAGGAAGATAATCACTCAACTCCTATTTTTCTTTCTTATTTTTCTATCAAGGAGGACTATGGGAAAGATGGATCAAAAGAGTAAATAGCACAATACAACGACCGAATACATGAATGCCTAAGTCTTCAGGCCCAGACAAATAACAACCATATATGCATCAGGGCTCCTGATTTGCAGGTCTGATTGCATACATTTTAGGAAAGAAATTCTCAAGTTGGAGCATATCCAGAGGAAGATAACCAGAATGTTAAGGCGAAGGATCTAGTGATGGTTAGCCTAGAAACAGGAAGCTTTAGGGGAAACATGTTAGTTGTCATCAAGTATTCACAAAACTGTTCTGCAGAAGATTTGGGCTTTTTTTCTGCTTAGTGCTAGAGGACAGAGCTAGAAGCAATGAGTGGATATTAGAGAGACTGAGGCTTGAGGTAAGGAAAATGACCTTCAGAATTATAGATATAAAAAAAGAAGAATGGGATGCTTTGGGAGGGAGTGGGTTCCCCATCACCAGGTCTTCAAACCTAGCTGACAACTTATAATGTATTTTGCAGAGGAAGTTTCTGTTTAGGTATGGGACTAGATGGCTTCTGAGACTCCTCCCAGCTCCGTGATACTGTGATCTTACAAACGCTATTCGTATTTTAGTCAGAAATATAATTTGGTCCCTTTGGCTAGAGGCCAGTCAATTCCCAACTCATTACTTCTGAGTCTTGGTCATTCCAGGGAGTCTCCAGCTCATGGTAGCTGTCTCCTAAGCATGGTCCAATTCTGGCCTGTACGGTTTTTACCTTTTATTAGAGCAGGCCCAGTCTCAGTCCTTCTGGCTAATCATAAGAAGTACCAAATGAGTCAAACCCATGGTTGACCAAAGCTAGTATTCTCTGGAAGCTTTTCAGGAGATGGGTTATACAGGGGTATTGGAGCCACTTCAACAGATTATTTTTCGCTATTTCCACAATTCAAATCAATTCTGAAGAACAAAAATTTGCCGTCAGTGAGGATATTCACAAGACAGGTGGCATGCTTTCAAAGTCTGGGCTTTGCTGCAGACCAGCTATAAGATTTTGGGTAAATCACTGCTTCCAGCTTTTTTTGTCTGGTTTTCAAATTTTACACAATGAGTGATTTTTCTTCTTCCCACCTGGCTCCTTCCCCTGATGTGTGGGCCAAGCGGTTATGGAGTAATTTTTTTATGAACTCCAAAGCAGAATAAGTGTTGATGCAAAATCAAGAATACACAAAACACACCAGAATAGTGATAGGTACACAAGAATATTCCCTACTAGGGACTTTATTTTAACAATGAAGGTTGGAGCCCTTCCTAGGGTACTTTTTAGTAGAAGGAATAGGACAGCCTCAGGGCTCTAAGTTCAGGACACCATACCTTTTCCATACAATCATGAGAATATAGGAATGAAGAACCCTAGCATCCTGGATTCCATGAAGAGAACATTGTGAGGAGGAAGGGTCTGGCTCCTCAGGCTGGGCAGCTTCTCCGTCTAATCAATTGCTGAGAGTTTGCTTTTCATAGTGTTGGGTACTGGGCCCTGCCACTGTTCCCCTAGATGGAGAAAACCACGCACTTTCTACAGATGGTCCTTAAAGAAGGGAATCCCTGTGTCCTGATAAAGCATGTTGCCCATTATTCTCTTCCTTTCTCCTGCCCTCAGGGAATTCTTGGAAGGGGTCATTTTTGGTTTCAAGGAACAGATGGCTTCTCCGTATCTTCTACAGTATGTATGGTTTCCTTACAAAAGGAATTACTTCTACTTTTTAAGACAAAGCCCTGTTCCTATTTGAAGTGTCTAGTACAAGGCTCTGCCTCTCGGAAACTTAATTCAAACTTTTTCAAGAGTACTCCTTCCTCTATTCTCTTCCTCAGGGGTAATTTTGGCAGGTAGGCAGGGCTGTGGGACAAGGAATGTCTTAACAATGGTAGAGGAAAGTGTTTCCAACTCACCTAGCAGATGGGCCAGCAGCTCCATCCTGTCAGAGCCAAAGAGCATGTGGGATTTGTCATGCATGTGGAACACTACGATGGGCAGCCCAAAGGCCTGGAGAAAGAGTGATCACAGTACAATACAGAAAAGACAAGGAAGAGGACTCTGACAGGTGAGAGTCAATGTTGACTTAGATTAATGAAGGGAAGTGGGGGTGGGGGACCCAGTATCAATGCAGATGGCAAAGGATCACACAGGAGATAGGCAGAAGAGTCTCTTTCTTTCTGTCTCTTAACAATGGCCCCTCTCTATCTCATCCCTTCTTTCCTTATCTTTTTCTCTCTTTTCCTTTCTTCCCATGCATTTATTAGGTGACTGATACTGATGAAGAATGGGAAAGTTATATTGGGAAGGGGGAGCTTGCGGAAATAAATTTTAAGATTTATTTGAATTCCTTATCCAGTATCTTCAAGGATCATAAGCTGGGTTTTGGGACATGGGAGACCAAGGCTGCTCACCCCATATCTGCAGGCTATATCTGTGGTCTCTCTTAGTTTCTTCTTCACCTCTTCTGTTGAACACTTTTCCAGTAGATAATTAGCCTGTTCTTCAGAAAGTCCTGCTTTCTCTGCAGCCTGTGGAAGGGAGGTAGGTGAAAGACCATAGTAGAGTGGGGTGGAAGGGTTAGCTTCTAGTTCTGAACTCGTCCTGGTCAGGGGCCTCAGGAATAGAGTGTGTGTGGTATGCACACACACATAAACACACTCTTTGTTCCTGAACCAGATCCATATATGTGTGAGTACATGTATATATATATGTATATATCTATATAGATATATGCATATATATATACATACATATATACATGACACAGAGTTACAAAGGTCTCCTAACTCCTAGTTCAAGACCATTCTTTCTAATATTCTTTGCTGCCTCCTTATTCCAAGGGTCCTCAAACCTTAGAGAAAAGTCAAGCAGTGGAGAAGAAGGCCAAGTAATGAGGGGCAGTAGCAACTGACCTGGAGATCTATCATAAACCCTAGTCCATCAGATGGGAGCCCTTGCTACAGTTCCTGATCCCTTCTGCTCTAAGCCCAGAACTATCAAGAAATGATCGACAGGGACACTTAGGTGGCTCAGTGAGTAGAGCACCGGCCCTGGAGTCAGGAGGACCTGAGTTCAAATCCGACCTCAGACACTTGACATAATTACTAGCTGTGTGACCTTGGGCAAGTCACTTAACCCCAACTGCCCTGCCAAAAAACCCCCAAAAACCAAAAATCAAAAGAAATGATCAGGATACTTTAGTGTTTAAACATTAGCAAATGCTAAAAGTGGTCAAATGAAAAGAATACTCTTCTAGGAATCAGGGAGCTGGGTTTGAATCCTGCTTCTACCACTTATTAGCTATGGAACTCAGGCCAAGGCATTTAACTGCTTGACAGTCTCCTAATCCGAAAATGGGGATACCATTTGTTGAGTTGTCTTTGAGGAAAGTGCTTGTAAACCTTAAAGCTCTGTATACCCTAGAATTTGACTCAGTCTGGTTAAAGATGGGCTTATTTCACTTCAATGAATATAATCTGTTGTTTAGGCTTGGTTCTTAGAACTTTTAACATGATGAGCATCCATCCCCTCCTCCAAAGAGCTGCTGGATGTCTTCCGTCTCCTCGTCTGAGTATTCCTACACACTCCACTGCCTTTCTCCTTTTTGCCGCTGAAGTCTTTTTTTTTGGGGGGGGAAGGGCAGGGCAATTGGGGTTAAGTGACTTGCCCAAGGTCACACAGTTAGTACTTGTGTCAAGTGTCTGAGGTCAGATTTGAACTCAGGTCCTCCTGACTCCAGGGCCAGTGCTCTACTCACTGCACCACCTAGCTGCTCCTGACTGAGGTCTCTTTTCAAATGAATTTCAACTGTGATTTCTGCAGAGATTTTACCATTGGTATACCCTTCAGTCATTTGTGTCCTGCTTCTTAGATACCCTATCAGCCCAGAACACAATACTGTCTTCCACCTAAGAGAAACGACCCTCATTTGTCCTCCAACAACCCCACACTTCAGTTAGGGGAAACAGGGACAAAGCTGTGATACTTACAGTCAGGATGCTCTGGGATTCTGTGATATCTTCATCCTGGGGGTAATGGATAGAATGCAGAGTTGGAGAGTTGAAAAAAAGATTGACAGGGGATGTTGAAGGGATATATGTGACTATGGATATAGGTACCGGGACAATATTGGTGCTATATAAATCAGTCTGATGGAGTACTATAAAGGCACAGAGTCACAATAATCAGATCTATTTACCACCTAGAGAAGGGAAATCATAGAGAGTAGAACCCAAAAGTTGGGGAGGTAAGGTGAGTGGAATCTCTGAGCACCTCACCTGTGACCAGATGCGCTTCCACAGCTCCCTAGACACTTTCTCCAACATCTCAGGCTTTTCCATTTCGACAGAACTGAGGAATCTCATGGCATCCAGGCTCCCTGAAGGCCAGAGGCCAGAGATGTGTGGGAAGCGATTAATAGCAATAAAAATGACAACAGATTTATCCAGCACTCCAAGGTTTCCAAAGTTCATTATCACATTTTAATCTCACAACAACACTATGGGGTAGGATTCCAGGTATTATCATTTCCATTTTACAAATGAAGAAACTGAGGCTCAGAGAGAGGTTAAGTGAATTTCTCATGGCCACCACATGTATTAAGTGTTAAGAGGAAGAATTTGAACCCAGGTCTCTCCAGACTTCCAGTCAGAAGCCAATTTGCTATAACACACCAACTCTTCTCCTATGACATTATTTCCTCTCTTTCATATATACATATATATGTATGTCTCTATATATACACATATACATATATGATGTATATTCTATAATTATATTCTGTTATATACTTATCATATTATAATGATTATATTGTTATAATATAATAATATGTATAACATACAAAATTTTCTTTCCGGCTTTTCCATTGGTTACTATCTCTAGCATCTGAGTTCACTGGAATCAAATTTTTTTATTGTCAGCTATCCCTTATAAATTGATATTTCTGTTCCTTCCCTTTCCCTTCTATTTTTCTATAATTCCCTATTTATCCAAGCAGCCAAAATTCTTTCCATACTTAGGACATGTTCTTTTTACCTCTCAGTATCCCCTATGCCCCTTTTTTTGCTATGCCCTAGCCACTCAAGCCTCTTCTTCCTTGCTGTGTCGTGTTTTACCTTCATTCTCTCCCTTCCTTCCATCCACCCACACAAACACACAAGGTATCCACCTTTATCTATGATGGCTCCTCGAGGATCCCTGGGAATCACAAGGGGAACTTGGTAAAATTCTGCCAGGCGCTGGAGTTCATCTATCAGGTATTTCTTTTTTCGGGGTACAAGGAAAGGTCGTAGGTTCCCTGCAGGTGAGTCATTTAATTCAATTCTAAAAACACTTATTAAATACCTTTTCTGTGCAAGATAACGTTCTAATCTGTGGAGATACAAAAAGAAAGAAGTTTGTGCTCTCAAGGAGTTTTCGTTCTAGTGGCCATTGAAGCTTTTGGGGAAAGGTATTTTCTAGCTGAGGCCAGAAACATAAGAAAGCCAAAGGACCCAGATCCTTTGGGCTGGCCCGTCTTTTTTACACCCCCTTTATGGGCACTCAGGTTCTCTGACCACCACACACTTTCCCTCGGTATTCCTCCATACCACTGTCCTTCATTATCCCTACTAGGAAACTTGGTCGAAGCTTCAGGCTGATGTTCCAGATGTTCTGATAGCGACACAGGACCTGTCAGGGGAAACCAAAACCATTGTGAGCTGTGTGGGGGCTTTTAGGACACATGGTGGGGATGCTTGAAACAGGGGTATTCCTAATCCCTGGCCCCTGGCATGGGCCACCTGGGGCAGGGATGGAGAATCTTTGGTTCAAGTTGGCACAGTCTATTTTGGTCTTTGTGAGCTAAGTCAGGCCACGCACCATCCAGGGGCCGGGGAACCATTTTCCTCACATGGCCAGGGACTGACTCTTCCCTCTCATAATTCCCCTGAGTTGTTCCCAAGAGATCGAGGGAGGCTGGGATTGTTCTGATGGCTGACAGGTGTGTAGGAAGGAGGAGGCTGCCATCTGCGTCTATGAAGACGGTGGGTCAACTTGGGATAAGGACCGGAAAAGGGAGTGGGGGATGGGACACACGATTGCCGGTTTTATTTTCTCCTTTTTCTTTTTATTTCAGAGTAGGAGATGGAGATGCCAGCCTCACTGCTTTCATCCTCGTCACCTCTAAGCCCTAGTGTCCTTTTCTCCATCTTCTCATCACAAACCCAGGCTCCTCAGCAGCCCGAGATTTAGAGTTGGTCCAGGACTAACCACTGCCCAGGGCCCCTCTCCTCCTCGGTCATAAGCCCCCTCCTCGATGTCCCCTTTCCCTCCTCCGCGGCGAAGGGGTCACCTCGAAGGCTAGCCAAGAATAGGGGGACAGCACATCGTAGAAGAGCTCCAGCTTCTTCGGCAGGCTCAGCATGGTGGTGGATCCGGGCAGACGAGAGGGTCTCTCTGCAACGGCCGGCCACGCTCTTTTTCTTTTTTTTGGGAGGCGGGAGGTGGGCCGCGGTGCTCTTTACCCCTCCTTCCACCCAATAGGCTCCCGGTGAGATCCGCCCCTGGACCTGGGAGACCTGGTTGGGAGAAGCTGCGCACTAGCCCAGCGACTGAAGCCTGGGAGGAGGAGCCGGGCCAGCCCTTCCCTGGGCTTCTGCCGCCTCTGTCCCTGGGGCCCGCTGCTGGGAGTTTACCAGCCGGCCAGAAGTGCAGTAGCTGAGACCGAGCCTCTTCCTAACAGCTATGCCATCTTTGCGTGACGTCATTTATCCGGTGGATCGAGTGGTGTCCCTATTACAGCGATTGTCCCTGCTTCTCCCTGGAGCCGAGTAAATCTCACCACGAGACGGATCGGTGTGTTTATATACTCAAAATCACCCCCGGGCTCTGGACTCGTAAATTGGGAAGCATTACGGCACAGCATTAATCTGATACCAAGGAATATATATACACACACACACACACACAAACATATATGTATAGCTAGATAGATACACACATATATGTATTTATACATGTATATGTATGTGTATATATATATACATACACGTAAATATACATATTTTAAAAAATTGTCTCCCTCATTGGATTGTTAGCTCCTTGAGGGCAGGGACTGTCTTTTCCTTCTTTTTCTATCCCCAGCTCTTAGCACATTGTTGGCAGGCACTGGGTGCTTCATAAATATTCATTAGATTGAAGTTTTACCAGAGCAGGAACAAGACTCCTGCTTCGATCCAATTTAATTCATTTTTCAATTCAAATTTATTACTCGAGGAGTAGACCCTTGAAGCCTAACCAAGAACAAGGGGTCGTCGCTGGTTCGATATGTTGGGGGCACTGGGGAGATGAGGCAGCCGGGCCAACGCCGCTCTCTACCTCCCCCTTACACCCAATAGTTTGCTATGGGCAAAATACTATACTAGGTGCTGGGAATTGAAAGATAAAAAGAAAAAATGGAATCTACTTTGAAGGACTAGCAGGGCAACATGTAAATAAATAAATAGAAAATAATTTGATTTGATGATCCAGAAAGGTTTACTCTAAGTGGAACCTGAGCAGAATGGCAGTTCTTTCTAGAAACGGTCATTTTGATTTGATTACTGTTCTCAGAGCTAGGCAAGTGGGGGAAGGGGGAGAGGAAAGAGGCAGGAGGTGTTTATGCAGGCAGCATGGCATGGAGATGGCTGGCAAGTCACTCCGTGGATCTGGGTCCGGGTAAGATCAAGTAAATGCTCACCAGGCAGCCCCCATTACAGGACTGAGAACCTCAGTTCCATGGAGAGGTGGAGCCTAGACGGCACAGAGATGGCCAGAAAGCTGCCCTCTGAGTCACAGGCGCCAAATTCCAGGGCTTAGCATTGGCCGGTCCTCAAAGTACATGATTTGATTTGAAAAAGGGATCCAGAATAGTGAAATAAATGATGTTGCCTAGGGAAACAAATATTCATTTAGGAAGGCTAAAAAGACCAAGTCTCCCCTATTTTGTTTTGTTCTGCCCTTTATTAAGCTTTATTATTTATTTGTTCTGCTCACATGACTAAAATATCTCCACTCAAACAGCAGGTAACCTTCCAAAGAATAAAGATCAAAGACCTTGGAAGTGCCTTGTCATGGACAGAAGAAACGATTAGGAGTCAAAAGAGTGGTTTCTAGTTCTGTCCATGATTTTGTAAAGCAAATCACTTAACCTTACTAGGTCCCAGGTTCCCAACTTAAGAAATGAGGCTCTTTTCTTTGGACTCTCAAATTCTGTGGTAGTTTTTGAATGTTAGCAAGTTTCGTCACTTCTTAGGTGAATTTAAGTAAATATGTTAAGGAAGTCTTAGGTTCTGAAAGTAAATTTGGAAAGTTTGAATTCATTGCTTCATATTCACAGCAAAATCTTCAAAATTTCAACTTTATTTCCCAGTGGGAAGGATTTGAAGATCATAGCAGTTGTTTCTGAGCCAGAGATCAAATAATGAGAAAGCGTTATAGGTATTTTGAAAGAGGTTTCAGAGAGCTTGGCAGAACTGGAACGACTATGAGGGCCAATCCCTATGGCTGAGATTCAGAGAAGTATGAGTGACAGTCAGAAGCAGCTGGGCAGAGACTAACCCAGGTGTATGTCCGAGCCGCTGTAAAGATTTTATAGAAATATTTTTGTGTCTACAAAAGAAAATCTAACCTCCCAACTGCCGATCCTAGATATAGCCCAGTGTATATAGGAGCGAGAGTGCTAGTTACAGAAAAATACAAAGAATTATTTGAAATCTAGTATAGCCATGAATTCAACATCAGAAAAGGAGGCTAGGACTGGAAAAACCAAAGTTCTATCTCCTTCTAGCTATATGACCTTGGGCAAGTAATTTGACCTCTCAGAACTTTAGTTTCCTCATTTGTAAAACGAAGATACTATTACTTGAACTGCCTAGCTTACAGGGAGTATGAACCAAATGAAGCTAGGTATACAGTGTTCTGCAAACTATAAAGCATTATATAACTGTCAAAAATTTTATAAATGAAAATCATTTAAAAAATTTCAATAGACTTATGTCCGTTTTGAAAACTGTTTAATTGATGACTTTTGATTTGCATTACAGTCATTTTAAACAGAAAGCACCTCTCCCCCATAAGAAAAATATTAAACAAATCCAAGTGATACCAGTTATTGACTGAGAGCGTATGTCACATTCTGCATCCTGAGTACCCCACCTCACTTTCTACTCTCTAGGGCCAAGAACAAGTATTAGCATCAGTATAAGTACTGAGAATTCAGCTTCCTTTCAATTTTAAAAATTAAAATTATTGTATTAATTGTATATATTATTCTTCTGGTACTGCTTGCATCTCTCTCATCATTTCCTACAACTTTCTCCATGTTCCTCAGATTAGTTTATATTCACCACTTCTGAGGGTGTAATCATGTTACACTATATTTCTATATCACAATTTGTTTAGTGTTTCAAGGTTTTTCAGTTGTGTCTAACTCTTCATGACCTGATTTGGAGTTTTGTTAGCAAAGATATTGGAGTGGTTTGCCATTTCCTTTTTCAGCTTATTTTACAGGTGAAGAAACTGAGGCAAACAAGGTAAAATGACTTTTCCAAAGTCACAACAGCTACTAAGTGTCTGAGGCTGGATTTGAATTCAGGAAGATGAGTCCTCCTGACTCCAAGACTGGCGCTCTATTCACTGTACCACCTAGCAGCCTCCAATAATGTTACATAATATATCTACATCACAGTTTGTTCATTTATTCCCCAAATAACCATGAGGTAGCCAGTTTTTCTTTCACACGTGGATAAATATTGCCACTGAGAAAACGGTTAAAGTTATAGGATCACTGAAGGGAACTGAGTGGTCATCCAGTCTAACTCCTTCATTTTACAGATGAAGAAACTGAGGCACAGAATGAAGAAAGTTGTGAACTTAGGTCTTCTGGACTCCAGGTCTAGTATTCTAGTATTTGCAGATGATCACTCCTCTGTGTTTGGCAGCATCCAATTCCTATCAGGACAGCCAGAGCTATATGCTTGGCTGTCATTTATTTATTGTGGGTCACAAATGACTTGTTTTTGAAGCTGCAGCCTCAACACAGTTTATTCCTGTTCAAAAAGTCACTTTGGTACATTGTCAGCTATGTGCCCTGCTCATGGAAACTTACGGTGACATGCTCCCTTGTTTCTCAGATTGGACAACAGTTTGAGCTACCCCCTTCCACCCTCACTCACCCTTCCCCTCCCTGCACAAGTTATTACTGTTAAAGAGATCTGTGGCATAATGGATTAAGGGCTCAACCCTTGAGTCAGGATGAGCTGGTTCAACTCCCACTTTTTTTGACAAAGACTCGAAGGGAAAGAAATAAGTATTTACATAGCACGTATGATATGCCTACTCACAGAGGTGGCTCCAAGAAGCTATAGCACGTGCAGTAGCCGTACACTGGTAAAACTGTTTCGGCAGATGGGCAAGCTGAGGGTAACTGAAAGGCCTCAAACCCACTGGCGATTTAGGAGGACATCTATTCCAAGCATATGAAGACTTCCCCTCTAATGGAATAATGGGCTGATGAGAACAATCTGTTCAGTGGCCATAAAGGTGGCTGAAGCAGGTGCTGTGGGGTGCTTAGAGCCTGGTGAGACGTCAGAGATGCCAAGGTCATCCACTGCATCCTGGGCCATTGTCAGTCATCTTGCCTTTTGTCTTGCCACTGGATTTTGATGACTCTGGAAAAGAGAATGAGACTCATGACTTTGTGCAACTCTGACTCACTTAAATCTAAATCACCCAGGAGTCAAGACATCACCCCATGACGTCATTAGTCCTCTTCAAAAACAAAGGACAAATGACAATAACAACTAGTTATCCCTCCTAAATCGCAACTTTCCCCATTGTGGTCTCCATATATTGCTGGCTGGCGTAAGAAATTAAGAGCGAATTTTAGAGGAGTTTTGTGGAAGCTGCAGACAACATGCAAAAGCCCGCAGATGACGCAAAAAAGTTTAGAAACTCAGAAATGCATAAAATATATGTATAATATTGTATGATATAAACATATTTTATCTTTTAATACCATAATAAATCATACTTCTTCTCTGGTATGAAGGGAGGGCCAAAACTTTTACATGGATTTTCCAGATAGCAAGGGGCATCACGTCCCTAATTCCTGAGATGTAGAAGGGATAACTGTGTGTACCAGGCACCCTGCTCAGCACTTTATAATTATTATCTTTTGGGCCTCACCACAACCATGGGAAATAGGGCTATTATTATCCCCATATCACAATGGAAGAAATGGAGGAAAATAGAAGTTCAGTGATTTGTCCAAAGTCACACAGCTAGTGAGTATTTGAGGCCACATTTGAACTCGAGGTCTTCCAGGGCCAGCACTCTATCTACTGTGTCACCACCTTCCTCTCGATGTCACAGGCAACTTCAGTTCTATAAATTGCAAAACAGATCCGCCTTGGCAGACAAAGCTTCTCCACTTTAGGGAGCATCTGAAACTGATGAAATCACAGGTCTAGACCAATGAAATTGAGAGCAAAACCTATGTCTTTATTAAAACATCTAAATGTAAGTAAATGTTAAGCATTGAAATCTTTTATAGCAGCATAAGAAGTTTGGCTTCTATTCACTGTAGGACCTTGGGCAAATCCTTCACCTCTGTGTCTATTTTCCTGTTTGTAAAATGCAGATAGTAACACATGGACTGAGGGCAATTATGGTGTATAGAAAGCTGGCTTCTGAGTCAGGCAGATCTGAGTTCAAGACCAGCCCCTGCTGTGTGACTCTGGGTGCATCACTTTACTACTTGGTGACCTAGAAAACTCTCCAAGACTAAAATTTGTAGATTAGGTGCTGATCTACATTGTAGAAGAATGTCCCCTTTGGGAGCTCCCTCTACTGATAAAATCACAAGGCCAGTAAAAAACAAAACCAAACCAAACCCCTATAAAACTTATGCTGCACACTTCACAATATAGTGAAGAAAAGGTGTTGTAAACCTTATCTTTGTATCCTCAACAGTTAGCAAATGCCTGGCATGTAGTAGGAGCTTAAACAATGCGCAGCTAAGTGGCACAGTGGATAGAGTCCTGGGCCTGGAGTGTGGAAGACTCATCTTCCTGAATTCAAATCTAACCTCAGACACTTACCAGCTATGTGACCCTGGGCAAGTCACTTAGCTCTGCCTCAGTTTCTTCATCAATAAAACGAGCTGGAGAAGGAAATGAAGATACTCTAGTCTTTGGCAAGAAAACCCCAAATGGGATCACGAAAAAAATCTTGCATGACTGAACAACAAAAAGCAAAACAATGCTTGTTGACTGATTGGTTATGAGTGCATGAAGCCATAAGGGATCTGTGATTTCATCAGTGTAGGGAATACACTATGATTTAGTAGATACACATTCCTATGGAATTTTCTGTTGCACCGCGATGTGCACGGGCTCAGCAAATTTTATCTATAATTCAATTCATTCCAATTGAATCAACTTTTTTTTTTTTAAGCTATGTACCTCACTATAGTATATGGAGTTACTCAGGATTCTTGAAGGTTATGCCATCAACTTTGTAAGTTCTGGCAAAAGTTTTTGCGGGGAGAGAGGAAGTGAAAGGGAGAAGAGTAGCAGGATTTCCCTTGGTCCCTTCTCCCTAAAAAAAAAAAAAAGGGAGAAGGAAATCCAGAAGGAATCAAAGCAAGAGAGCTTTGAAAGTTACATGCTGAATTTATTACACACTTGAAAAGAAAAACAAGCTCTACGAACAGAGATTTGCAATTGCATATACAGTCTTTTTTCGTTGTTGTTCTTATAAGTATATGGAAATGGTCCTTTTTTTGAGAGGTATTTGTCAACTTTGGAATAAAAATAAAATAAAATTTAAAAAGTAATCACTTGGTAGATTGATTGATGTGGTATGGAATAAATTAATTTAAATATCATTGTCATCTTTATTTTTTTTTTGTCATGGCCTAAGCACAAGCAATTAGCATTTCTCTAATTACTTAGGCCTGTGTATTTCTAAACAGCATTCTGTAGTTGTACTCTTGTGTGTGTCCTGGTAGGTAGATTTATTTATATTTTATATATTCTGTAGTTCTTTTGAATGGAATTTCTTTATCTTTGTCCTGATGGGTTTTGTTGGTAATATACAGAGATGTCAATAATTTGTGTGGGTTTATTTGATTTCCTGATACTTTTCCGGTTATTGTACCAAACAACTTTTTAATTGACTCTTTAGGATTCTCTAAAAAGTCAATATATCATTTGCAAAAGTCACTGCTTTGTTTCCTTTGCTCTTGTTTATCCTCTCAATGTTTTTTGTCTCATCGATACAGCTAAGATTTCTCATGCTATAGTGTTTGTGGACATCTTTACACCTGATTTTAATAGCAGGGCCTTTACTCTTCCCCTCTTACATACAACACTGGTTCTGGATTTTATTTTATTTTTTTGGATTTTAGATAGATGAAAATTTACCACCTTACTGAAAGGTCCAGTTAGTCCTATATTTTTTTGGTATTTCAACAGAAATTAGTGTTGAACTTTGTTAAAAACTTTTTCAACATCTATTGATATGCTTATGTTTTTGAAATTATTTTTATTAATATGGCCTCTCATATTTATTTTTCCTAATTTTTCCACATTCTTTTTAGTTACTTCACAATATATTTTGATGTTGGAAGTTTGTTTTGCTTATTCCTCTTAAATCCCACTTCTTTCTTCTCTCTATCTCTACCTATTTTCTTGTTGAATTTAATGTTTTTTCCATACCAAAGTCTTGTATATGTGTTTATATGCGTGTGTTCAACTTTCTTTGTCCTGCAGAGATGAAAGGGAGGTTCATGAGATGCTCATTCTTCTCAACTTTCCTGCACATTTTTATATACTTCACCTTATGGACTCTTACTTATGGTAGTGTAAGTTCTTTCTTCTTCCTCTTTTTTTCCTCCTCATTTATTCCCATTTCCTTTCCATTTTCTTTTTTACAAACCATCCAAATGGAACACCTCTGGTCACTCTGCTTGTCTTATATAACTTTCCCTATGACCCTTGAAGACAGGAATGTGAGCATACTTATTTCTTTTCCTCTATTAGAATGCAAACAATTCATCACAGTTTCTTCCAATTTATAAAATAAATTTACATTTTCTTGACTCCTACATTTGCAATTCAAAGTTTCTACTCAGCTTTGGCTTTTCATGAGGAATTCTTGGCGGTCCTGTATCTCATTAAAGCTCTATCTTCCCTCCTGTAGGATTATGTTCAGTTTCCCCCAGTTGAAAGCCTTTTTTGTTAGCCCTAGAATATCACATTCCAAGCCATTCTCTATTTTACTGTGGCAGCTGCCAATCACTGTGTGTTTCTAAGTGTGGCTTCTTGGTGCTCTGACAGACCTCTTATAGGACATGAGGTACAGAGAATTCATGTTCAGGTAGGGGCTGAGCTAGATGGCTTCTGAAGTCCTTTCCAATTCTGTATTAATTGTTTATACCATTATGCATCTTCTAGTCAGTAACATAATCTGATATCCCTGGCTAGAGACCAATCCGTTCCCAGCTCATCACTTTTGGGTCTAGGTCACTCTAGGAGTCATAGTGGCTTGCAGTGGTCATTTCCTAAATTCAGTCCAGTCTCAGGCATAACCCCACTTTGGCCTTGAGTATTTTACCTTTCACTACAGTTGGCACAGTCTTTAGACCAATGCCTGAGCAAGCCTAGTATACTCTGGCAGATTTATCAAAAGATGATTTGTGGAAAGGAACTGTATTCTACCTTGACAAATTGTTTCCAGCTGTTTCCATAACTTATGTCATTGTCAAAATACAAAGATTTGCCACCACTGAAGATGTGCAAAAGATAGGTAGTCTGGGTGGAAGTCCTGGCTTTGCAGATTATTAGTTATGTGACTTTGGGCAAGTCACTACTGCCAGCCTTAGGTTCTTCATCTGTATAATTTCCTGTTTGCCATTTTTCTCTCTCCCTTGGCATCCAGGCTTGAAAGTTGCAGGGGAACTTCTTTTCATTAACTACAGAGAACAGATATAGAATCAAGAATACACGACACACACCAGATGGTGACAGGCACACAAATGTCTTCCCAAATGGGGAGTTTATTTGGTTGAAACAATGAAGGCTGGGGCCCTACCCAAGGCACTTGTGAGCAAGAGGAATAGGACAATCCCAGGATTGCAAGTTCAGGATGCCATGCCACATTTTCCCCAAACATGACACTACGGGAATGCAGAACCCCAGCATCTTGGATTCCATTACAGGGATGTTGTGGGGAGGAAGTTGGGCAGCTCCTCTTCTTCTCTAAGCGCTCAGAGTTTGCCTTTCACAGGGCTGGGCACTGGGCCTAGCCACCGTTCCCCTGGGGGGAGGAAACCAAATACCTTCTACACACAGTCCTAAAGGAAAGGAGTACCTGGGTCTGGATGAAATATGCTATCCATTGTTCTCTCCCCTCATCCCTTCTCTTGCCCTCAAGGACTCAGGGAATTCTTGGAAGGGGCCATTCTTGGTTTTAAGGAGCAGATGACTTCTCTTTATCTTCTATAATACACGTGGTTTCCTTACAACAGAGATTGCTTCCACTTTTCAAGACAGATCCTCTTCCCATTTGAAGTGTCCACTACAAGGCTCTGCCTCTTGGAAACTTAATAAAAACTTACTGCTCAAGAACACCTGCTTCCTTTAACCTCTCCCTCAGTGGTAATTTTGGCAGGTAGGCAGGACTGTGAGACAAGGAATGTCTTAACAATGGTAAAGGAAAGTGTCTCCAACTCACCTAGCAGATGAGCCAGCAGTTCCATCCTGTCAGAGCCAAAGATCATGTGGGATTTGTCATGCATGTGGACTACTATGATGGGCAGCCCAAAGGCCTGGAGAAAGAGTGATCACAGTGCCATATAGAAAAGACAAGGAAGAGGACCCTGACGGGTGGGAGTCAGTGTTGACTTAAGATTGATGAAGGGAAGTGGAGGCAGGGGCCCAGTATCAATGCAGATTGCAAAGGATCACACAAGAGACAGGCAGGAGAGTCTCCGTCTTTCTGTCTCTTAACATTGGTCCCTCTCTATCTCATCCATTCTTTCCCTACCTACTTTTGTCATTTACTTTCTTCCCATGGGTTTAAGGTAGCTGAGACTGGTGGGAAATGGCAAAGTGCCATATCGGGAGGTAGGTCTGTGAGAAGAAAACTGAAGATACATAAGAGCTCCTTCAAGGATCATGGGTTTAGTTTTGGGGCAAGGAGGGGTGGGGCAAAGGCTCCTCACCCCATAACTGAAAGCTTTATCTGTGGTCTCTTTTAGAGTGTTCTTCACTTTGTCAGTTGAACACTTTTCCAGTAGACTCATAGCCAGTTCTTGACAAAGTCCTGCTTTCTCTGCCGCCTGTGGAAGTGAGGTAGGCAAAAGACCATAGTTGAGTTGGAGTGGGAGGGTTAACCTCTAGATCTGAACCCCTCCTAAGTCAGTATATATTTCTGGCTTTGTCTATGAAGATTCCTAACGCCATGACTATTACCTTGACCTTGACTTTGGGTCTTCATAGGACTTAAGAGACCATCTAGTCCAACTCTATCTTTTGACATATAACAAAACTAAGACCCAGAAAGGGAAAGTAATTTGCCCAAGGCCAAAGACTTTGTCACAAAGGTCTCCTATCTCCTAGTTCAAGGTCATTCTTTCTAACATTTTTTGCTGCTCCCTTCTTAGCTCCTTTTTAGTCCAAGAGTCCTCAAACTTTAGAGAAATGACTTTTTATTTCCCTGAAGTCTTGAGATAATAAAAGTGCTGAGTGGCATATGTAGCAAGGGAGGCAGTACATTCTCTTCCCTATTGGGAATCTTGAAAACCTTGGAGAAGAGGGCCAGGTAATGAGAGACAGCAGCAACTGACCTGGTCTATAAAGCCTGGTCCATCGGATGGCAGCTCTTGCTACACTCTCCGATCCTTTCTGCTCTAAGCCCAGAACTATCAAGAAATGATCAAGACACATGCTTAACATTAGCAAATGCTAACAGTGGTCAATTCTAGGAAATCAGGGAGCTGGGTTTGAATCCTGCTTCTACCACTTACTTGCTATGGAACTCAGACCATGGCATTTAACTGCTTAACAGTTCCCTCATCTGAAAATGGGGATAACATTTGTGGAGTGATTTTTGAGGAAAGTGCTTGTAAACCTTAAAGCTCTATATGTCTTCAAGTTTGACTTAATCTGGTTAAAGATTGGCTTCTTATTCCACTTTAATGAATACAATCTGTTGTTTAGGCTTGTGTTATGAAGGCTTGCATTCTCCTCTTTACTGCCATTAGAAAGATGACTATTTTGAGTTATTCTTGTTTGTCTTTCAGATCAATAAATAATACTAATTTTAACCCTTTGGTTTCTCATGGTATTCCTGTCAGACTTTCCATGTACAAGGAAAGGTCTTAGAACTTTTAACACGATGAGCATTCCCTCTTCTAAGGAGCTGCTGGATGTTCTCTCTCTCATTGTCTGACTGTTCCTACACATTCCATTGCCTTTCTCTGTTTTTTTTTTTTACCACCATTGTTACATTATTGTTTGTCCTTTGTTTTCGAAGAGGACCAATGACATCAGGAAGGTGATGTCTTGACTTGCAAGTGAACTGGATTTAAGTGTGGTAGGTCTGTGCAAAGTCACCACCCTCAGTCTATCCTCCAGAGCCATCTGGGTCCAGTGGCAAGACACAGATCAGGATGGCTGGAGATGGCCCTGGATGCAGTGGGAGACCTTGGCCTTTTTAAGTTAAGGTCCTTCTGAGGTCTCAGTTTGTCTGAGGCAATGCCCATTCAGTAATTAAGGCTAGGTAAGAAATGAAGCAAAAAGTGGCCTCTTTCACTTACTCAAAAAAAGAAAAATCAATCTGGGCGGAGAAGACCTCAGGCTTTCTGGTCAGAACAAAAACAATTGCTATTGACACTCACTCTGAGCCAAAAAAAACCAAACAATGACCAAGTAAGGTTTGGGTTGGGGCCCATTATTGGCCAGGCAGTGAGAATCTGACCCCTGAGGTCTCTTTTCAGATACATTTTAACTGTGATCCCTTCCTTTTTCACCAGGCAGGGATTTTGCTGTCCAAGCCCTTCACCGCCCTATCTGCCAGTCATTTGTACCTTGCTTCCTGGATACCTTATTGCCCCAGAGCACAACGGCTGTTTCACTTAAGATGCTCATTTGTAATAATGATGATGATGATAACATTTATTTTACACTTACTATGTGTCAAATGCTTTACCTAATTGCCTCATTTGACCCTCACAACAACTCAGAGGCAGATGCTATTATTATCCCCAAGCTACAGATAAGGAAATTAAGGCAAACAAAGGTTAAATGACTTGCCAAGGGTCACTCAGCTAGTAAGTGTCTGAGGCCAAATTTTAATTCTGGTCTTCTAATTCTAGTCCTGGTAGTCTACCTACTGTGCCCC
Organism: Phalanger gymnotis; assembly: GCA_028646595.1. Lineage (NCBI taxonomy): Eukaryota > Metazoa > Chordata > Mammalia > Diprotodontia > Phalangeridae > Phalanger > Phalanger gymnotis. The sequence continues at coordinate 80,812,488 of CM053623.1, read as the reverse complement.
TCAGACTTCAGTTAGGGGAAATAGGGGTGGAGCTGGGATACTCACAGCCAAGATACTCTGGGGTTCAGTAATATCTTCATCCTAGGAGTAAAGAATAGAATACAGTTGGGGAAGAGAGATAAGTCCTGGAGGGGATACAGAGGAGATATATGTGGCTGTAGACATAGGTGCAAGGAAAATATTCATGCTAATGTAAACCAATCTGATGGACTCCTATAAAGGTGAATAGTTAGAGAAATCTAGCCTCCTTTTGGATAAAGGAGCCAAGCCCATGTAGAAGACAGGGGATTTTAGAAAGTCTCATCTAGGAGTTAGATTTTTGAATAAAATGTGGTATATGAATTTAAAGAAAAACTAGTGTTTGTAATAAATGAGGAAAAGGATGGTTTAAAAGCAACATAGAATGATTTATAGGAACTGATGCAGAATGAAGTGAACAGAACCATAAGAATTACTTGTATTTAAAAATGAAATTACTTTCATTTAAAAATGGAAAATTCTGAAACTTAAGAACTCTGATGAACTTAATACACTCTTCTCTAATTGCAGAGGACTGATAAAGAAGAATGCTGCACACTTTATGAAAAAGATGATAAACTAGTATTTAGACTGTGAAATACATTTTTTAGACATAACATGAGAATTCATTTTAACTGTGTTTACATAATAGAAGAGTTCTATAATTTTTTCCTTTTTCAATGGATGGGGGTAGATAGAAGGGAGGGAAAAATGTATGCTTGATAATTGTTTTATAAAATAAACTCTGAACAATGCAATGACCTGCAATGAGTACAGAATAATGCCTACACTTCTGGCCAGAGAGGTGATGGACTGAGGGTGCAGAATGATTTTTTGGGATAATTGCCACTCCAGAAATTTGTTTTACTTGACTATGCTTGTTTGTTACAAGGGGTTTTATTTATTTGTCTCTCCAGTGGGGCAGGGGGAATAGGTGGCAATAAAATACATTTTTGATAATTGAAAAAAATTTAAAAAAAAGAAACTCACTCGTGACCAGACACGCATCCACAACTCTCGAGACACTCTCTCTAACATGTCAGGGCTCTCCATGTTGACAGCAGTGAGGAATCGCATGGCAGTGAGGCTCCCTGAGAGAAACAAGCCAGAAATGGGAGAGAAGGGACCACAATCGCCACCACCGGCACAACAACAGTAGCCTAGATTTATATATCACTCTAAGATCTGCAAAGTGTATTAGCTCACTGGAAACTCACATGAGGTAGGTATTCTGGGTATTATCATCCCTATTTTACAGATGAAGAAACTGAGGCTTAGAAAAGTCAAGTGATTTGCCCATGGTCACATGCCTAGCACATATTAAGGGGAAGGATTCAAACCTAGGTTTCACTGGCACCAGTTCTGATATTATATAATTCCTTCTATTGCATAGAGATAGATGGATCTCTCTTGCTTCTCCACTGACTGCACACCATCTTCTTCTGGGTCTTCCTCCCACCAAACAATTCTTCCTATCTTCCCCCATCCATTGTATACCAAAACTTCTATTTTGCCCACTTCCTCTGTATTTTCCTACAGTTCCTTGTTTATAGAGTCCTGATTGTCCAGAGCATTTTGTCTATGCCCTTCAGTAGAATCTAGAGATCTTTTGCTGAATTTTAGTAACCCTAGCTTCCTTGTCTCATCTTCATACCCGTCCTCCCCTTTTCTTCACCCACCCACACCCAACTATACCTACCTTTTTCTAATATGACAGAGAAGAAATCCTTGGGAATCTGGATGGGAACCTGGTAAAACTCCCTTAGATATGGGAGGTCCGCAAACAAGTATTTGGCCTTTAGGGGTAGCAAGGCAGGTGGTTTGTTCCCTGTTGGGTGAGTCATTCAATTTATTTCTGTAAACATTTATTAAATACCTACTGAAAACAAGGCAATGTGCTTGTATGTGGAGGTACAGAGACAAAAAGAATATAGCTCCTGACTTCAAGGAATTTCTGTTTTGTTGGGTCACTGAGGACTTTGATGAGAAAACTCCTTATATCCAATAAACTGGGGATTTAGAAGGAGATAAGGGAGAAACTTGATGACAGCCATGTAAGAAGTCAGTTGGGGCCAGCTCCTATGTGACTTCTTTTGTAAAACCCCTCCCTGGGCACTCAGTCAGACTACATTCCCTTCCTGGCGATTACCACTCTTCATCATGATCCCTGCGATGTTGGTGGGGCGAAGATGAAGGTTGATGTTCCAGATGTTCTGATAGCGACACAGGATCTGCCAGGGGAGACAACAATGATTACAGACCGACTGTGCGTATGCTTTCATGACTACGGAGTGGGGTAGTGGTAGTGAAAGTGGTGTGAATTTTTCAGGGTCATTGATAAATGTGCAAGTGCACCCCGGGGCAGGGTTGGGGAATCTGTTGGCTCAAGTTGGGATAATTTCTCTAGTTGGGGCTCTGAGGCCTTATCTCACCTATCGGGGGGCTGCGGGACAATCTCCCCACAGGGCCAGGGGCTGGACCTCACCACTCATCTGGGGTGGAGTACCCAAGAGATTGGTTCAGTCTGGGATAAGTCTCATTGCTGTAATGCTTTTCCTTTCTCCCCGGAAGGGTAGAAATAATGGCCGGGTATAAAGGAGGCAGTAGCTGTGTCTCTGGGTAAGAAAGCTGAGACAAGGAATTGTTGGGGACGGGGTTGAGTGAGCCTAATTTCTGCTAGTTGAATTTTCCTTTTATCTTTTTCTTTCTGTAGAGCCGGAGAAACAAACAAACCCCATTCGATTCCCGGGGGCAGCGCTTGTCCAGTAACCTTTAGCGCTGACCCGCCTTCCCCAGGCTACCAATCACCACGCCAGCTGTCCCGGTGGCCGAAGTTGGACGTTTTTACGGTTCGCTCCAGTGCCCTCCCCCTAAGGCCTAAGCATCAACCCCGCTCTGCAAATCCCCTATCTACCTCCCCGGGTCGGTTCGTGCCTTGAGCTAGTCACCTCAAAGCCCAGCCAGGAGTAGGGGGACACCACGTCGTAGAACAGCTCCAGCTTCCTAGGCAAGCTCGCCATGTCTTGGTTTTGGGGAGAAGTGGGGCGGTGCTCCGGCCGTCCCCGCTGGCTCTCTTTTCTGGGAAAGGTGCCCTCTATTTCTTCTACACCCTACACCCAACAGGTTTTGGGCGGGATCCGCCCCTAGCAGCACAGTAGTGGTCGGGAGAAGGGGAGGATGCAGAAGACTGGCGGCTGAGGCCCGGGAGGAGGAGTCACGCTGATGCTGTGCTAGGCTCATGCTGCTTCCCTGAGGCCGCCCAGGGTGGGGCTAGGCGAAGTGTATGTGCCAGAAGGCCAGGTGGAGGAAGCCTTTCCGCATACTGGCCGCTGGACGCTGTGGGGAGCTGCCGCTGAGCTCTTGGTAAGGATGGAGCCCGGGAAGATCATTTACAATGAACCTGACCGCCCCAAAAGGTTTGTTGAGCCTTACAACATTCAAGGCTCTCTACACGGCCTTGGGAGATCCAAGAGAGATTGTTGCAAATGCGGCTCTTTAAGATACTTAGAATGTAATGAGGAGAAGAAAAAGCGGAAAAATGATTTTGATAGGGGAAAAGGTGAGATAAGTGCAAAAGAAAAGGGCAGGCTAAGTGCTATTGGAAATAATCAACATTTATTAAGCACCTACTATATACCAGGCACTGTGTTAAGAGCTGAAGATATAAAAAGAGGCAAAATCGAGAGTCCCTGCCCACAAAGAACTTACAATCTAATCTAATAAGGAGGAGAGATCATTTTTCCCCCATGCGGAGGGAATTTTAGGGGAAAATTACTAGAGCAGTGGGCATACAATTTGGGCCTTGAAGAAAGGATGAGACTTCAAAAGATCAAGCTTGGAAGGAGGCCATAGCAGGTATGGGAAGGGCAGTGAGTCCATTTTAGGCATGAGAGACTGGGGAGAAAGGCATGGAGATGAGAGGAAGCAGGATGGAAAGGGAGAATAATCCAAAGCAATCTTTCCTTGAATACAGACCTAGATAAATGGAGAAATATCAATTGCTTATGATTAGGCTGAGTCAATAAAATAAAAATGACAATGCTACCTATATTAATTTGTTTATTCAGCACCATGCCATATTACCAAAAAGATTATAGGGTTAGAAAAAATTATAATGAAATAGGAGGAACAAAAGGTTGAGAATCTCAAGGAAAATAATGGAAAGAGAGAGAGAGAGAGAGAGAGAGAGAGAGAGAGAGAGAGAGAGAGAGAGAGAAGGAAGTAGGCCTAGCAATACCAGATCTGAAACTATACTACAAAGAAATAATCATCGACATGATTTGGTACTGGCTAAAAAAATGGGTTAATCAGTGAAATAGATTAGGTGCACAAGATACGGAAGAAAGAGAATACAATAAAATAAACCTAAAGACCTGAGCTACTCGAATAACAACTCACTGTTAGGTAGACATTGCTGGGAAAACTGGAAAGCAGTCTGGCAGAAAGTAGGTGTAGACCAGCACCTCATCACCATATGCCAAGATGAACTCCAAATAGATACATGAATTAGATATAAAGGATAACATCACAAACAAATTAGAAGAACGAGAATGAAATTACTTTTTGGAGCTTTGGATAGAGCAGTTCATGACCAAACAGAGAATAGAGAGGATCACAGAAGATAAAATGAATAATTTCGATGATGTAAAATTAAAAAGTTTTTTGACCAAACCAATGCAGCTAAAATTATAAGACGAGTAGGTAAGTGGGAAGAAAGTCTTTGCGGCAAGTTTGTCTGATATGAGTCTGTTTTCCCAAGATATATAAATGAATTGATTCAAATTACTAAAATAATAGCCATTTCTCAATTAATAAGTGGTCAAAGGATATGTATAACAAATTTTCTGAGGAAGAAAACCAAGTCATAAAGAATCAAATAAAGGATGCTTCACATCACTAATTATTAAAGAAATTAATGCTGTTCTGAGGTTTCACGTCTTATCCTTCAAATGGGAAAACATGACAAAGAAGAAAAATGGCAAGTATTATATGGGCTTTAGGAAAATAGTACATTGCTGCTTTGTTGATAGAGCTGTGAATTACTCTAGCCATTTTGAAAAGTAATTTGGAATTCTGTCCCCAAAGTTATTAAACTGTGTGTACCCTATGACCCAGCAATATTACTACTAGGCCTAAACTCTAAAGAGAACAGAGGAAAAAGTGGAAAAGGACCCACACATAAAAAAAATATAACATCTCTTTTTGTAGTGCCAAAGAAATAGAAGTGAAGAGGGTGTCTGCCAATTGGGGGAATGGCTGAGCAAATTATGGCATATTAATATAATGGAATACTATTGTGACCTAAGAAATGACAAAATGGACTGTTTCAGAAAAAGGACCTGGGAGAACTTGAATTAGAGGGAGTTGAACAGAAACAGGACAATTTTGACAATAACAGCAACATTATAAAAACCTCTTTGAAAGACTTAAGAAATCTGATCAATACAGTGCCCAATTATGATTGCAAAGGATCAATGATGAAGCATGATACCCACTTCTTTACGGGGACATGATCGATTCAGGGTGCAGAATGGGTCATATATTTTTGGACTTGGCTAGTTCAGGAATTAGTTTTGTTTGGCTTAGCATATTTGCTATGAGGATTTTGTTTTTCTTTTTTCTTTCTTTTTCCAATGGAGGTAGAGGTGAGAGGGAGATAAAATAGATTTTTTTAACTAAAAAAAAAAAAACCTTAACAAATTCTAGTATGCTTGTGAATTTCTTATAAGTGAAATGGAGTAATACGGAATAGGTAGGTTGGAACAAGTGTATCCTTTGGTCTGTAAAGTATGGGACTATATTCTTTGTACCTCTTAAAGGAGCCCTGCATAGTGCATTATACACATGTTTACACATCATATATCTGTATTTCTATGCACATATGCCATCGTTTTATATCTGTAGAATTCTATATGTATTTATTCTACATATATGTATATATTTGTTGAATTACTGATTGAGATTAGGTGGGGGTGTGGGGAGAAAGGATGATAAAACCTACCCCTTGACTCCTGAATTTTAGGAGCTGGGATATAGGATACAAGACTGCTGCAGTGACTCTCTTTACTTATGAGATCATAATCACAATCAATTTCACAATGAATTTAGTTAATTCAGGATAACAAATCAAGAAAGTCTCTTTGTAAGAATTCTTATTGTCTTCTTTCTGAGATAAACATTAAAACAGTTTCATCAAGAAATAAGGCCTCTGTGTTCTCTTTCATTTTACATTCTCTAGCTTCTCTACAGCCATGACAGGAAAATAGTATCTTCCACATATAGTTCACACTTAATAAATGCTTTTGCATTTCATTCTACTTCTCTCAAACAAAAACTCTTTAAGAGTTTCCCCAAACTCACAATCAGAACTTCTGTTCCCACAACATTTAATTTGACTCTTAAAGCTATAGTAACCGTAATTATAGTCTCTATAGGTAAGGCTTTTGAAATAGGAGTTATAATTCCATAAACCAAATCATTCAGCCAGCTTAATTTTTTCATATGATCAAATGTTGAAAGATAGGGCAAATTTTCAGCTTTTGAATGTTAGCAGGCTTCATTGCTTTCTAGAATGATAGCTATTCAGTATAAATACTGGAGAAACCTCTAGGTCAGGGGTTCTTAACTTTGTGTGTGTAGTGGACTCTATTGGCAGTCTGGTTAAGCCTATAGATTTCTTTTCAGAATAATATTTTTAAATGCATAACATAAAACACATAGGGTTATAAGGCCAATTATATTGAAATACATATATCAAAATATATATAAAAAACCCCAACAGTTCTTGGACCCCAGGTTAAGAACCCCTGCCCTGGATTTAAAAAAAATCCCTAAAAATCCTTTGATCAATCACACACAGAGAAACATACCTTGAGAATCTATTCAGCTTTGGGTTCAAATTACTTGCAGTAATGCTCTTAGCTCTCATTCCCACTTGGAATTCCTTCTGAAAAGATCATTTTTTGCTACTGGTATGTGATAACATATTATAGAATAAGAACAATTTACTTAAAATAGCCAGCATTGTGATAGCAAGAAAATAAACCATCAGCACCCCTCCCCCTGCCCTTTCCCCAATAGCTCTGACCTTCTAGCCTCCTAAGAATGGAAGATTGTGACTAGTTTGGCCCTACCCTTTACATCATCAGTTCAGGGAACAGATGAATGAATATATGCATGACTGAATGAAAAAACATTTATTAAGTGCTTGCTCTGTGCCAAGTACTGAGCAAAGTACAGGAGATATAAATAAAAAAGCATGATAGTCTTTGCATTTAAAAAGCTTATATTCTAACCTCAATTTGGGAAATGGTTAAAAAAAAAGTTATTCCCAATGCTTAATACCCAAGAAAAGAGCTTCCTTAAAGTTAGAATTGACCAAATAGAAGCTATGAGACTCCACAAGACAACAAGAAATAGCAAAGCAAAGTGATAAGACTGGGGACAAAAGAAAATGGAAGGTATCTCAAAGCAAAAACAACTGACCTGAAAAACAAATGAGAGATAATTTAATAGTCACTGGACTACCTGAAATCCATGACCAAAAGGAAGAGCTTGAACATAGTAATTCAAAAAATCACAAAACCTCCCAGATTCCTTGGAACAGAGAGCAATGTGGAAATACAAAAAAAAAAAAAGCAACCATTACTTATAAACCATGCCAGATAGATGTATGGGTAATGATTCAATTAAACAATGATTTATTAAGGACTTCCTATGTGCAAGATACTAATCGAGGGAGAGTGTGTACCCCATAGAGCATGTGTATGCCTGAAAGCCCCAGGCAACTTCCGTAGCAAGTGTAGTTTATGATTCAGGTAGCCTCAGGTTTTTCCTTGATCCTCTGGTCTCCTACTACCCCCAGCTGTAAGGAGGGTGAGATACTATTGAGTTAAAAAGGAGAAACTGTTTCTGCCCCCTCTGTCTCTCCCATGAAGGAGTGGGAGAGAAGTTGCTCTTCCTTCCCTCCTCTCCCTGCATGGTGAATGTTCTCATTTGGTAATTGGAGCAGATATTTGGCTAGGTGAGCTAAGCTTGCGCCTGGCTGCCTGTTCTGTTTTCTGCCTTTTTTTTCTTTGAACACAGGTAGGTAAACAGCAATCCTAGGAAGGAAGCATTGCTTTTTGTGAGTCTTAGAGGTCTAGAGATCTTTGTTCTCTTGGTCAGAGCTGATTGTCCACAGAGATAGTTTCTAAATGAAAGAAGATAACCATCGTCAGGAGGAGGAGCTCAATCCACCACCTCATTTGCCGGAAGGCATAGAGTTGGAGGGAGTTTTTTGGACAGTGCAGGGCTGAGGTGATATATGAAATGCCAAATTAATAATCCCATACTTTGCTTAATACCAGGATAATTTTATGTTCCAACTGCCTGGGAGAGTATATCAGTATTTATTAGTTACCGTATCTGTCCTCTTTTGAATCTCTGTCAATGAATGCTTGTGAGTCTTTGTGGTGTGGTGTGGTGTGGTGTGGTGTGGTGTGTGTGTGTATGTGTGTGTGTGTGTGTGTGTGTGTAAAGGAAATTTTTAAAAAACTCCTATACTTGATCTATACTACATAGTGATTACCAATGAATCCAACAGTAAGCTTTAAATATTTTTCCTTGGAGTACCAGGGTGGGCATTTAAAGAACCAAAAGCATGAGACAAAGAGCCTGGTGCCTCTCTTTGAAGGTCTGCCTCCCCCAGGACTGAATCTAGTCAACGCATACATGGATCCAAAGCAGAGAGGCTGCTTGCTGGAAAGGAAGCGGCTAAAGCATCATAGACGATGTAGACCCCTCAGGCTGGTTATTGTTACAGTGGGCAAAAGGGATACAAACATAAAAATCGTCCCTTTCGGCCCTCAGGGAGCTCACATTCTACTGGTTGAGGAGAGGGGAGGAGAAGGTACAGTATAGACATAGTACATAGTACAATTGTTATAATACAAAGTACAGTGACTGAAGCAGACACAATGTTCCAGGTATGTTTGAGGAGAGGGAGAATAATTTCACGTGGTGGGATCAGGCTTCACTGGTAGTAGGTAGCACCTCAGTTGAGCCTTGAAGGTGCTAAAAGGCAGAGATGAGGAAGTGCTTTATAGACACTGGAGGCGTGCTAGTTTGGCTAGGATGTACCAGATCATGGATGGCCTTAAATGCCAGGCAAAGGAGTTCGCATTTTATCTTAAAAGCAGCAGGGAGTCCCTGAAGTTGTTTGAACAGAGGAATGACCTGGTCAGTCAGACGTATACGAAGGATTCATTGTAGAGGAGAGACAATAAAGAGAGGGAGACTAGTTAGGAATATAATCTAACATTCTAGGCAAGAGCTGATGCAGCCTTGAATTAGGGTGGGGAAGTACACAGGATTTAACAATGGATTAGATTTGGGGGATGAAGTAAGAGCAGACACTCACAACCCAATCCTCCCAGTTTTGACCTGGGAAACTGGGGAGCAACAAGGCTGCTTAAGGAGCAGCAAACTGGCCCAAATCAAAAGATCAGAAAAAGAAGCAGGTCAAAACTGGGAGGAAGTCTTAGATGTTACCCAAGAGGAAGTTCTCCGCAGTCTCTAGTATAGCTGGGGACAAGACTATTAGAGCCTCTTATATCAGCTTTTCCCCAGAGTCTTTTCCTTCTTTAAGCTGAAGGGGAGTTGGCCTTATCCATCGTCTTTCTCGAAGCTGGAAGCAGAAGCGCCCAAAGAGACCCCAGGGCTTGAGGGAACTTGAAGCTTGAAGAAAACTGAAAAGATATAAGCTCTCCCTTCCTCTTGCAAACTCTACTCTGCCCCTCATGCAGGGCAGAGCATTCATCTCCATCAATAAAGAGAAAATCCCATGCCAATGGACTTTGAGACTGGGGTTTGGGGTTTCATATATTTTATTGCATTTTAGTTTATTTTGTTAAATATTTCCCAGTCACATTTTAGTCTGGTTTGGGCTGCCTTCTGGGGTGTTGTGGGCTGTATGTGGGCTGTAGGCCCATGTTAACATTTCTGAAAAGGATTTAGCTTTAACTCTTCTTTAGACCCAAAGTCAGCTCTTTAGGGTTCTCTGTATCTAAAGCTTTAGCTGTCATGTAGCACAGACCAGTTCACAAGAGTTTCCCCACATGTACAACATCCAGAAACATACAACATTCCGGGAAAGTCATCCAGGTAACCAGACTCCCTCGAACCACATTGCTGAGACCAGATAATTTCACCAAGCTCTCTTACTCTCCCTTTGGTCAACACAATTACTTCTGTAGCCATGGTATAAAGACTAATTATACCCAGAAACTTTCCTTCTTCTTTGATTATTTTTGCTACCTAGTTTATTATGGTAACATTCTGTTTCTTTGAAAATGTATTGATGTTATTTTTAAGTTCCATTGAAAAATGCAGATACTCATTTGTATCACAGATAATCAGATACTTATATAAACAAGAGCATAAGAAAAGACAAAAAAGTGAGCATGAAAGATGAAGCAAACACCTCCTCTCCTCCAAGAGGTTGTAAATGGTTATAACGTGTCTGTAAGCAGCCATTTGCCAATTGTTAATCCTACCCCAAAAGATATGTACATTGACATTGATATAGAAGCTCCCATATCATTCTTGTTTTCATGATTTTTGACCTTCATTTGTATATAGCATAGATTTATTGCTGTTACTATTATCTTAGTTGACAGCTATCAATATGTGTTGTTTATCGCTGCTTTCTTCATTCTGTGTTACTTTATGAAAATGTTCATGTTTCTTTAAATCAGTAAAATTCATAATGTCTTATGGTATAATAATATTCCATTATATTCATATACCATAATTTGTCCAACTCTCTCCAATTTATGTACATCTCATTTGTTTCCAGTTTTTGCTCCCATAAATTATACTACTTGACATATTTTTGATCAGAGAGCTTGTTTTTTTGTTTGTTTTTTTTTTTTTAGCAATAATCTTCTTGGAGTATAGTTGCAGTGTGAGACTGCCAGGTTGAAAGGTACATACATTTTTGTAATTCACGTTGCATAATTCTGTATTATTTTCCTAGAAGATTGAACCACTTCATGTTACCAGCTATGTAATAACATGCCTCTCTTACCACGACCACATCAATGTTGAATCATATTGTCTTTAATTCTCTTTGCTCATTTGGTGGGTGTTAGGTGAAATCTCAGAGGTTTTTTTTTTAATTTTTGATGCACATTTCTCTATTAGCGATTTCCAAGATTTATTCATTTGGTTGTTATTAATTTGTGTTTCTTTTAATAACTGTAGCATTCTGGGTTTTAAAGGAGAAACATTATATGCCTTAAGTGGGGAAATAATCAAACTGTTCCCATCAGGGTTTGAGCCTGCAGTCCTCAGTGTTCCTTGATGCATCCTTATGGTGAAGATGGGACTTCTGAATACCTGTTGGGTAGCTCTGTTTCTTAAGAGTTAGAATCTTCTGGAGGTCTTCTCAGGGATGCCATTGCATGAGATAGTTTCTTCAAAGAGATTCCTAGATTTTGGGATCTTTCACATGGAGTCCATAATCTGTCCTTTCTTTGATTTGTATTATGCCAGTAGAAGCCCAGACCTGAGTCCCAGATTTTTTTTTACCTCCAGAACTGCTAGGTATCTGGGGTGTGAAGATGAAAATTGAGTTTATCCACAAACAGTAACTGATTTTGGTATTCTTTGGGTGTAAATTGACCCTTACTTTAAAGAAATTTTCTTTCTAACTTTTAGAGGAAATCTGATGACATTATTATTGCTTTTCTGACTTAGTTACTTCTTGTCTCAGAATTTGACTGTTTCAGGAGGTAGCCAAGATCTGAGCTCATGACTTAGGCAGCTAGATGGCGCGGTTGGATAAAGTACTGCACCTGGAGTCCAGAAAACCCCAATTCCAAAATGACCTTAAACACTAACTGGCTGTGTAACCCTGGGCAAGTCATTTAATCTCTCTGTACTTCAGTTTCCCTATTTGTAAAATGGGGACAATAATAGCACCTCCCTCTCAGGGTTGTTTGGAAGGACAAAAATGGAGACGACATTTGTAAAGCGCTTTGTAAACCTTAAAATGTTGTTTAAACACTGGCAGTTATGACTTCTATGTATTATCAGGCAACTAGGACATGAAAGAGATAGTAGAGACTGCTCGGAAAAAAGGAAAAACCCCACAAAATTAAAAAAAAAAGACCTATGCTGCTTGTGGCGACACCTTTATTATTACTTATCTACCTACGACATGGCTCTATGTTTATATGCCTGCTAGTCATAAGAAATGGAAGATGAACAGGATGTGGTTTTTGAGGCTCTCTAGTGGAAGAGGAAGGCACACCAGGTGCTCAGGGTCTGCTCGGATCAAATGAGGAGGAATGGCTCCCTCTTGTGGAGAAACTCCAGAATCCATCGATCAAACAAATTATTTGTTTGAGCCTATCCAAATTGAGCCTACTGACGTGGGACTTGAGATACATGTGTGTCTTGAGAAAAGGACCACCTAGAGACTTCTTCATGGTTCACCTCACTTGCCATTTCCTATAGGAAAACTTCCCTATTCCACTCAGTTTTTCATGTTCCTCACATTATCTTTGCTTCCTTTTCTGTTTGTATGTTGTTAAATATAGACTCCTGGAAGACTGGGCTCATTTTTATTTTTTGTCTGGTAGTAGGGTTCTTGCACAGAGAGTATGTACTTACTAAATGCTTATTAAATTGGAACCGAATAACTTAATCGTAGGCTCCTGAGAAAGAGCCATGAGAGGAATAGATGGAAGCTGCAACCTTGCAAGACTAATGTAATAAAATGAGCAGGAGACGATGGGATCAAGGGAACAATAAAAGAATTATTCTTAGCAAGGAGTAGGGGCATCTTTTCTTCATGACAGGAAGGAAAGAGAGAACAATTTATAATTCTCAGAGTTTTTGAGTAGTGGAATTCAAGCCACCTGTGAGATGTCACCCAACTTTTCCAATAAATTGAGTCTAGGCCATGGAGCCAAGATGGTGGAGTAGGGCAAACATTGCAGCTGAACTCTCCCAGTGTTTTCCTCCAACCAACTTCCAAAGAACACATCAAATTGAATTCTGAAGCGGCATAGACAAGAAAAGGTAAAGGCGAGACATTTTTTCTAGCCCAAGACAACTTAAGAAGTTGGAAGGAGAGGTCTGTGACACTGAGTGGGTCCAGGCTAGGAATACATGCTACAGCATCACCAGCTGCTGCAAGGGCAGTGGTGGTACCAGTGGAATTGGCTGTGACAGCAGCAGCAGCTTCAGGAGTTTTCACAGCCCAGACATGCTGAGGGGATTTGACAACTGGTCAGAAAGAGATTACAGGGAACTCCTTTGTTGCCACTGAGTTCAAGACACAGTGATGTCTGGCAATAACATTGCCCATTATCTAGCTCTGGATAACAGTTCCAGAGTGGAGAGGAATGCTTGTGGACACAAGGGAGAAGGGACCCTAGTTTTACTTCCAGGGCAGAGACAAAGTAGGGACTCTAGTTCTAGGTCACAGTTCCAGCATGGAAAGGAGAGCTAGTGCTTGCAGACCAGGAAAACTGTGACCATACCTCTCCCTGGATTGCACCACCTTGGAAGCATGAAAACTCACAGACCCACAGAACTAGTTGTGAAAATATCAAGATGACAAGGTCTGAAGTTTGGGACAATGCCTCTTCACCCCCAGTTGAGCAGAACCCAATTCTAACAAAATTAAAAGTAAAAGAATAGGCATGAAAAATGAACAAACTGCATATCCAGAGAAAGAATTATGGAGCCTGAGTGGAGAATGAGGCAATCTTTTTGCTCTTTCTCTCTTTTTTTTTCTTTTTTCTTCTTTTTTTGGTTTTGTTTGTCCTTTCTCATGATTCATTCCATTGGTTATAATTCTTATTACAACCCGACTGTTACGTAAATGAGTTCAATGTGAAAGTATATGTAGAACCTACACTGAATTACATGCTGTCTTCAGGGGTTGGGGGAGGAGTGGGAGGGAGGAAAAATTTGGAACCCAAAAACTTGTGGAACTGAGTGTTGTAAACTAAAACTAAAAATAAATTTATTTTTAAAAATGAACAAACAACAACAACAACAAAGAACCTGACCATAAAAAGCTACTGTTGTGATAGGGAAGCTCAAACTCAGAAGGAAAGAACTTCATGAAAACATTTATAAGCAAAAACATCAAAGAAAAGTTCAGAATGGACACAAGCCCAACAAGAATTTCTGGAAGAGCTAAAGAAAGAGATTTAAAAAAGCAAAAAAAAAGTAAAAAATCAATGAATTGAGTCTAGGTCATGTAAAGAAAGCTTGAAAGTTGTGAGATGAGGTGGCTGTAGGGTCGAATCCTTAAAGAATTTCTCTTTAATGAGTTCTGATTAGACAAAGAGATGGGGTTTCTATACATTGTGTAAGAATGGCTTGCTGTTTGAATGCTGGCTTTGTATTTACTATGTGATCATGTGTAAGTCCTATCACCTCTCTGTGACTCAATTTCCTCATTTCTAAAATGGAGATAATAATGTTTACAATACCTCCCTTTCAGGGTTACTCCACATCATAAATAACAAAGAATTATACCACTAAACTATTACTATTGTTATAGATTCTGCAATCAACAGAGATTTAGGAACTCAAAAAGCAATTGATTTTCCCACAAAGGCTTAAACTAGAGTCACCAGAATTAGCTTACTATTTACCTAGTAGAGGTGATCTAGTGATTTTTCAGAGTAGAGTATAATAGTTGCTGAACTTCCGGGATAGGAGGAGGCAGTTCAGTAGAGCAGAAGGAATACTAGATCTAGAGTCAGAGGACCAGAATTAATGTCTACAAGCCTCAGTTTCCTTATCTGTAAATTAAAGGAGTTGGACTAGGAGGCCTCCAATGTTCTTTTTGGTTCTAGAGCTGTGAAAGCTGGTGTAAAATAGCAGGTGGTGGCTTATTATAAGCCTTGTGAAGCATATGAGAGAGTGAGAAGAAGTAGATACCACCAAAGAATCCTATAACAAGCTTAATATTAGGTGGGAATAGGTTAATAGGTTCTTCTCCCAAGTTTGCACAGCATAAAAGGAAAAAAAAAGACACCTACTCTGGAGTGTGTGTGTTTGTGTGTGTGTGTGTGTGTGTGTTGGAGTGGCATGGGTGGTAGTGAAGATGATGGGATTTATTGCAACAGGCTCTATTGAAGAAGAACAGAAATGGAGAAGGAAGCCATTGTGAGAAACATATAAAATTGATATCTTTGGATGAGGAGAGCAACCAAACATCACCTTTGGAACTTGCAGTGTATAGAGACAATGTCTTAATTGATCAGTTATCACTTGTTATTTGTAAATGCTTGCTGTTGGGTTTAGACATTGTATTCACATACTTATCTTCCCTTTTAGTCTTAATTCCATCTGCCTGAACCTCCATCTCTTTCTGAAGCCTGGATTAAAAACGCCCACCTACCTGCACCTTTCTGATTTGCTTGTTGCTTGGACCGCCTCTGATGAACTCAAGATTTGAAAAGGCAAAAGTTGCAAACACTTTAAAACTATCAAAGGGAAAAGTGTAACATGGGGAAGAAAAACCTCATTCCGTCCTCGGAGTGAGTGGGCAGGAGATTATTGCACGGGGTGACCCTAAAGTCTGGACACATAGGAATGTTGACGGCAATGTGGAGTTATTGCATCGAGTTCACGTGAATCTCGCAAAGCGTCAACCTTTGCATCACAAATGATGGAAATCATGTTGAAGACGTTATTTCTTAATATTCCGATTAAATAAAATGTGGTTGAAAATTTCATTCATTTCTTAAAAATATGTATTTTTGCCTATGTGTCCAGACTTTGGGATCGTCCTGTACAAACATTAAGACATCGAATATGTACATTGTTCTCAGAATTATCTGAGACTTGAGGAAGACTGGAGAAGAAAATCAATAATAATGACTGAAGTGTATGAATAATACCCACCAAGCCATTCATCTTGTGCTAATCTCGAGTGGAAATGTTTAGAATGCACATGAGGTTTTATAACCTGCTTATGTGGCCTTTGAGTGTTCCTGTTACTTACAAACTACACTCTACAAACATCACAGAATATAAGAGTTTGAAGGGACCAGGGAGACCACAGGATCAGAGGATTCAAGGATCAACCTGTCCAACCTGTAACTGAAGAGGAATTCCCTCTATAGTGCCCTTGATGATACCTAGCCTTTGCCTCCAGTGAGGGAAATTTGCTATTTCCCATCCTTTCCCATGATAGCTTTTTAAATATTAGAAGATAGCCATCCTATCTCCATTAAATTTCTCTGCTCCAGATCAAATATAATGATTTCCTTCAACTTATCCCCATATGTCACGATCACTAATTTTTTCACTATCTTCCCTTTTGTAGTAGGAAGGCCGAATTTATGATCTCAAATATAATCATGTATATGTTTGAATGGTCCGAAATCGCAAGGTATGAGAGATTCTCTAAGGAGAAAACAACAAGGAATTTATTTAGGCCCCACCGCAGCAAAAACTTGAAC
>CM053623.1:80780275-80795492 GCA_028646595.1 Phalanger gymnotis | reverse complement strand
AGGCTTTTGATGTAGGCTCTTTGACTTTATTGATTTCTTCTGGTTGTATGTTTTGGTCTTCTTTGTCACCAAAGAAGGATTCCAAAGTCTGAGACTGAATCTTAGTGCATTTTCGCTGCCTGACCATGTTCCCAGACAACTTATGTCTGACCCTTGAGTTTTTCAGCAGGGTATGACTGCTTGTATACTAAAGAGTTCTATGTTCCACGCTTGGGGGGATGGGCCAGCTCTGCCTCGCCAGCACTCCTCCTTCCCCAAGAACCCCCAACCTGGACTGGACTTAGATCTTCAGCAGACTCTTCACTCCTGCTCTGATCCACCACTTAATTCCTCCCACCACGTGGGCCTGGGGCCAGAAGCAACTGCAGCTGTAGTTCTAAAGCTGCCCCACCTCCCCTGCCTCTGAGGTGGTGGCTGAAACACAAACTCCCTGTCCACAGCAGCTTTTCCCACTAACCTACTCTGTTGTCTTTGGTGTTTGTGGGTTGAGAAGTCTGGTAACTGCTGCAGCTCATTGATTTAGGGCGCTAGGGTCCGCTTCACCTGACTCCTGGTCTTGTTGGTCCGTGCTGCCCATGCTGGGCTCTGCTCAGCTCACCTCTGCTCCCCTCTGCTCCCAGCTCCCTGCAGGATAGACCTTAAACAGGGACTATCCAGGTGTCCTGGGCTAGAGCTCTGCTTCCCTCTGCTACCCTGTGGGTTCTGCAGTTCTAGAATTGGTTCAAAGCCACTTTTTATAGGTTTTTGGAGGGACTTGGCTGGGTACTCATGCTAGTCCCTGCTTTCCAGCCACCATCTTGGCTCTGCCCCTGGACATCATATTTCTACTAATGCATCTCAATGTCACACCAGTTCTTTTGGCTGCCCCATCATCTATTGACTCCTATTGAGTTTGCATCTACTAACACTGTACCCACACTACCTTTTCATACAAATTGTTCTCTGTTCATTCTACATCTGGCCTTCGGGCCACCTCTAATTAATCTATTATTACTTCCTTCATCCTCTGGGATGTTTCAGAGCCAATCATGGCTGTGAAACCTGGAATGTTTAAAATACCTTTAACACATTTATCTATATTCTGGTTTTCCTGAAGGAAGTTTACTAGCTGGTTGTTATAGCTGGTTCTGTTCTGGGCTTCAGTCCTCTAGGGGGTCTACTGAAGGGATGCCTGGTTTCTTCATGTTATTCTCTGTAAGGATCTTGGGCAGACTCCAATTGTCTTTCTGTTAGAAAGTTGCCTCCTTTCCTGGGTACCCCCTTTACATGTTTCTTCTTTCTATTCTTAGTTCATTTCCAAAAATGAAATTACTGACAGGTTTATCATTTGTATTCTCTTCTCTGTTTGTTCATCATTAGGTAAAGGCCCTTCCTGGAGGATTTTTCATCTTTGAAAAAGAGTATTTTATAGATATAGTCACAAAAAGGTAATTCTTCTTTCTCTTACCCTTACCTGTCATAAGCACTGTACTCCAAGTTTTGGCAGGTCATCTGGAGAAATAGGTGTGTTTTGAGGGAGTAGGTTTGTGAGACAGCCTGGTAGAGTTAAAGGAGCACAAACTCTCAAATTAAAGGACATGGGTTCAAGTCCCACCTCTGATACTTAATACCTGTCACCTTGGGCAATCACAATTTTGTTGGTCCTTAATTTTTTCATTTACAAAATTTGAGGATTGGATTAGATGGCTCCTTAAGGACCTTCTAGCTCTTGATCTATGATATTGTGATAGAAATGCTCAATTGCCATGACAAGAGCCTAGAGAAACTATTTTCCCTGATCCAAGCAAGGAATGCAAATCACATACATTTGAATAGAGCAGGGGTAACTGAGACTGGTGGAGATTTGCATCCACACAGCACTGCATGGACCTTTTCTCTCCAACCTCAGAGGATTCTCTAATTATACTTTGGCTTAAAAAGATAGGGCAGAATATTCTCCTTGCACATCTTGTCAAGCAAAGCAGGAGCTCTATGAATTTGAGGCCAGCAGAAACCTAAGCAAGAGCAGTAATTCTAGGAGGGACTGAAATACTGGGATCATTCACAGTCTTTGCTATGGTTGTCTTTGTCCTGTTGTGCTCCCTGGGGATTATGGCTAATGGCTTCATTGTTGTGGTACTGGGAAGGGAATGGGTTCGATGCCACAGGCTGTCTCCCTGTGACATGATCCTAATCAGTTTGGGTGCCTCCTGCTTCTGCCTGCAGTGGGTTGGAATGGTACACAATTTCTACTATTTTCTTCACCACCTTCAATATTCCAAGGAGCCTGCCCGCCAGTACTTTGGGATTTACTGGGATTTTCTGAATACAGCCACATTCTGGTTTGCCACTTGGCTTAGTGTCCTCTTCTGTGTGAAGACTGCAAACTTCACTCACCCCATTTTCCTTTGGCTGAAGTGGAGAGTCAAGGAATTAGTACCCTGGTTCCTACTAGCCTCCCTGCTAATGTCTTCCATCATCACTATGCTATTTTTCACAAAGAAAAATATTTTCTTCCAGGCATTCTTGCAGGGGACATTTTTGGGGAACATAACCTTATATGGCTTCACTAGGAAACTAGAAATCCACTACTTTCTCCCTTTGAAGCTCATTACTACGTCTCTCACCTTTTCTTTGTTCGTAGTGGCAATAGTTCTGCTGATTTCCTCTCTGTAGAGACACTCCTGGAGAATGCAACATACAGCCAGCAGTGCCCAGGATCCTAGTATTCAGGCTCACACCAGAGATCTGAAATCACTCGTCTCCTTCCTAGTCCTTTAAGCTTTTTCTTTTATGTCTTTTGTCATTGATGCTGCCTCTTCAGATTTTGAGAGTACTTGGTGCTGGCCATGGGAAATTGTGATTTACCTGTGCACATCATCCCTTCATCTTTAGCAATTCCCAGCTAGGAGCAGCACTCATGAAGCTTCTTCTTCTGCTTAAAATCCTCTGGAATGGCAAGTGGGCATCATCTCCTACTTAAGAAATGCATCTCTCTTTACCATATCAAAGAAAAGTATCTACTGATGACTGGAGCACAGCACATCCTTTGACTTTAAAGTTTTCATCCTATTGAAGTCCAGTTAGATACTAAACATTTTCTGCATTCACTATTCCCGTACTCAGAAATTCAAATGAATCTGTGACATCATGGATTTAGGAGTGTCTGACTTCCAGTGAGGCCTTATTGATGCTTGTCTATACCTGCCCATCCTGCTTCACTCTTGTCCTCCCTTGAGTTCACCATAAGGGGTCTCCAGCCTGCATGTTGGAGGCCTTCCTTTCTCCTGACATTTGGAGAGTACCAGTGGAATGCCCTGGTTTTCTTCCTGTTATCTTTTACCCTTGTCACTGTGTCCTGTTCTTCTAAGAAAAGAAAATAAATCTTACAACTTTCAAAGGACATTGTTTTTTCTTTTTGAAATAGCCATAGTGACTTTCTTTAGATGACTCTCAGAATGGTTACCTTAGTTGTCATTCCAAAAATTAAGTGTTCAAGGATGACACAGAGAGATTCTTCTATCACAATACCCATATGATGAAACCACTTTATTTTTGTATTTATAAAACCTTAAAATTTCTGTTTAAATGTTACTTTAAAACCATTTTTTTTTCTGGCTAGGATAGAAGCTGTTTTTAAAATCCGTGAGAAGAAATCTTGTTTAGAGCATTAATTATGTAAGGCAGGCTGTCAGAAGCTCAGGTTGCTACTGGCTATACTAGATATTAGAAAAGGCTTTTGTAAGTAAATTTCATTGAACAGTTTTTTTTTTAGAGAGAGAAACATAGAATATAGTCTCTTCTTGGATTTAGAGCTGAAAGGACCTTAGAAACCATTTACATGAGAGGAAAATGAAACCTAGAGAAATGAAATTACTTTTAAAGTCAGAAAGGTAACTTAAATTTGGGTCATTTGAGTCCAAATCAAAGTTCTTTTTCTTAGACCAGTAGTTCAGATTTTTTTTTTGACCTTCTTTCAACAACAAATGTATTATGAACCTCCAGTAATATAATATTATTACTTCTAATGACTAAAAAGATAACATTTCCTTAAATGCTCAAACTAAAAATGTATATTATGCAATTTAAAAATATACAATTGAGCACTAAATGTAAAATTATATATTTTGTGAATATAAAACAATTAAAATATTTTATGTTGGATATTCTCTAAGTATCAAAAGAAGTAATTCAGTAAGACTTCATATGATTCCTATGATCTACAAGATTACAAATTAGTTTTTTATATTTTTGTTGAATATAAATATGATTTAAAATGAAATAATAAACAACTTAGAAAGTGTTTAGCCTAATGTAACAATCATATGTAAACATGATTTGAATTTTAGATTTTCTTTGTTTGAACAAAAGTTTGTAATATTTGCCTCAATAGCAGACAACTAGAATTTTAAGTCTGCTTCTGCATTGTTTTTATTTCTTTATTTTTAATTCTAACAAGAATAAAGTGAAAATGCTTGCTCACACAAATATGTGATAGAAAATGGTAGGATAATTTTACAAGTTCTGTTGCTGAGTGATGGAAATTTATTTTTATTTGTAGCCAAACATTTATAAGACAATTAATTTTGAGTGATTGTAGCCTAAAACCCATTCTTATGTCAATACAATTTGCTTTTTCATCCATTATCAATCTGTTAGCCAGAGATATAAAAGACACATCATGTGGTTGCAAATCCAACTAAATTTATTGGAATACTCAGGAAAATTTTTTAGTGAAAGTAATTTTTAAAAATTTCAGATGATCATTGATGTCTTTTTTTGATAGGTGGATATAAAGGCAGTTCATTTTCTAATAACAAATTATATGATATCACAAAGCACTTAGTATTTTTCTCCATTTTGTGGCTCCAAAATTTTAGTTTCTCAATCATAACTTTCACTTTGTCTTGAACATTGAACATATTTGTATTATTACTCTGTAATGATGTATTAAATTAATTAGTTTTTGAAGCAATATCTGCTAAATATTGCAAGTAATTCTTTTCTAAATTCAATCAGATGAGTAGAAACTTCCCCACAGGAAATCTATCTATTGTCTGTGTGTGTTTGAAGTATTTCATCCTTGATGTACATCTCTCTGCATAAAATGGCGAACGTTTAAGAGTTTTGATTTTATAAAAGTAATTATTTTGAAAGCATTGTCCAACACATTTTTAAGTTGTGGCATTCTCTTTGATACTGAAACATGGTTGTGTATGTTGCAGTGTGTCCATGGAATATTTATGTTAATTTTTTTAACATGCCAAACAAAATCCTCAAGTTTCCCAGTCATTGATTTTGCACCATCTGTGTAAATTCCATAAGAGGACCTTTTGATTTGTTTTCCTTTAAATTTGTATTAAGAATTAATTAGATTAATACATATTCCCCAGTTGTATGTCCTGTTAGGTGATGAGAAAATAGCATATTCTCTTATACTTTATTATCTTGCAGCTATCTGACATATACACCATGTTTAGTCCTTTGTAGTCGCTAATAGTTTCTCTTTCTTGACAGTTGCAAAAACACTTACTTGATAACCCTAAATGAAAGTTTAAAAGAGAAATTGTTCCTAAAACAAACAAACACTGAGAAATTTAGTTGATAAACATTAAGTGCTCACTATGTGTCAGGCACTATACAAAGGAAGCAAAAGGCAATCCTTCTCAAGGAACTCACAGTCTGATGAGGCAGACAACGTGAAAAAAAAACTATGTACAAACAAGCTATATACAGAAAAATTGTAAATAACCAACAGAGGAAAGACCCTAGAATTGAGGGGGATCTGGAAAGCTTTCCTATAGATAGTGAGATTTTATTTGAACTTAAAGGAAGCCAGGAGGTAGAGATGAGAAGAGAGAGAATTCCAGGCAAGTGGAGCAGTCTGTGAAAATATCTGAAGTCTGGATATGAACTGTCTTATTCAAGGAACACTAATAAGAAGGCCAGTGTCCCTGTATTAGAGAACATATGGTGAAGTGTAAGGTCTAAAAAATTTGGTAAAGTGTATGTAGATGAAATTTTTTGAGGTGTGTGTGTGTGTGTGTGTGTGTGTGTGTGTGTGTGTATGTGTGCCATAGTCATACCTGAGCTTCAGGAAGATAACTTTAACAGATGAGCAGATGATTGACTGGAGTGGGGAGAGAGTTGGAGCAAGGAGCCCAATGAGCAGGATATTGCTATAGTCCAAGGAGAAGGTGATAAGGACCTGACCCAGGGTGATGGCACTGTCAAAGCAGAGAGGAAGGCATTTGAGAAAGATCATGTAAAATCAACAGCCCTTATCAACAGAGTGGATATGGGAGAGTAAAAGAAAGACTGAGGAGTTGAATATGCCAGTTAAGTTACATTCCTGGTGCGTGGAAGAATGTTGGTAGCCCTAACAGTAATCGAGAAGTTAGAAACAGGGGGAAGAATTAATGGGAAAGTAAGTTCAGTTTTGAACATTTTGATTTAAAATGTCTCTGGGGCAGCCAATTTATGTCCAGTGGATAATTAGAGATGGGATTCTGGAGGTCAAGAAAGAAGTTAAGTTAGATAAGGAGATAAGATTTTCACCAACATATGGATGATATCTGAAACCATGAAATCTAATGAGATTATCTATTGAAATAGTATAGAGAGTTAAGAGAAGAATCCTGCAGAACACTTGCAGTTAGGGGCATGATTGGAAGAAGATGTGGTAAAAGAGACCAAGAAGGAATGGTCAGATTAGTAGGAGAACCAGGAGAGAGTAGTTTCAGGAAAACCTATAAAGAAGAGACTACCAAGGAGAAGAGACTGATTGAATGTCAGTGGCTGCAGAGAGGTCAGAATGATGATTAAGGAAAGATCATTGTAAATAGGTTAGGTACACAAGATACAGCAGTTAATGACTATAGTAATCTGCTGTTTGATATACCCAAAGATTCCAGCTTCTGGGATAAGAACTTACTATTTGACAAAAATAGTATGGCAAATACTGGGCAAAGACCAATAACTTACACTGTATACCAAGATAAAGTCAAAATGGGTACATGATTTAGACATAAAGGACAACGCTACAAGGAAATTAGAAGAGCAAAGAATAGTTTACCTGTCATATCTATATATAAGGGAAGAATTTATAACCAAACAACAGATAGAGAACATTATGAAATACAAAATAGATAATTTTGATTACATTAAATTAAAAAGTTTTTGCACAAAGCCAATGACACAAAGATTAGAAGGGAAGTGGAAAGCTGGGAAATAATTTTTACAACCAGTATCTCTGATAATGGACTTATTTCTAAAATACATAGAGAACTGAATTAAATTTAAAAGAATACAAGTCATTCCCCAATTGATAAATGGTCAAAGCATATGAACAGGCAGGCTTCAGATAAATAAATCAAAGCTATTTATAGTCATGTGAAAAAATGCTCTAAATCACTATTGATTAGAAAAATGCAACTGTGAGGTACCATATCACATCTATCATATTGGCTATATATGACAAAACAGGAAAATGATAAATGATGGAAAAGATGTGGAAAATTGGAACACTAATGCATTGTTGGTGGAGTTGTGAACAGATCCAATCATTCTGGAGAGCAATTTGGAACTGTGCCCAAAGAGCTATAAAAGTGTGCACACTCTTTGATCCCAGCAGTACAACTTCTAGGTCTGGTTGCCAAAGAGATCCTAAAAATGGGAAAAGAATCCACATGTACAAAAATATTTATAGCAAATCTTTTTGCAGTAGCAAAGAATTGGAATTTGAGAGGATAGCCATCAATTGTGGAACAACTGAACAAATTGTGGTATATGAATATAGTGGAATACTATTGTTCCACCAAATATGATGAGCAGGCAGATTTCAGAAAAACCTAGAAAGAGTTACATGAACTGATGCTGAGTGAAGTGAGCAGAACCAGGAGAACACTGTACACAGTAACAGTAATATTGTGCAGTGACCAACTTCGACAGATTTAGCTCTTCTCAGCAATACAATGACAACTTCAAAAGACTCATGATGGAAAATGCTATTCACATCCAGAGAAAGGATTATGAAGTCTGAATATACTATTTTCTCACTCTATATTGTTATATATATATATATATATATATATATATATATATTTATATTTATAAGATTTTGAGTTGTAAGTTTCCCTCCTCCCTCACTCTATACTATTTTTTTCTTGGTTGTGGTTTTCCCCTTTGGTTCAGATTCTTCTTTACAATGTGACTAATGTGGAAGTATATTTAATATGATTATACATGTATAGCCTATATCAAATTGCATGTCTCTTGGGGAGGGGGAAGGGGAAGAGAGGCAGAGGAGGAAATTTAGAACTCAAAATCTTATAAAAGTGAATGTTAAAAACTAAAAATGAATAAATAAATTAAAAAAGAAAAGGCCAATGTATTTGGCAATTAAGAGCTAATTAGTAACTTTGGAGAGATTAGTTTTATTTGAATGATGAGGCTACAGGCCAGGCTGTAGAGAGTTGAGAAAAGAGTGAGAAGAAGAAAATGGAGACAACCATTTTAGATGGTCTTCTCAAGTGGTTAGCCACAGAAGAGAGAAGAGAAATGAGATGATAGCTAGAGGGAAAGTTTGGATCAATTGAGGGTTTTTTTTTTGAGGACGTATATACTTGTATTTTGTAGTTATTGTCATGTTAGAATTATTAGAATGTGAGCTACTTGGAAGCATGGTCTATATTTTTATAATATTTGTATCCCCAGAGTTTCATGGGTACCTGGCACATAAAAATGTTTAATAAAAGTTCATTTAGTGACTGTCTTGCTAATGAACTCCCTTATCTATCCTGTTAGCTATCTCTCCCAACATTGTATTATCTGAAAATTTTCTGAGTGTGCCATCACTGATAAAAAATGTTAAATGAACAGGGTGAAGTATGGATCCATTGGGTGCTCTACTGGACATCTCTACCTACATTGACATTGAATCATCATGTGACCATTCAACCATTTCCGAATCCATCTAATTGTACTTTCATCTAGTCCAAATTTCTCCATGTTCTCCATAAGCACAGTAAAGATACTTTATCCCATTCTCTACTAGAATTTATGAAGAGGATATCTGTAGCATTACTATCATCTACGAATTAGGTAAATCTGTAAAAAAAAAGGAAATAGCTTAGTTTGGAAAGGTTTGTCCTTGAGGTTATGCTGGCTTTCGGTTGGATTAGATCAGTGGTGTCAAACTCAAATAGAAATGGAGGCTACTAAATCGTACATTGGGATCCTTGCAAAATCACATATCAACATTATCTATTATATTTTTCTTTTGTTAGACATTTCCAAATTATTTTTTAATCTGGGTGGCACTCAGGAGTGTTATTGGGCTGCATGGAGTTGCCTCACCATGGCCAGGGTCTCACGGGCCATTTGGTTCTAGATATTCTGTCCACATGTGGGTAGCTTCATTGTGACTGCTATCACCACTGCTGAATTGGCCAGGCAAATAAACCAGGAGGCTATGCCTAGGTCCACATACTTACATTCCATGGCACATGACCATGATATATTGAAAGGGTTCATACACTGTCATATAGCAGTCATAATATATTACTGCCAATAGTAGAAACTCAATTCCATCCAATGCCAAAGAGAAGAAGATCTGGGGTGCATCTTGAGGGTGGGAGATGACTTTTTTGTTTATGAGATGCTATCTATGCCAGAATCTTTGGGACCCTTCTGGTTGTGTAGCAGATGTTAATGACTGAGAAGTTGCTGAAGAAGTACATGAGTAGTGCAGTTGAGCACTGAGCCAGATCAGAAAGATGTTTAGCCCATTGCTCAGCAAGGTCAACAAATAGGTGGCCACAAACACCACAAAGGGCCCAACTTGAGTCTGCTGGTTAATGGAGAGTCTCAAAAAAATGAACTCTGTGGTACTATCACCTCCAGTGGAGTAGGGAAGACCAAACAAATTGCCATTCAGAATACATTTGGGACTTCTGGTTGATACTAACTAATTGAATAAGGCTCTATTCTGGGCATTAACTTGAGATTCTTGACCTGGGTTTTGAAAGGTAGGCTTTTGGATTCAAATGGCCCCACTTTGAGGCTGCAAAATGTAGTTCTATCTCTAGTTCTTCAAACTGTGCTATTAGCAAATTATTGACATTAATTTGACTACTTAAAGAGGAAATTAATAAATGATCAATGTGCCAATATTTCACTTGTAAACAATTTAATGCTTATTCATAGATGAAGGCACTGATTCAAGAAAGTCCAACAAAGCTTTTAGGAGTTATATAGCCCAGTCTTTCTAGACTTTTAGTGTGAGGGTCATTCCTCTCACTGCTAAGACTGGGTGCCACTAGACAGAATACCTCTATCTTTGTTTTTCTCATAGTAGGCCCTCTAGGGAAAAAATAACTATGACAGTAGCATTTCATTTTGGTCTTGGGATTGTACTGCTCCAATCGAAGACAACATTTTAGGATTCTATAAAAATTACTCCATTAGATAGCAAGTCATTATAACGTAATGGAAAGAACATTTGTGTTGGAATCAGTTACTGTGGGTTTTAATCCTGACTGTGCCAGTAACGAGTTATGTATGATTTACATCTTGGCATCTCCTGTCCTTCATTGGTAAAGCAAGAACATTAGACTCAGAGATTCTTAGTCTCTTTTGGGGCCTTGTGGCACTCTGGTGATACCTGTGTGACCCTCCTCAGCATTATCTTTTAAGAAGTATAAACATAAAATATATATGAACTCTAAGGAAATAAATTCCATTGTAATACAAATATTAAATTAAAAGAAATAAATTCATTGGTTAAGACACCCTAGCAATGTTATTTCCCACTCTAATCTTCTTCAATTCTAATGTACTAGTTCATAGCCCTTACTTCTTTCCCCACCATTTTTTTTTACCATCCTATCTTTGCCCAGCCCAGAAAGAGCAACCATTGTTGTTGGTCATCATTTGGTTGGAGATCGGAAAGATTAAAGTCAAATCGATGACAATAGCAGTAAGATTTAGGGCATCAAAGAAGTGTTCAAAAGGACCCTATAGGTCATCTAGGTAGAACAGCCATGGCTGAACAGAAATTCTCTCTAAAACATTCTTGACAAGTGACCATTCCTTCTCTACTTGCAGAACACAAATGAGGTGTTCTCAAATGAGAAGGAACCCAGTGCCCCCAAAGATAGATCATTCTTCTTTTGGATAGCTTTCATTGTTAGAAAAATTTCTCTGACAACTAGAGACTTCTACTCATTGCTCCAAGTGCTGCTCTCTGGAACTAAGAAAAAGTTTATGGTCTTTGTCTTTCAACAGCTCTTAAAATGCCTAAAAACAGTTATCTCTGCTATGTTTTCCCCACTAAGTCTTCTGGAGGCTAAACCCTCTCAGTTTCTTTAGCTAATCTTCATGATGAGTGATCTTGAGGCCTTCCCATCTGGGACACCAGCTTGTTAGTATTATTTGTGTGACCTAGAGTAAGATCCCTTAACCTTCCTCTGAAATTTCCTCATTTGTATGTAGGCTGGACTAGAAGTCTCTGAGATCTCTCTCAGTTCTAAATCTTTGATCCTATGGTCCTTTGCCATTCTGCTTCTTATATACTGAATATTTTCTAGCTTATTAGTGTCTTTCCTAAAATATGGTACCAAGGAATGAATACAATCCATGAGGTGTGAAAGTCCTAGTTAGGAAGACCTGGATTCAAGTCCTTCCTCTGATGTACACTAAATGTGTAACTATGGATAAGTTAGATATGATTTCATTGCTCCACATAATTAATTTTCCAAGGGTAAAAGTTTTCAAACAATTGCCTATTTGTATCCTTGAAGGGAATTTTAACTCTAGGTATTTTCCACAATAATGAAATCACAGGCCTGGGTTTTATTAAAAAAAAGCAAAGCAGAAAGGTATCCCCCATGCATTAGGGCCTGGTGCAATGATTTGTGTTAGTAATTGCTTAATCAATGCTTGTTGAATTGTAGTGATAAGCAAAGTCACAATGATCTTGGTCAGTTTGACACAGTGAATAAGAGTGGCTCTGAGGTATTTAATTCTCATATTTTGGCTTTCCTTATTTTTTCTTAGCTTTCTTAGATTTGAATCAGAGATATTTTTGGACAGATTTTGAAACTCGATAAAATAAAATTGGCAAAATGGTTGGCTTATAGAAGTCAGAGAACGATGTCAAATTGAAAAAAAAATTCAACAGAATATAATTTGAGTATTGGGTTGTGTGTGTGTGTGTGTGTGTGTGTGTGTGTGCATGAAGAATGGAGATAGTGATGGAGAGGAGGCATACAGGAGCTAAGCAACTTATTCAAAGACTCAGTTAGGTGCCCCAAGGTTGAGGTGGAAGTACTGAAATGCTTAATTAATGCTTGTAGAGTTGAATTGAATGGAATTGAATTAGCTGGGCACCCTCTTACCTGGCATCTTTGTTAAAATATCATTTTTTTTTGGAGTGGGAGTGCAGGAGTCTAATTTTCTGTAATGTTCTTTCCTAGTACTTTCTAGAAGATACTACTCCCCATAAGATCTCTATCAGTGGGGTTGTTGATGGATTGGTTGACTGATTGGTCTGTTCTGGTTCAGAGGAGAAACATGAAGAAAAATTGTACCAAAGCAGTGATTTGGTACATTATGGGCAGTGAGAAATGCCAGGGCAGCTCCTGCTGTTCCTAGGTGGGTCAATATCCTATCTTTTTCTCACCTTCATCCACCTTTCCCTTTCCCTCAGTACCTCACCTAGTCTCAGTGACTTTCCTTGGGCAGCAGAAAGCTCTCACAGGAGGAGCTGCACTTCATCCAAGGCAGATTTTAAAACAGATGCCTTCTCCTTCAGTCCATGATTCTCTCCCCCCCCCCCCCTCATTTTCTCTCTCTCTCTCTCTCTCTCTCTCTCTCTCTATGTGGGGGTTTCGTGGCAGGTAACTTCTATAGGTCTAAGAGTCTCTTGACGGTGTTGTGTTAATGTGATTAAAGATCTTCCCCACCCATTCAGTAGGGCCTTTGCTTACACCCTTTACTTACTAGGTGTGAAGCCCCAGGCCCACCCCCTTTCACTAACTGGACATGAAGCCCCAGGCCAATACCCTTTTGCTAATTAGGTCAGGAGAGGTGCGATGCCATCAGGGCCCTAAGGAGAGGTGCTAAGACCAGAGCCAATTGTATTTGCATTGAGTTCTAGCTAATCAGATGTGCATGAATTCAGCCAATCAGAGAGCTGAGTTCTAGCCAATCAGATGCCGGCCACAGCTGTATATAAGGAGAACCCAGAGTGTGTGAGAAGCAGAATTGAGAAGCAGACATCAAGAAGACATTGAGGCAGGAGACATCAAGAGGGAGTTGAAGAGCAGACATTGAGAGAGCCAGCTTTGAGAGAGACTGCAGAGCAGAGAGTGCAGACCAGAGAATTGTGGAGATCAAAGAGCTAAGAAACCAGATCATTGAAAGACTGGAGAACTGAGAATGCAGAGAATCCAAGAGACTGTAAAGACTCTGAGACCTGCAAAGGCTTTCACAACTGCAGAAGAAGATGCAGGCAAGCAGACAGTTCAGATTCATGAGTGATTATTTATGGGAAGGCCCTAGCAGGGAGGAAGGTTACAGGATGACTTGGTTCTTTGTTATAACACTGTGTTATAATTTCCTTGTTGCTACATTGAGGTGTGCTTACTGGTTTTGGAATATAATTACTGCTATATCGAATTGGATTTCATACTCTGGTGTCTATATAAATGTTTTATTTCCTCTGCCTTCTACCTAGAGAGTTTTTTATACTTTGTGATTCCAAACCACACAGGCATGTTCGTGGTCATCCTTGAGGTCATGAATCTTGCCTTACTGATACAGATGGCAATTACCTCCACCTGATGCCTTTTTCTTCCTTTTCCCCCTGCCCCAGTTTTCCCAAAGAGTTACTTTTCTACACCCACAGCTTCCCCTCCTCTAAATCCCAATTGCAACAAAGTTCTAAAACATTTTATCTAAACTTTTAATTTAAGTTGCAGGATATAAAATAAACCCACATAAGTGATTAGCATTTCTATATTAATAACAAAACTTAGCAGCAAAAGATAGAAAGGGAAATGCCCTTTTAAATCACTGTAGACAATATAAAATACTAGGGAGTCTACCTGCCAAGACAAACCCAGGAACTCTATGAACACATTTACAAAACCTTTTTCACACAAATAAAGACAGATCTAAAAAACTAGAAGAAACAGCAATTGCTTATGGGTAGGCCAAGCCAATATAATAAAATAAAAATGACAATTCTACCTAATTAACTTATTCACTTAATTAACTTAATTTCCTTATACCGCTCAAACTACAAAACCGCTATAAACTACAAAAAATTATTTTAAGAGCTAGAAAAAAAATAAAGTTCATCAGGAAGAAGAAAAGTCAAGACTATAAATGGAATTAATGAAAAATGTGAAGGAAGGTGACCTAGCTATACCAGATCTCAAAATATATTATAAAGTGGCAATCATCAAAGCTATCTACTACTGGTTAAGAAATACAGTGGTGGCTCAGTGGAATAGATTATGTACACAAGATACAGTCATAAGTGACCATAGTAATATACTGTTTGACAAACCAAAAGTCTCCAGCTTCTGGGATAAGAACTCACTATTTTACAAAAACTCCTGGGAAAATTGGAAACCAGTATGGTGGAAACTAGATATACAATAACATCTTGCACAATATACCAAGAGAAGGTCAAAATGGGTACATGAATTAGACATAAAGGATGATACCATAAGCAAATCAGGAGAGAAAATAATAGCTTATCTGTTAGAAAAATGGAGAAGGGAATACTTTATGACCAAATAAGAGCTAGAAAACATTATGAGATATAAAATGGATAATTTGGATTACATTAATTCAAAAAGACTTTGCACAGACAAAACTGATGCAACCAAAATTAGAAGGAAATTAAAAAGCTGGGAAACAATATTTATAGCAAGTGTCTCTGATAAAGGTCTTATTTCTCAAATATGTTGAGAACTGAGTCAAATTTATAAGAATAGAAGTCATTCCCAGATTGATAAATGGTCAGCAGGTTTCAGATGAAGAAATCCAAACTATTTGTAATCATATGAAAAAAAATGCTCGGGGAGGCGGAGCCAAGATGGCGACTGGAAAGCAGTAACCGGCGTGAGCTCCCCTCCAAGTCCCTCCAAAAACCTATGAAAAAATGGCTCTGAACCAATTCTAGAACTACAGAACCCACAAAGGGGCAGAGGGAAGCGGGACTCCA
>CM053623.1:80762526-80779775 GCA_028646595.1 Phalanger gymnotis | reverse complement strand
TGGGGGAGGGGGGGATGGAAGGGGAGTGGGGGGACGGAGGGGAGGGCAGACTGGGGAACGGGGCAACCAGAGTGTACGCCATCTTGGAGTGGGGGGGGTGGAAATGGGGAGAAAAATCTGTAATTCAAACGCATGCGAAGATTAATGCTGAAAACTAAAGATGTTAATAATAAACATAATGTGAGCTTTTAAAATAAAATAAAAAAAAATAAAAAAAAAAAAGGATTAACAGGAAAAAAAAATGCTCTAAATTGCTATTAATTAGCAAAATGTCAACTAAATCAACTCTGAGTTACTGCCTCATACCTATCAGTTTGGCAAATATGACAGAAAAGGAAAATGCTAAATGTTGGAGAGGATGTAGGAAAATTAGGGCATTAATGCATTGTTGGTGGAGTTGTGAACTGATTCAACCATTCTGGAGAGCACTTTCTAAACATGCCCCCAGGGCAATCAAACTCTGCATACCCTTTTATGCATCAATACCACTACTAGGTCTGTATCCCAAAGAGATAATAAAAAAAAGGACTTACATGTACAAAATATTTATAGCAGCTCTTTTTGTAGTGGCAAAGAATTGGAAATTGAAGGGATACCCATCATTTGGGGACTGACCAAACAAATTGTGGTATATGAATGTAATGGATTACTGCTATTTTATATGAATTCATAAAAACTTAGAAAGACTTATATGAACTGAAGCAATGGAGTGAACAGAACCAGGAAAATGTTGTATCTTGTTACATCAACATTTTGAAATGATAAACTATAATTGACTTAGCTTTTCTCAGCAAGATAGTGATCCAAGACAATTCCAAAAGACTCATTATGGAAAATGCTATCCATATCCAGAGAAAGAACTGATGGAATTTGAATGCAGACTCAAGCATATTATTTTCACTTCCTTTTTTTCATGTTTTTTTTCCCACTGCAAACTATATATTTTTCTCAAATTGTTTCTTCTTTTACAACATGACTAATATAAGAATAGGTTTTACGTGACTGCACACATATAACCTATGTCAAATTGCTTACCATCTTTAAGGAGGAGGGAGAAAAAAGAAGGAGGGAGAAAATTGGGAACTAAAGTTTTATTAAAATGGATGTTAAAATTGTCTTTACATACATTAGAAAAGTACTATTAAAAAAAGGAAAAATACACTTAACTCTAACCAATTGGTATGCAGGTATTTTGTATGTAAGCATGGTTACATGACCCTGGAAAGCCAGGAAAGCAGAGAAAGCTGTTTCTGTTGCTTGTCTAGCCTGGGGTTTTTCTTGGAGCCTGAAAGAGAATCCCAGAATCTCAGAGTTGGAAGAGACCTTAGAGACCATCTAGTCCAACCCATGCTTCCACAAGAATCCCCTTTATAAGTTCTCTGATAAATGAACACCCAGATTTTGTTTGTGTGCCTCCAGTGAAGCAGAGCTTACTCCCTCCTCTGGCAGTCTATTCTACTCTTGGACAGTTTTAAATGTTAGAAGGGGGCAGCTAGGAGGCTTGGTGGTTAGAGTGCTGGGCCTGGAGTCATAAAGACCTGAGTACAATTCTGACTTCAGACACTTACTAGCCGTGTGACTCTAGTCAAGTCATTTAACTTCTGTTTGCCTTAATCCACTGTAGAAGAAAATGGCAAACCATTCCAATACCTTTGCCAAGAAAACTCCATTGACACCATTGGTGTGCTAAGGTCCATAAGGTCATGAAGAGTTGGACACAATTGAAAAACAGGAAAAACAAAATTGTTAGAAAGTTTATCTTTACTTTAGCTTGAATTTGTCATTTTTGCCAATTCCCCCCAATACTCTGCCCTCTGGGTTGAGAGGAACTAATCTTAATTCCTCCTGTATGTGCTGGCCATTCAATCACTTCAAGATAGTTACATTCAAGTGTGTCAATTTATCCTATTTCTATCTTATTTGTACATAGTCGTTTGCACGTTGTCTCCCCCATTAGAATGTGAGCTCTTTGAGGTGAGGTGAGGTGCCTTTCTTTATGTCCTCAGCATTTAGCTTAGTGACTGCTTACATAGTGGGCGATTAATAAATGCTTGTGGTAGTTAGCTCTCATGTCTCTCCCAAGTTTTCTCTTTTCTAAGCTAAACATCACTAGTTCATCAAATAGTCATGGCATCAACCTGAGGCCCTGCACCATCTGGGTTGCTCTACTTTGGATGCATTCAACTTAAGGCCCCTGATATTGGCCACAGAAAAATGAAAGGATGAAACCATTCCGTCCTGTTTTTCTATCACTAAAACTAAATGAATTTTGACTAATGAGTCAATGAGCATCATGCTCCCTCTCCCTTGAATCAACAACATCTTATGGATTTTGTTACCGTACTCCATTCCACTCAAAATCCAACTCATTAAAAAATTTAAATATTAATTGTTAAAGATTTCTCCACAAAAAGGGGTCATGAATGGAAAAAGTTTAAGAAGCCCTGGAATGAAGAATTAGGGAAAAGAAGTAGAAGACCAGTAGATGTGAACTTAATGGCAGCAATTCAGTAGAGCTGACTAGCTGGGATCCAGATGGAACTAATAATAGATTCCGAAAGAACCTCACCTCTGTGGAGGAAGCAGCTCCCCTGATCATACCACCAAAGGGTATTGGTTGCTCTGTGGGGCAACGAATATCAGCATTAGAAACATTAGTTACCCTGATGATACACTTTGTGTGTACTTTCTCTCAGTGGAAATATGGCAGCTCTGTAGATATGAGAATTTTTCTTGTCACTTATTTTTCTGTGCTATCTGATTAAACGTCCTTTAGTTTGGATGAATGAAATCTCTTTTTGATTGGTAATTTCATGTGATATGATTTTTACTGGACACTGATCCACCATGTGCCTAGAATCTGGCTTAGCGTTCAGGACATACATGTGTGTGTAGAGACCCAAGTACTCCCTTTGTCTCCTTCTCCTTATTTCCCCTTTATCCCTGTTTTTAAAAATATTCCCATGTCCTCCCTTAACTCTCTTTCACTGGCATACATAGAGTGGGCTATTTGTGCTGACAGACCCTCTTCCACTTTGTTGTCTTGATGTCCTCTCACTACTCCTGTTATACCAGGGCATCCACTGGCCCATCCATCCTTCTCTCAGTTCGTGAATTGGCTGATCGGAATTATTATCATAGAACCCTGATGGGACAAAACCATTGATTTAAAGTTGGAAGGGCCATTAGAGATCAGGTAGTTCAATTCCCTCATTGTACAGGTGAGAAAACTGAGGCGTACAGATGTTGAGAAGTATAGCTACCGGCAGAGTCGGGATTTGAATCCACTTCTTCTGATTTCACATCTACTATGCTTTCTTTTCATTTTACGTACAGGGTAGAGTTGGCCCTGGGTAAAATGAAGTAGGGGAAATCTGTGCCTTCATTTCATGCCACCTCACACCCCTTTTTTTCTTTCAATTACTCAAAACCTGTATATTTACTTATGCCCAGATACTTTTTTGCCTGAGTGAAAACCTATCCTATGTCTTTCCTTTTCCCTTCACAGAAACTCACCAGTCCTGTTTTACATTCCTCTAGGGCCTTGCTATGGACTGGAATCAGGAACAAATGAATGCCCAGGTGTTAATACTATTCTTGTGGAAAAGATGGAGAGAGGTGGGTTGAGCGATTTGCAATTAGAGAGATCCAGAAGTGGTTGAATGGTGGGGCTCAAAAAGTTGCAATAAGTGGTTCAGTGTCAACCTGACACCTCGAAATTGGGATTTGGTATGCTAATCACAGAGAACAAAATAGATGTGTGAATCCAGGGCATGAATGGGCAACTAAGTGTTTACATTCTAGACAGGAGGATGTTTAATAGTGTGTGTGGAGGAAGGTGGTAGATAAGGGAATCACTACAAGAACAGGAGAGGGGGAAGATCTCAGGGAGACTTATAGCTAGACTTAAGGTAGAGAAGCAGGATGGGCAGGGAACAAGTATGTATTTTTGGGTGGGGTTCATGAAAGGTACCAGGATCAATAGTTTATATACAAATATTTCCATGTCCCTGGATCTGGTCAGGGCCAGGCAAATCTAGAATAAACAAATAAATACTGGGTTCAGTGAGTGATCTGTGTCAGATTTGCATCCATAGAAGTGTTAGGATTCTTTTCTAATCCACATTAGGCACGCATAGTATCTTCCTGCTCATCCTCTGTTTCTTTTAGCTGAGCTCCTGAAAAAGCAAAGAGAATTGCTAAATCCTTGGGGAGTCTGGCTTGCTCTCAAATCTCTTCTGGGTAAAGTGTCCTCTAGCATCTGAGTCTCAGCAGACGCTCAACAGAGAAATAATGCCCAGCCTACTCCTTCTCCTCTTCATGATCTTCTTTCTCCTGGAGTCTATGGCAGCAATCATAGGAAATAGTTTCATCATCATAGTACTGGGCAGGGAGTGGGTGCAATGTTGGATGCTGCCTCCTGGTGACATGATCCTGGCCAGCCTGGGCATTTCTCGCTTCTTTCTACAGTGGGCAGCAGTTCTTAGCAACTTCTACATGTATTTCTTCCCATCTCACAAAAAAGTATACTTTGGAATTTTCTGGAGTTTTACTAACATGGCCACAGTCTACTTCACCACCTGGCTTGCCGTTTTCTACTGTGTGAAAATTTCTTCTTTCACTCACCCAATCTTCTTCTGGCTGAAGTGGAGAATTTCCAGATATGTCCCCTGGCTACTGCTGTGGTCCTTAGTGATATGCACTTTGATATGCATCTCATCTTTTTTAAAGACCTATCTTGTTTTCCAACTGCCAGTCACTGGGAATCACTCAGAAAAGACCACTTTGGATAATAGGACACGTGCATTACAGATGCATTTTTTCCTACCATTGCAAATGTTTATTTTGTTAATTCCTTTCTTCTTCTTCCTAGTCTCCACCATTTTGCTCATTTCTTCCCTGTGCCGACATATGGGGAATATGCAACACCATAGTGTTGGGCCTCAGGACCAGAGTATGCAGGTCCACACTACAACCCTGAAGTCACTTTTCTTTTTTCTCATCCTCTATACATCATATATTCTTCCTGTGATCATTTCCCTCAGAGTACGTATTTCAGTTTTCAGCTCTCAGTTTTGGGTATGGGAGGTAGTGATCTATGCTGGCATCTCCATACATCCTGCCTTCCTGATCCTGAACAACTCGAGACTGAGGAGGGCTCTGAAGAAGATGCTGCATGACCCAGAGGCTGCATGAGGGGAATTCAGCTCTGAAGTGATTAATATGAGTAACCAATATTGAATGTTACCAATATTGCTGTTTGTAACATGGATGCATAAGACTTAGAAAGGAAGAAAGAAAAAGATATTTAATATGTACTTATAATATTTTGGCAGTGTAATAAGCACTGAGTATACAAATACAATCACTTAGGCACTGCCTTACCTACACACATACAAACATGGATACACATACATTTATATGTAATACAGACACACACATATACACATAATGGAGATAATATCTTAAGAGGTTACTCAGAGAAAAATGCTTTGTCCACCTCAAAGTGGGAGAGAAACAAGATTTCTTGCTATTCCATCTTCACCCTCTTTAGAAACCTAGAGTGACTACCTATTGCCTCTCATGTTCCAGCTAAAATGCATCATGGGCTCCAGCTGACCACAACTCCTTCCCCTTTGACACAAACTAGACTGTTCTCATTGGATTCACCTCAGATGAGTGTACCTGAGAGACTTTTTCAATCAATGAAAGAACCTGACTCTTTCTTTTGCTTTCCCATCTTTAAAAACTCAGCTGCAGGGTGAGTTGAATATGAAGGGATGATATCTAAAAGAAAATAAAATTAAGAGATGAGAGAGGAATATATTGAGAGAGCTAGATAGGGAGAGATAGAATGGGGTAAATTATCTCACATAAAAGTGGCTAGAAAAAGTAGTTCTGTTGGAAGAGAAGAGGGGTCAGGTGAGGGGGAATGAGTGAATCTTGTGCTCATTGGATTTGACTTGAGGAGTGAATAATATGCACACTCAATTGGGTATTTTACCCCACAGGAAAGTAGAGGGAAGGGGAGCAAAAAGGGGGTAGACAGAAGAGAGGACAGATGGGGATGAGGTAATCAAAAGCAAACAATTTTGAAAAGGGACAGGGTCAAGGAACAAAATTGAATAAAGGGGGAATGGATAGGAAGGAGCAAAATAAAGTTAGTATTTCACTAACTTGTATTGTAGAAGTGTTTTACATAATGATACATGTGTGGCCTATGTTGAATTGCTTGCCTTCTTAGGGAGGGTGAGTGGGAAGGGAAGAGGGGAGAGAATTTGGAACTCAAAGTTTTAAAATCAGATGCTCAAAAGAAAAAGTTGTTTTTTGCATGCACCTGAGAAATAAGACATATAGAGAATGGGGTATAGAAATCTATCCTGCCCTATGAGAAAGTAAGGGGAAAGGTGGGGGAGTGGGGTGACAGAAGGGAGAGCTGAATAGGGAATAGGGCAATCAGAATATATGCCATCTTGGAGTGGGGGGGGGGAGAAATGGGGAGAAAATTTGTAATTCAAAATCTTGTGGAAATCAATGTTGGAAATAAAAATATTAAATAAGTAAGAAATTAAAAAAAAAACTCAGCTGGAAACACACCTTTTATTTCCAGTACAATGTCATATCCTTGAAGACACAATTTTGGTCATTTCCAGGAGTCAAGATGGCAGAGTAAGAAGTGAGTCACTTTCACCCTCCATAATTGCCTTCTGAAAGCCTAGAAAACATTGCCCCAGGAAAAATCCTGTAATAGCTGAGATAGCAGAAAGACAAGGTATGGCACTCTTGTATCCCAGGAAGCTTGGGGAGATTAATGAGAAAGGCCCTTCTTGCTCTGAAGGAGGGGGAGCAGTACAGGTTGGGAGGCATTCCAGCAAGCCAGTGGCAAACCCCACCTCAGCAACCCAGAGGGAGATCCTGAGCCCCAAGGTGGTAGAGCAGGCAAGCTCCAACACCAGGATCCTCTGAGTGCCTCAGCACAGCAGGGGAGCTGGTAGACATGAGCTCAGGATCCACCACATGCACCTGTGATCTCCAGCAGCCAAATCTCCTGGTTTTAGCACAACTCCAAGAAGCACAACACCAGGAGGCACAGCTATAGGCTAGCAGACATTCTCCAGCAGCCACACATTAAAGTGCAAGGCCTGGGTGAGCAGGTGTCCCTTAGGGGTCAGAATATCCACACCAACCCTAAGAGTTCCAGTATTGCTGACTCTAGCTCAGCCCCAGGGAAGCTGCCAAACTCCTACAGACCCCAGCTGCCCACACTTCAGGCCCCAGCATACAAAGCCACGAACCAAGTCCCTGGCCCCAGAACAAGAAGCTTGGGTCAGTGCCCCCTGCACTCCAGCAGGAGAGCTGAACTTTAAAAGCCAGGAATTAGGCAAAAACCATAAGCAAAAGCAAAAATGGACAATGAGCATAGATTCTTATTATGGGGACACAGAAGATCAAGGCACAAATTCAAGAGAGGATAACATTGTCAATATACCAAAATCAAAACCTCAAAGGGGAATATGAACTGGTCTCAAGCCCAAAAACCTGCTTGGAAGAGCTCAAGAAGGATTTTAAAAGTCAAATAAGAGAGGAAAAAGAAAAATTGTAAAATGAAATGAGAGGTATGCAAGAGAGAGTCAACAGCTTGGAAAAGGAAGGACAAAAACTGACTGTAGAAAACAAGTCTTTAAAAAATAGAATTGGCCAATTGGAAAAGGAGGCACAAAAACTCACTGAAGAGAACTCCTTAAAAACTAAAATGGGCCAAATGGAAAAGGAGGTACAAAATCTAATTAAAAAAACCAATTTGTTAAAAATTAAAATTGGGCAAGTGGAAGCTCTATGGGACACCAAGGATCAGTCAGACTCACACAAAAGAATTGAAAAATAGAAGAAAATGTAAAATACCTCATTGACAAAACAACTGACCTGGAAAATAGATCCAGGAGAGATAATTTAAAAATTATTGGTCTACCTGAAAGCCATGATGAGAAAGGAGCCTGGACAGCATCTTTCAGGAAATCATCCAGAAAAACTACCCTGAGGTCCTAGAACCAGAAGGTAGAATAGTCATCAAAAGAATCCACCAATCACCTCCTGAAAGAGATCCCAAATTGAAAACACCAAAGGCTATTGTAAGCAAATTCCAAAATTACTAGGTCAAAGAGAAAATAATGCAAGCAGCCAAAAAGAAACAATTTCAATATGTGGAACCACAGTAAGGATTACACAGGACCTCACAGTTTCTACATTAAAAGATCAGAGGTGTGGAATACAATATTCCATAAAGCAAATGAGCTTGGATTATAACCAAAGATCAACTACCAGCAAAACTGAGCATAATCTTTCAGGGGACGAGATGGATATTCAATGAAACAGGTGACTTCCAAACCTTCCTAATGAAAAGACCAGAGCTCAACAGAAATTTAATCTTCAAAGACAAAACTCAAGAAAGGCATAAAAAGGTAAACAGGAAAGAAAAAACATGTTATTAATAACGGCAAGCTGTTTACATCCCTACAAGGGAAGATGATGCTTTTAGCTCTTGACACCTATATTGTTATTACTCCATTTATGTATTTATGTATTTATGTATTTATTTATTTATTTATTTATTTATTTATTTATTTATTTATTTTGCAGGGGGGAAGGCAGGGCAATTGAGGTTAAGTGACTTGCCCAAGGTCACAACCTAGTAAATGTGTCAAGTGTCTGAGGCTGGATTTGAACTCAGGTCCTCCTGACTCCAGGGCTGGTGCTCTATTCATTGTGCCACCAAGCTGCCCCTATTATTCCATTTAAAAGGGGTATATATAGATAGAGGGCATAGGTTTAAGTTGACTTTGATGTGATAATCAAAAAAATTTAATTAAGTAGTGAAAAGGGTTTGTACTGGGAGAAGAGGAAAAGAGGTGGCAGAAAAGGGTAAATTACATCATATGAAAAGGCACAAAAACTTAAAGTAGAGGAAAAGAAGGAAGGGAGGGAGATGGGCATTATTTGGACCTCATTCTCATGAGATTTGGCTCAAGAGGGAATGAAATCAGTTAGTTTTAGAAATCCAACTTAACCTATAGGAAGTAGGAAGGGAAAGGGAAAAGAAAAGGAAGGATGAATAGAAGGGAAGGAAGAAGTAGTAAGGGTAATGGGGAAGAAAAAGGAGGTGGCTGATAGAAGAGAGGACAGAGTGAGGGAGGTGGTTGTCAAAAGGAAAACTCTAGTGAGGAGAGAAAGGGAGAAAGGAGAGAGAAAAGTACAAACATGGGGAAAATAGGATGGAGAGAAAGACGCGGAGAGTAATCATAAATGTGAATGTGAATGGGATGAACTCTCTGTGTTAGCAAGGCATTAATGACAATATAGACAATAATTGTCAAAATGCCTATGTGGTTCTATACCTCAAAATATAAAAGACTCTCCATATAGAAGGTAGAAGAAGTAAATTATTTATTCAGACACCAGAGAACCATATGCCATAACCAATAAACCCAATCCATCACAGCAACAAAGAATTAAATACACAACATCACAGCATGGAGCTTTACCATCTCAAAACCATACACCCCTCTGCTGAGGCCTTCCCATGAATACACACACTTATGGCAGAGCTAGCTCACCTGCATCTGCTCTCACCCTCAGTTCTAACTGCTCTCTCTCTATTTCCCGTAACACACTTTCCTTTTCCTCTCAGCAAACTCCTCCTACCACATGTTACTTAAGCTTCCTGTGATGTAAGCAGTCATGTGGCCTATTAATGGGAAAGATCTTCAAATCTAAATTGTCATTACATTTGGCCTCAAGATCTTTCTTATCCATTACATAGGTCAATGGGGCAATCAATAGGAGTTTTGGGATAACTGGTGTTGACAGAACTTTACAACAATATGACAGGGATAACACAAGATAAGAATATAAAACAATATCATCATTCCACCCTCAGACAAATGGTCCTCCATTTGTCTTTCTGCTGAAGTTGGATTTAGAGGTGTCCCTTCCCCAAGAAGTAAAGAGTCCTATTTGATAGGTTAATTCTTTTGCAAGCTGGCGTCTGGAACTCAGTCAATGCCAGGTCCAGGGATGAAGCATCATAGTTGTGGACAGGTCCAGAGATGACATCTGAACACATCAGAGGGTGACATCTGGCTTAAGCAATCAGGCATCTGCAGGTGGATGATACTAAACCTGCAGGAAACAAATCTCATAAACAAATTTAACAGACAAAAAGGAACAAGGAAACAATCATAGCCTCATTCACGATAGAATACAGGAGTCAAGGATACAATTTGATAATGATTTTCTCTGGGTAAACAACAGTTATAGCATTATCCTTCCCATGTGCTGTAATTTCTGCAGCCTTTGGAAGCTTGTTCAGCTTCCATTTTACCCATACTTTAGCTCCCAATTTTATTCTATAAGTAGAACCAAACCCTTCATTGCCTGATAATTATTTCAAAAGGAGGGTCAGTTTTCACAAGGGGTATTGTTTCACAATGAATAATAATCACTTGAAATATTCTATCATTTTTACAAAACTGTATGAGTTCTTTACTCAAATTCTGGAATGTCACAATAATTTCTCCTTGATAGTTAGAATCTATCACTCTAGCCAATACATATATTCCTCATTAACAAATGTATCAGCAAGGCAATAGTCACAATACAGATGATAATTGTCAAAATGCCTATGTGGTTCTGTATCATAAAATATAAGAGACTCTTCACATAGAAGGTAGAAAAAGTAAACTGCTCAGACACCAGAGAGCCAGATCCCATAACCAATAAACCAAATCCATCACAGCAGCAAAGAATTCAATATACAACATCACAGCTTGGAGCTTCACCATCCCCAAATCATCTGCCAACCTGCTGGGGCCTTCCCACAAATACACACACTCACAGCACAGCTAGCTCATCTGAATCTGCTCTCTCCCTCAGTTCTAACTCCTTTCTCTCTATTTCCTGAAACACACTTTCCTTTTCCTCTCATGCAATTAAAAATGTTAAAATAAGAACCAATTAAAAGTCTCTAATTAAATATTAAATTTGAAATTCTGAAAACCAAAGGAGAGATCAATAAAATTGAAATTAAGAAAGCTATTGAACTAATAAATAAAGGTAAGAGCTGATTTTATGAAAAAAATAAATACATAAATCTTTGGTTAATTTGATTTAAAAAAAAGAAGAAAATTAAATTACCAGCTTCAAAAATGAAAAGGGTGAATTCACCAACAATGAAGAAGAAATTAAAACAATAATTAGGCCAATTTTGCCCAATTGTATGCCAATAAATTTGACAATCTTAGTGAAATGAACAGATATTTATAAAAATATAAATTTTCCAGGTTAATGAAAGAATAAATAAAATGCTTAAATAACTCCATTTCAGAAAAAGAAATTGAGCAAGCCATTAGTGAACTCCTTTAGAAAAAAATCTCCAAGGCCAGATGGATTTACAAATGAATTCTATCAAACATTTAAAGAACAACTAATTACAGTATTATATAAACTATTTGGGAAAATAGGTAAACCAAATTCTTTTTATGATACAAATATGGTGCTGATCCCTAAACTGAGAAGAGCCAAAACAGAGAAAGAAAATTATAGACCTATTTCCCTAATGAATAGAGATGAAAAAATTTTAAATAAAAATTAGCAAAGACATTACAGGAACTTATCTCAAAGATAATATGCTATGATCAGGCAGGATTTATGCCAGAAATGCAGGGCTGGTTCAATATTAGGAAACCTATCAGCATAACTGACCATATAAGCAACAAAACTAACAGAAATCGTATGATTTTCTCAACAGATGCAGAAAAAGCTTTAGACAAAATAAAACGCCCATTCCTATTAAAAACACTAGAGAGTATAGGAATATGCACATGCTTGCTGATGGTTTTAGATAGACACTACATATCATTTTAATGAAAGACTCCGTTTACTCCTATGCTAATAAGTCCTAATATTGAACCAGCCCTGCATTCCTAGTA
Source organism: Phalanger gymnotis (assembly GCA_028646595.1). NCBI lineage: Eukaryota > Metazoa > Chordata > Mammalia > Diprotodontia > Phalangeridae > Phalanger > Phalanger gymnotis. The sequence continues at coordinate 80,767,791 of CM053623.1, read as the reverse complement.
TAAATCCTACCTTGTCATAGTGTATTATCCTTATGAAACCTTCTTCAATCTCTGTTAATTCTATATTTAAGATTTTTTTCACCTATATTCATTAGGGAAATTGGTCTATAATTGTCTTTCTGTGTTTTGGCTATTCTCAAGTTTAGGTACCAGCACCATATTTGTACCATAAAAAGAATTTGGTAGTACTCCATCTATTTTCCCAAATAGTTTATATAATATTGGAGTTAATTGTTGTTTAAATGTTTGATAGAATTCACTTGTAAATCCATCTGGCCCTGGTGATTTTTTTCTTAGGGAGTTCATTAATGGCTTGTCTAATTTCTTTTTTCTGAATGGGGGTTATTTAGATATTTTATTTCCTCTTCCATTGATCTGGGCAATTTATGTTTTCGTAAATATTCATCTATTTCACTAAGATTGTCAAATTTACTGGCATAGAGTTGGGCAAAATAGCTTCTAATTACTGTTTTGATTTCCTTTTCAGAATTTACTCTTTACATTTTTGATACTAGTAATTTGGTTTTCTTCTTTCTCCTTTTTAATCAATTTAGCCAAAGATTTATGTGTTTTATTGTTTTACTTTCATAAAATGAGCTCTTAGTTTTATTTATTAGTTGAATAGTTTTCTTAATTTCAATTTTATTAATCTACCCTTTGGTTTTCAGAATTTCTAATTTGGTATTTAATTGGGGATTTTTAAATTGTTATTTTTCTAGCTTTTTTAGTTGCATGCTCAGTTCATTGATCTCCTCTTCCTCCATTTTATTCCTGTAAGCATTTAAAGATATAAAACTTTCCCTAAGAACTGCTTTCACTGCATCTCATAAGTTTTGGTATGTTGTCTCATTATTGTCATTCTCTCTGATGAAGTTATTGATTGTTTCTATGATGTGTTTTTACCCACTTATTCTTCAGGATTAGATTATTCAGTTTCCAATTAATTTTTAGTCTATTTTTCCATGGCCACGTATTACATCCAATTTTTATTGCATCAATCTGAAAAGGATGCATTGGATTGTGAGGTTTTTATGTCATAATACATGCCCTAATACCTTTATGTCCTGATATATACAGATCTAATACATTTTTGTGTAGGTGCCATGTACTGCTGAGAAAAAGTTATATTCATTTTTATCCCCATTCATTTTTCTCCAGAGGTCTATTGTATCTAAATTTTCTAAAATTGTATTCCTTTTCTTAAATTCTTTCTTGTTTATTACATACTTAGGTTTATCTAGTTTTGAGGGGGGGGGTGTTGAGGTTTCCCACTAGTATAGTTTTGTTATGTATTCCTTCCTGTGAATCCCCAAACTTCTCCTCTAAGAATGTGGATGCTATACCACTTGGTGTATATATGTTTAGTAATGATATAACTTCATTGTCTATGATATGCTTTAGCAGAATGTAGTTTCCTTCCTTATCTCTTTTAATTAGATCTATTTTTGCTTTTGCTTTGTCTGAGATCAGGATTGCTACTCTTGCTTTTTTTTTTAAACTTAAGCTGAAGCATAATATACTCTGCTCCAGCCTTTTACCTTTCCTCCATATACTCTGCTTTAAATGTGTTGCCTGTAAAAAATATATTTTAGGATTATGGTTGTTAATTCACTCTGCTTTCCACTTCAATTTTATGGGAGAGTTTATCCCATTCACATTCAGAGCTATGATTACTATCTGTGTCTTTCTCTCCATCTTATTTTCCCCCATGTTTATGCTTCTCTCTCTCCTTTTTCCCTTTCCTTCTTCACTAAAGTTTTGCTTTTGACCACCACCTCCCTTAGTCTGCCCTCCCTTCTATCAGCCCCCCATTTTCCATGTCAGTTGTTTTGTCAATGAGGTATTTTACTTTTTCTTCTGTTTTTTTAATTCTTTTGATTTTGTTTGTCTGATTTTTGATGTATTATAGAATCTTGAATTTCCTGATTCTAATTTTTAATAAATTGTTTTCTTCAGTTTGCTTTTGTACCACATTTTTTATTTGACTAATTCTACTTTTTAAGGAGTTCTCTTCAGTGAGTTTTTGTGTCTCCTTTTCTATTTGGCCTATTCTATTTTTTAAGAACTTGTTTTCTTCAGTGTACTTTTTTTATTTGACCAACTGTGTGTTTTAAGGAATTGTTTTCTACATTCAATTTTTTGTCATTTTTCCAAACTGTTGACACTCTCTTGTATACCTTTCATTACTTTTCCCAATTTTTCTTCTACCTCTCTTGTTTGGCTTTTAAAATCCTTCTTGAGCTCTTCCAAGAAGGCTTTTCAGGCTTGAGACTAGTTCATATTCCTCTTTGAGGATGTGGATGTGGGCATATTAACAATGTTTTCTTCTTCTGAATTTGTGTTTTAATCTTCCCTGTACCTAGAGAAAGAATCTATGGTCATTGTCCATTTCTGCTTTTTGTTCATGATGTTTGCCTGATTCCTGGCTTTCAAAGTTGAGCTCTCCTGGTGGAGTGCAGAGGGCATTGACCCAAGCTTCTTGTGCTTGGGGCCTGGGACCTGGTCCCTGGCTTTGTGTGCTGGGGCCTCAGATGTTGGCAGCTAAACCCGATACTGAACTGGCATCCTAGTGGTGGTGGCTGGTGTGTGCTGAATCCAGATAAGGTTTTTCTGTGTTTCCCTGGGCCTGCATTGAAACTCTCAGGGTAGGCATGAGCATATGACCTCTCAAGGATGCCTGCTCACTGGGGCTGTGCCGAAGCACAGGAAGGTTTGGCTGCTGGAGGATGCCTGCCCACCTTCAATTGCACTTAAGCATTCCGAGGTTCATCTGCTGGAGGAGGCCAGACCACTGGCATATGTGGTGATTCTCCAAGCTGTAGTCTGCCAGTGACTTTGGCCATTCCAAGGCACTCAGGGGTATGGGTCCCGGTGTTGGCACTTCCCTGCTCTACTACCCTGGAACTCAGGATCTCCCATTAGTTTCCTGAGGTGGGGTTTGACACTGGCTTGCTGGGACACCTCCCATGTGGTATTGCTCCCCTTCCTATAGAGCAAGAGGAACCTTTCCTGTTAATTCCCTGAGCCTCCAGGGCTAATAGACTGTGACACTATGTGTTTTTGCTGGCTCTTCTGTTTAAGGTTTTCTTGGGGGCTATATTTTCTGGGTTTTTAGAGGTCAATAAAGGAGAGTAAGAAGTGCTTACTGCTTACGCCACCATCTTGGCTCCTAGAAATTCCTGGCATATTTCTTCTAAAGCTGCCTGGGTAGAACTTTGATAACCAGCTCATGGAAATTCCTCCTCTCATTTGCTTGGTTTGAGAGAATCAGAGACATGAAGGAATTGAGTTCAATGGAATTAATAACTAGGAAGTAGAGCAGAGGTTGTCTGGAGCTGAGAGACAAAGTAGATATAATTTGTTTGTGTACAATCCCTCAGTCCCAACCCCATTCATCCAGAGAGGAGAAGGTTCCAGTGATCCGTGGATTCTTTCAATTTCTATTTTACCCTCTGGCTCTAGAATGTCAGGGCAGTTCTCCTTGATAATTTCTTGAAAGATGATATCTAGGCTCTTTTTTTGATCATGGCTTTCAGGTAGTCCAATAATTTTAAAATTATCTCTCCTGGATCTATTTTCCAGCTCAAGGGTTTTTCTAATGAGATATTTCACATTGTCTTCCAGTTTTTCATTCCTTTGGTTCTGTTTGATAATATCTTGATTTCTCATCAAGTCACTAGCTTCAACTTGCTCCAATCTAATTATTAAGGTAGTATTTTCTTCAGTGGTCTTTTGGACCTCCTTTTCCATTTGGGTAATTCTGCTTTTCAAGGCATTCTTCTTCTCATTGGCTTTTTGGAGCTCTTTTGCCATTTGAGTTAGTCTATTTTTAAGGTGTTATTTTCTTCGATATTTTTTTCAGTATATTTTTGGATCTCCTTTAGCAAGTCATTGACTTGTTTTACATGGTTTTCTTGCATCATTCTCAGTTCTCTTCCCAATTTTTCCTCTACTTCTCTAACTTGCTTTTCCAAATCCTTCTTGAGCTCTTCCATCGCCTGAGACCAGTTCATGTTTTTCTTGGAGGCTTTTGATGTAGGCTCTTTGACTTTGTTAACTTCTTCTGACTGTATGTTTTGGTCTTCTTTGTCACTAAAGAAAGATTCCAAAGTCTGAGACGGAATCTGAGTCTGTTTTCGCTGCCTGGCCATGTTCCCAGCCAACTTACTTGACCCTTGAGTTTTTCAGCAGGGTATGACTGCTTGTAGAGTAAAGAGTACTTTGTTCCAAGCTTGAGGGCATCTGCCGTTGATTTCAGAGCTATTTCTATACAGCCAGCTCTGCCATACCAGCACTCCTCCTTCCCCAAGAACTGCCAACCCAGACCTGATGCAAATCTTAGCAGGTTCTGCACTCCCACTCTGATCTGCCACTTAATTCCTCCCACCAGATGGGCCTGGAGCTAGAAGCAATTGCTGATGTATTTCTGTAGCTGCACCACCCCTGCCACCCCCAGGGCAGTGGCTGAACTGAGAACTCTTTTCACTCTGTCCCTGCAGCTTTTCCCACTAACCTTCTCTGTTGTCTTTGGTGTTTGTGGGTTGAGAAGTCTGGTAATTGCCACAGCTCACTGATTCAGGGCGGTAGGGCCTGTACTGCCTGGCTCCTGGTCTGGTTAGTCCTGCCGCCACCCATGGTGGGCTTCACTCCGCTCCCAGCTCCGTGCAGGATAGACCTCATCCAGCGACCATCCAGCCCATCCTGTGCTGGATCCCTGCTTCCCTCTGCTATTTTGTGGGTTCTGCAGTTCTAGAATTTGTTCAGAGCCATTTTTATAGGTTTTTGGAGGGACCTGGTGGGGAGCTCACGCTAGTCCCTTCTTTCTAGCCACCATCTTGGCTGCTGCCCCACCTCATTCATTTCTAATAGTCTGATTACAAACATTAATAAACCACTATGCCTTGAGAAGGGGAATCCAGAAGCATGGGAGCTTTAATCTATTTATCCATTTGGATAATCCACATGAGAAACCATAAACTAATATGTCTGGGATAGCTCCCACAAAGGGGTGGCATCCAGAGGAGGGTGATAGCTAACTCCTTAAAAGCCTGAAAGATGCCTAAGGAGCTGGGATGACTCTGGGCAAAATAGAAATTGAAAGTATCCACAGAGCGCCTCCTCAAACAGATCCCAAGAAGAAATCTCCTAGGAATATTGTTGCCAAGTTCCAGAGTTTCCAGGTGAAGGAGAAAATACTGCAAGCAGCCAGAAAGAAACAATTTGAGTATTGTGGAAACACAATCAGAATAACCCAAGATCTAGCAG
>CM053623.1:80709091-80762026 GCA_028646595.1 Phalanger gymnotis | reverse complement strand
GGACTGGGTCAAGGGAGAAAATTCAATAAACGGGGATAGGTTAGGAAGAAGCAAAATATAGTTAGTCTTTCACAACATGAGTATTGTGGAAGGGTTATACATAATGATATGCATGTGGCCCATGTTAAATTGCTTGACTTCTTAGGGAGGGTGGATGGGAAGGGAAGAGGGGAGAGAATTTGGAGCTCAAGGTTTTAAAAAATGGATGTTAAAAATTAAAAAAGTTTTTTTTCCATGCAACTAGAAAATAAGTTGCACAGGCAATGGGGCATAGAGATTTATCTTGCCCTATAAGAAAGGAAGGGAAAGGAGGAGGGGAGTGGGGTGACGTAGGGGAGGGCTGACTGTGGAACAGGGCAACCAGAGTGTACGCCATCTTGGAGTGGGGGGGTGGAAATGGGGAGAAAATTTGTAATTCAAACTCCTGTGAAAACCAATGCTGAAAACTAAACGTATTGAAAAATAAAAAAATAAAAAAAAATCAACATCATCCAAAGGAAAATAAAAAAGAAGTATTCTTAGCACGTTAGGGCCTAGAACAGTGTCTTCTGCTCAGCAATTGCTTAATCAATGCTTATTGAATTGTAGTGATAACCAAGGTCACACAGTGATCTTGTCCAGTCTGATACAACGAATGAGAGTGGCTTGGAGGTGTTTAATTCTCATCTTTGAGCTTTTCCTATTTTCCTAGATTTCTTATGTTTGAATCAGAGATATTTTTGAACATATTTTGAAATTAGATAAAATAAAATAGACAAAATGTTTGATTCATAGAAGTCACAGAATCAAAGCAAACTGAAATAAAAAAAATAATTTGACACAATACAATTTGAGTAAAGGTGTGTGTGTGTGTGTGTGTGAGAGAGAGAGAGAGAGAGAGAGAGAGAGAGAGAGAGAGAGAGAGAGAGAGAGAGAGAGAGAGAGAGAGAGAGAGAGAGAGAGAGAGAGAGAGAGAGAGAGAGAGAGAGGGAGAGAGAGGGAGGTAGTAGTGGAGAGGAGGTATACAGGAGCTGAGCAACCTACTAATAGACTCAGGCTACTAAAAGAGCCCTGAGAATAGCCAAGCTCATTCATTCATTATTTATTCTTTCAATGGTTCAATGACTAGTTCATTTATTTCTGTATTCAACAAGGATTTATTAATTGCCTATTATGAGCCTAAGATTTTGCTAGGCACTAGATTATAGAAAGTAAAAAACAAATACATCTCTGCTCTCAAGGAGTCTATATTCTAGTGGGGAAGCAGCAATATGTACCCAGAAATATAAATCGAAGGTAATATCATGGAGACATGAAGACCCTAAAAAGTGTAGTGATAAGGATTGTAAGAGGTAGAGTTTAAGCTATACCTTAAAGAAACCCAGAGTTTCTGAGGTAGAGATGAGGGAATTCTATGAAGGAATGAATTTCTGACTTTTTGAGAAAAACATTTACACACCAAATTCTCCTTTTACTTGCCTCCTACTGCTCCTTTTATTTCATTTAATTAAATGAAAAATATACTAAGCTTCTACTAGGAAGGAAAAGGAGAAAACCTGGCAGTCAACAAGCAGTCCTAGAGAGAAGAATGCTCTTATAGACATTACAGAGAATAGAATGTTAGAAATGGAAAGGACCTGAGAAATGACCTAATCCAAGACCCCCATTTTATTGATGAGCAAGAATTAGCATCACACTATGATTGGACTCCCAATTATATAAAGGATAAAAAAATATAACCCCCTTAGCTTGACTTTTAAAATTTTTCCACAATATCTTTGGGGTATATCTAGAACTCACATTTCTATCTTTATTTTACATTATTCCCTTTTACGTACACCATGTTTCAGTTAAATTGCCTCACTAGTGCTTCCTCTTCTTCTCCTCTCTTCTCTTTAACTCTATAACTTCTCTTATAGTTTTATACCTTTGACAATTCAGATGTAGCTGTTCCCCATGGCTGAAATGAAATTCCTCATCTCTAAAAGTCCTTGTTTTCCTTCAAGGCTTAGGATAGGTGTCTCCTCGGCCATGATAGCTTCCTTAATTCCTTCATTTGAAATGGCTTCTTCCTCCTCAAATTTTCCTTTCTCCTTTCTCCCTATCACATTGTACTTTATGTTATACATATCTTTGACCATGTCTTTCCCTTTCTTATAGACTGTAACTCTTTAAACGCAGGAATTTTGAGGTTTTCCTAGCATATAACAAATTTGTGTCTCTGTGTGTGTGTGTGTGTGTGTGTGTGTTTGCATAGACACCCATTAAAAACATTTACTTCCTTGGGTAAACTCAAAAATTGAAAGAGATTTGTAAGATTGCCTAGTGATATGGTCATAGGATCACAGATTTAGAATTGAAATGTACCTTGGGGGTAATCTAGTCCAATCTTCTCCTTTGTTTCCAGTGAGGAAACTGAGGGCCAGAGAAGTGAATTTGCTAACTCAAAGTCAAACACATTGTGGAGTTAGTATTTGAACCTAAATCTTTTAATTCCCAATCCGGGGTTTTCTTACAATATCATTCACTATATACCTGTTTCCTGCCATTTCTAATCCAGCTTGGAACAATGAAACTCTTAAAGTGAAAAGCAATGAACTGACGACTAGGTTCAGCCTGAGTTTCTGCTTTCCTCTTCCAATGTTATTCTCTCTCCGAGGCTTTTGTCTGCCTAAAACTATCGAATCATAGAATCTCAGTTGGATGCCTTACCAGATACAATAGTTCTACAAAGTTCTTCATAAGCTGGCTCTATCCTACTTTTCTAGCCTTTTGCCATCTTATTCCCTTCCATGTACTCTATGATCTAGCTACAAAGGCCTACTTGTAGCTACTCAAACGTGACACTCCATCTCTCATCTACATGCCTTTGTAATGGTTATTTCCTATTCCTGGAATACGCTGCCTCCTAATCTTTGCCTCTTAGCTTTTCTTATTTCCTTCAAGAGTCAACACATCTTATCTTCTGCAGGAAGAATTTTCTGGTTCTCACAAATGCTAATGCTTTCTCCTCTCAGACTGTCTTTCATTTATTCTACGTAAATCTCATATGTACCTAGATATTTATATGTCTCACCCCATTAGAATATGAGTTTTTTAAGAGCAGAAAATTTGTATTTGCCTTTCTTTGTTTCCCCAATGCTTGGCACATAGTACTTGGTCTATGGTAAGCTCTTAATAAATGCCTGTTGACTGAATGACTACAGTACATCCAAGTTGTCATCCAGCCTCTTGACTAAGCACCTCCACTGACAGCAAACTTACTGCTTCTGGTTCACCTAACTTTTGAATCATTCTAATTGTGAGGAAGCTCTTCCTTATAGTAAATACCCACTGTCTCCCTGCTTGCAACTTGAAGACTGCCCTCATGCTCTTCTGTGTATTCTGAAGGCTTCCTACCTCAAGTTATGTCAACCAATCTTCATTCATGTGTAATGCTTTCAAAACCACCCAATACCTTGACTATCCTCTTTTGAATTTGTTACATCCAGCCAATGTTCTTTCTAGAATGTGGCTCCCAGAACTGAACGAGATGCTCTATTGTGCTACAATCATGGAGGAATATAGAGAATGATCACCATCCCCATTGTGAATGGTCCATTTTTTTCTACGCTGCATAGTATAGAGATACAAGTGATCAACTTGACAATGGAAGACTTGAAGTCAAATTCTAACTTTCCCACTTGCTGAGGTAAAAGCTCCCTTTCCAGTGTCTCAGTTTTCTTATCCAGAATACAAAAGTTAGACCAGGTGGTCTATCTTTTAAGCATATTCTTGTTCTAAATTTCATGATTATATTAATATAGCCCAAGACAACATTTATATCTTAAACATTTCACCTCTGAAGTGTCCAGGATATGTGAAAATATCTAAGGACAGAAATTGGTTTTTGGTGACTGGGAAAGAGCCACTGTTTGCAAGAGCCAAAGGTGAGTGTTTGGTGGTTGGGATTTTAACATCTCATTCCTTGCTAGAAGAGTCTACACTATCTATCAGCAGAGTAGTTAATCATTTATTGGGTATGATTTTGGAGTTGTCAAAGTCTGCCTTATCTTCAAACACCTTATTGATGACTTGAAAATTCAGTCATAGCAGCTGAAGTTATTGGATTAATCCTTTCATATTAAATCTGTATTCAGAAGCCCATATGTAAATGCAAATATCTTACCCATCAAGACCAATCAGCATGCTTACATAATTTTGCTAGCATCACCTAATAGAAAGAAAAATTTTGAATGAACAGGACAAAGAATGGGTGAGTTTTGATGGAGAATGGAAGGAGGTCAGAAAAGGTTTGGAACTTGGGAGAGTAATAAGAACCAAGCCAGAATCCAAGATGGTGAATGACCCCTCTTAATCTGGAATAGTCTTACCCTTAAAAAACTGGTGTCGTGTGGGAAAATGAGCCTTTGCTCAGGAGTGAGAGGTCCGGGTTCTATTGCTGTTTCTGTAATTATTCTATTAAAATCAACAAACATAAGTTAAAGGTTAGAAAGGTAGGTAGTTAAGTGGATAGAATGAGTGCTGGGCCTGGAGTCAGGAAAACTTGAGTTCAAATCTAGCTTCAGACATTTACTAGCTGTTGGATCTTGAGCAAGTCACTTAAGCACTTTCTACCTCAGTTTCCTCATCTGTAAAATGGGAATAATAATAGTACCTACCTCCCAGGATCAAATGTGATCATATTTGTAAAGCATTTATAACAGTACCTGGTACATAGTAGGTGCTATATAAATGTTAGCTATTATTGTAATTATATTATATGAAAGTTATTGTAATCAATTGTGTTACTTATGAAGAATCATTTTATCTCTTTGGGTTTCAGTTTTCTGATTTATGAAACGAGGAGTTTGGGTTAGATCATATCTAAAGCTCTTTCCAGTGTAACCATTCTAGGTTCATAATTATAGTACTGTAACATTCAATGATGAGAAGCAACATTTTATAGTGGAAAGAAAACTGAATTTGTAGGTAGAAGAAGTAACTTTTCTTACTTAGCTGTGTGGTCTTGGGGAAGGCACTTTGTCTTTCTAGGCCTCATTTGAAAAATAAAGGGGTTAGACCAGGTGATGTTTCAGCTATATGATCCTAGGAGATATCCACATATTTTGTATCCAGATATTTTATAGTTGTGAAAAAGATAGAAAAAGGGAAAAATATTCCCTTGGTCTTTAAGCAATAGATTTTTGCTACATGTGCCTATGTTTCAGAATTGAATTTAGTCATGTCAGCAATATGTTGGGTTGGGAGACATCTTATCCACAGAGATAGAGCTCATTAGGGTTCTCTGTTCAGAATGACTGGATCCTGAGGTTCTCCCTATGGGCTCAAAGCTAGCAAAACTAGTGCTGAGGTGTTGCTGTTATTGCTGTTTAGTCATTAGGTACTGCTGTGGCCTTAATAAAAGAGACTAACACAGCTTCACAGTAGAGGCAAAGCAGCTTCATTCAGCAGAACAGCATAGGAGTGAATAACTCAACGTTGCTGTTCAGTCATTTCTCTCATACCTGTCTCTTCTTGACCCCTTTTGGGATTTCCTTTGCAAAGACACTGGGGTGGTTTGCCATTTCCTTCTTCAGCTCATGTTACTGATGAGGAAACTGAGACATATAGAGTTAAGTGACTTGCCCAGGGTCACACAATTAGTAAGTGTCTAAGGCTGGATTTCAACTCAGAAAGAGGAGTCTTCTGACTCTAAGCCAAGTACTGTATTTACTATGCCACCTAGATGCCCAAGGTTGAGACTAAGGTAGTGAAATGCCTAATGAATTCTTGTTGAATTGAACTGAGTTGAATTGAATTCTGGGGCCCTCTTCATTCTGTAGCTGAGAGGGAGAAGTAGCATACTTTAGCCAGAGCCCATCCTTATTTGGTACCTTTGTTAAACTAAGTTTCTTTGGGACAGAGGTCTTATTTTCTGTAGTATTCTTTCCTGGTATTTTCTAGAAGATTCTGCATCCCTTATGTACTCTGTCAATGGGGGTGTTGATTGATTGGTTGGCTGATTGGTCTGTTCTGGTTCAGAGGAGAAACCTGAACAGGAACTGTATCCAAGCAGTGATTTATTTATATCCCCTTATGGGCAGTGAGAAATGACAAGGCAGCTCCTGCTGCTCCTAGGTGGGTCAGTATCTCATCTTCTTCTCACCTTCATCCATCCCTCTCCCATAATATCTCATCTGGTCTCAGTGACTTGCCTTGGGCAGCAGACAGGCTCTCACAGGAGGGGCAGCAATTCAGCCAAGGCAGATTTTAAAACAGATGTCTTCTCCTTCAGTCCCCTAAGAGCATGTATGCGTGTGTGTGTGTGTGTGTGTGTGTGTGTGTGTGTGTGTGTGTGTGTGTTTTCATGGCAGGTAACTTCACCAGGGCTGAGTCCCTTGAGGGCAATTATTCTATCCTAATACCTTCTTCTTCCTTTTTTCCCCCCATTCTTTTCAAACAGTTACTTCTCTGTACTCACAGCTTCCCCTCCTCTAAATTCCCTTTGGAATAAACAGTTTGAAAACATTTTATCTAAACTTTTAATTGTGCTCCAGATTCCTAGCCCAACAAACACTTCTCCATTTCTGCTTCACCCCTACTCCTCTAGGAGCCCTTTGAGCATTAGAGAAAGAGAAAGTTGTTGTCCCTATTACTCCACCTGGGAGTGGGTGACAGCAGCTCTTGGTGGAGCAGAAATGAAGACTTTGCCTCTATAAGACAAGGCCTTGAAGGAAATTCATATGGTCATACTCATGAACAATAATCATAGTGGTGGTGATGGCTGTAGGAAAAGGAGAGCTCATATATATACATATATAATGTGTATATATGTAGTCTTTAACTCTTGGACCTTTGAGTGCTATGACAACAATAATGATGGTATTTATAGAGCCCTTTCAACTCATAATACTTAACTCTAACCATTTGGTCTGCAGGTATTTTACATCTAAAGTTCATCCCACTGGAAAGCCAGGAAAACAGCGAAAGCTGTTTCTATTGCTTGCCTAGCCTAGAGTTTCTCTTGGAGCCTGAAATAGAATACCAGAATCTCAGAGTTGAAAGAGACCTCAGAGGCCATCTAGTCCAACATATGCTTCCACAAAAAAACACCTCTACAACTTGTCTGAGAAACGGTCACCTAGATTTTGTTTGTATACTTGTACTGAAGGAGATCTTGTCACCTACCCTGGTAATCCATTCCACTTTTGGACAGCTCTAAAGTTAAGAGGAAGCAGCTATATGGCTCAGTGGATAGAGTGCTGGGCCTGGAGTTATAAAGACCTAAGTTCAAATCTGGCTTCAGACACGTACCAGCTATGTGACTCTGGGCAAGTCACTTAACCGCTGCTTGCCTTAATCCCCTGGAGATGGAAATGGCAAATCATTCCTATATCTTGCTGCAACAATTCAGCAGCTGTTGTGGGGATAAGCCCAACTACAAGAAGGCGCAGGATCTTTTGATCTGCTTTGCCAAGGAAAGCAACGTTAAGGGGTTAACAATCTTACTTCAATCCAACATACAAACATCATTCACTTAACTGAGAGGAAAAAGCCAGCACCCTGAACTTCAGAGCAAATAGAAAGCAATTACAAACATACATTATAAACAGACCAAATACAATACATAGTTAGCAAGAAACCATCAACATCTGGGTGAGCCGGGAGGCTCTTAGAGTGGCTGCCCAGAGTCCTGTGCCTCCAAGAGTGAGAGTCTCCAGGGAGAATGCCAACCTCTGGGTTTATATACCTTGTTCAGGGTCAAAGGTGAGTCACACATGCGACTCACCCATGTAACCTAAAAGCATCACAAAAATGCAACTTAAACCCACATGGTCTAAAAGCCTCTGATGTCACAAATGCCACTCAAACCCCTGTAAACTAGGCTTTCCCTTGGGGCAAGGAGGTCATCAAGTTCTGCTAATTTAATCAAGGAAACAAAGGCCAAACTGTTTAGGGCTCTTGGTTGAATAAGTGCTAAAAGCTCTCCTTAATTGCCAATACATATCTTTGCCAAGAAAACTCCATTGGCAGCACTGGCATGCTATGGTCCATGGGGTCAGGAAGATTTGGACATGACTGAATGAGAAGAAAACCAAAATTGTTAGGAAGTTCATATTTAACCTTAAACTTTTGCCAGTTCCCCTCCCCTCTCCCCAACTATTCTGCCCTCTGGGTTGAAAGGTACAAATCTAATTCCTCTTCTATAAGCCAGCTATTCATTCACTTCAAGATAGTTATATTCAAGTGTGCGAATTTATCCTGTTTCAATTTTATTTGTACATAGTTGTTTGCAGGTTGTCTCCCCCATCAGAATGTGAGCTCTTCGAGGCCAGGAACTGACCTTTGCCTTTCTTTGTGTCCTCAGCACTTAGCAAAGTGACTGATGTATAGTGGGTGATTAATAAATAATTGTGGTAGTTAGGTCTCATGTCTTTCCCAAGTTTTCTCTTTTCTGAGCTAAACATCACCGGTTCATCGAATAGTCATGGCATCAATCTGAGGCCCTTCGCCATCCTTGTTGTTCTCCTCTGGATGCTCTCAGCTTATTAATATCCTCCCTAAGATGGGCTTATATAAAACTGAAAGGATGAAACCATCCCTTCTCATTTTTTTTTATCACTAAAACCAATTGATTTTTGATCGATGTGTCAATGAACACCACTAATAAATTGTGAAGGTAGGAGACAGTGTCAATGTTATATTAAAAAAAAAAAAGAAAAGAGACAACCTGAATTTAAGTTGGGGGCTTTACCATGTGGGCAAATTATTTAATTTCTCTGGGTCTCAGTTTCCTTATCTGTAAAATGCGACTATTGTAATAAATGACTTCTAGAGTTACTTCTAGCTCTGAATCTATGATTGTATGATTTGTGTGAACTTGGGAGAAATAATTTAATTTCTTTCAACCTCATTTTCCTCATTTATAAGATGAGGAATTTGGAGATGACATCTGTGGTCCCTTCTAGCTATAAAATCGTTTAACTGAAGAGGAGAGATTATGGGGATCATTTCTTAACTCTAAAAGTACTTTTTAGTGGGAGAAATAGCATTGTCAAAAGCAAGAAAGAGAAGAAATTAATAAAAGCTCTTTTTTTAAAAAGAGATGATGGTTTTGAAAGAGGATTCTGAGAAGATGGTGGAATAAATCTGGCAATTTGGAAATTCCACTGCAGAAAATTTACAATAATGCCTCGAAGTGAACTTTGAGTAGCAGAAATATTGAAAAGTAAGGGTAAAGCAGTTGACTAGCCTAAGACAGCTTGGGAAGATATTAGGAAAGACGTGACCTATTGAAGTGGTGGTCCAGAGGGACCGAAGTGCACATATGTCCAGGCAGACAGAACTGAATCAACTAACAACACAAGAAGCCAGAGGGTGGGGGGAGGGTTGGGGTCCAGGCAGCTAGGTTTTCAGCAGCCTCAACTTCAGGAACTTTCCCTGGGACAGTGTGGGGGAGAGGTTGCAGACAGCTGAACTGGGGAAGATTGGAAGGCCTTCTAAGAGGCTGAACATCGGGCCCAAGTGTACTGACCAGTGGTGTATAGGTGAGGAGGAGTGAGCACATATCCGTAAGCATGGTCACAGAGGGCAGGACCTGCTGGTTGCGGTCACTTGTAGGAGAGAAGAGCCCCTTGTTTTAGTTCCAGGTCAGAGGGGTGAGTTGAAGCTTGTAGCCCAGGGAGAGATTACAGAGAGTAACAGTGTTTGTGGTGACAACATTGCTAGGGCCCCTGCTCATAGCTCAGGGGCACAGAGGTCACCTGAGGTCAGGCTCCAAGATACAGCTCAGAAAACAACAGGATAAAAAAGAAGCCTAAGACATTATTCCCCACACATTGGCCTAGAGTCAACTCAAATACATGGTTAACAGCCAAGAAATAAGCCCCTAAAAAAATTGAGTAAGCAAAAGTTAATTACTATGGTGATAGAGAAGATCTGCGTTCAAACTTAGAGGAAGATAGTGAAATTAGAAAAGCTACTTCTACTTAAAAATATACATATAAAATAGTCAGAAGCTCAAAAAGTTCTTGGAAGAGCATAAAAAGTTCTTTAAAAATCAAATAAGTGAGGCTGAGGAAAAAAATAGGAAAAAATAAGAGTAATGCAAGCATATTATGAAAAGAAAGTCAACCAATTGGAAAAAGAGATCTAAAAACTTAGAGAACAAAATAACTCCTTAAAAATCAGAATTGGACAAGAGGAAACTAATGACATTAGAAGACACTAAGAAATAACAAAACAAAATCAAAAAATGAAAAAATGGAAGAAAATGTGAAACATCTCAAAAAAAAAAAAAAACTGACCTGGAGAACTGGAGAACAGATTGAAGAGAGATAATATGGGAAGTGTTAGACCACCTGAAAGTCACAATGAAAAAAAGATTCTAGACACTTTACTTCAATAAAGTTATGATAGGAAAAAAAAAAAAGGTCTAGACTCTATACTTCAAGAGATTATTGA
The DNA here is from genome assembly GCA_028646595.1 of Phalanger gymnotis. Lineage (NCBI taxonomy): Eukaryota > Metazoa > Chordata > Mammalia > Diprotodontia > Phalangeridae > Phalanger > Phalanger gymnotis. The sequence continues at coordinate 80,751,601 of CM053623.1, read as the reverse complement.
GCAAAATTGCCCTGGTTTTAGACCTAGAGTGTAAAATAGAAATTGAAAAAATCCACCAATTACCACCTAAAAGAGATTCTAAGATGAAAACTCACAGGAACAGTATACCTAAGTTTTGAAGCTCCCAGGTCAAGGAAAAAGTAAGCAATTAGAAAAAAATTAAATACTCTAGGACAAGATAATACAAGATTTAGCAGCTTTTACATTAAAAGGCTGAAGGTATGGAATATTATATTCTGAATAGCAAAGGATCTTGGTTTGCAACCAAAAATAACTTACCCAGTAAAGCTGAGTGTAATCCTACAAGGGAAAAGGAATTCCGGGAATTCATGAGGAAAATACCAAAATTGAATGGAAAACTTGACTTTATAAGAATCAGGGTAAACATAAGAAGGTAAACAAAAAAGATCAATTATAAGGGATTTAATAAGCTTAAACTATTTCTTTCTTATATGTGGGAAAACGTTATTGATAATTCTTATGAATGTCATCATTACTTGCAAAGTTTGAAAGAGCACATATATAGATGGAAGACGGGTTAAGTTGAATATGATGGGATGATGCTAAAAAAGAAAACTGGGTAGGGAGAGGTAAAATGGAACAAAATGGAACAAAGAAGGCATGAATAGAAGAACTATTACAGTTGAGACAGGAGGGTATAGAGGGCTGGTTAGAAACTTATTCTCACCAGAACGGGGTTAAAGGGAGAATAACATGTACTTCTAGAAGGGTATAAAAGTCTCTTAACTTCCAAAGAAACAGAATGGTGAGGGATAGAATAAGGGATGGACTCAGAAGATTGTGCAGATTAGGAAACAGAAGGGTAAGAGGAGAGGATAACAGAGGGACTCAGCAAATTACTAACTGCTAGTATTAAAAATGAAAAGGATGAATATACCTCTAAGGAAGGTGAAATCAAAGCAAGTATAAGGAGTTATTTTGCTCAATTATACACCAATAAATGTAATAATTTAAGTGAAATAGAAGAATGTTTACAAAAATGTAAATTACCTAGATTGACAGAAGCAGAAATAGAATATATAGTGTCATTGTGACTATTGTGTAACTGATGAACCCACTAGACAGTGCTTAGGAACTGCAGTGGTAAGATGGAGGAGTGTATCCTTCTTCTCACCCCACCAATACACAATGGTTGTTTTTAGGCTTCTGAAAATGAGTAACATCAGTGTGGCCACCCTTCCATGGAAACCATTCTGACTTGTCAATATAGGTGCAGGTTGGAATGAGTGAGTCCCAGACCAGGAAGAAAGACAGCCTGGAGAGAGTTTGGGTTGATGCCTGAGATGCATTTGAATTTAGAGGATCTTGGAAGGGCATATAATTTTGGGAATCTATCTCTCCTTGATAGGTTTTCTAAGGTTATACAAATTGATGTCTTCTTTTCCTCAATAAATTTTTCTCTAGTAATCTGAGGCACTGATCCTAATGGAAATAATGAATAATTCTAATGGTCTTAGGGTTACCTCCAGTTAACTGCTTTCTTCTCATTTTAGTACAATCATTTTATTTGTACAGTGGTTTTTCAGTTTCATGTAATCAAAATTATCTATTTTATCTTTTTAATGGTCTCTATCTCTTATTTTGTTAATAATATCTCTCCTACACATAGTTGTGAAAGTTATTTGATCTACTTGTCTTCTATTTTTTTTTGGAGGAAAGAAGACAGGGTAATTAGGGTTAAGTGTCTTGCCCAAAGTCACACAGCCAGTAAGTGTGTTATCACCTCATTTTTTATACTATGAGCTTTAATATTGACATAATCAGATGGATGGGAGCTCAGGGTTAATTAATTAAAGAGACTTTGTGCATTTTTAGTAATTTATAAGGAAATAGAATATATTCTTTCATTGCTTTTGAACTTGGTGAGAAAATTAACGAATTAGTAATTTATAAGGAAATAGAATATATTCTTTCATTGCTTTTGAACTTGGTGAGAAAATTAACGAATTAGTAGCAGACTGGGTGGTGGGAATTGGTTGTGTTTGTCCCCAAGGGCACCTGACAGTGATTTGTCAGTGTCCTACATTATTGAGATATCCTAAAACTATGTGGGATTGCTACAGTTAGGGGTATCAAAAGTCACAATGTTTCATTGTCTCTTTTCTGGGATCAAGATTGATCTCAGTCACTGCAACACCTTCAAGTTCAGTTTCTCTATAGTGTTCTTTCATTTACAATATTATCTACTTGTGTTTGATTTTGGGAGTGAGATTTTTGGTTGGAGTTTTAAAATGTGGTTATTTATTTGGAGGGATTTTTTTTTGGTGCAATTTGAACAGAGAAAAATAAAACTGCCTCTTAAGGCATTAGAAGTTTCCATGTGAGCAGTGATATGTGGAAGTATTGATGTAGGTCATTAATTTATAAACATTTGCAAATGTGTAATCTTTTGGGGGGCTGGAAGGGTGGGCAACATAGTATAGTGGAAAGAAGGCTGGACTTGGAGGCAGATGACCTGAGTTTGAGTCCTGGTCCTGTCCACACAATCTGTGTGACCTTAGACAAATCATTTTACTTCTCTGGGACTCAGTTTCTGTATTTGTTAAATGAAGGGGGTTGGACAAGATGATATTTAAATTACCTACCAGCTCTAACATTCTGAGACACATGTCCTAAAAACTGAATCCACATTGTGATACTAGTATAAGTCCTTGAACCTGCAAATGAAGCACAGATACCATGATTAAGCGTATTGATTTTCTCCTAGACATACCTTAAGAAACCAGGAGAGCTATGGAACAAAGTTTGCAAACTTTTCATATTTACAAGGGATAGATATGATGCACACAGAGTGGTAAGAAGCAAAAGTTATTTTTTTTCTTTGATATTTATAAACTAAAATATCACAGGAGTTCAGTACTCATGTCCATTTAGTCAACATTTTTATTCACTCATATACATGGACCAAAGATAGCAGACAATCTATGATCTTTGACAGGACATCCTGAATCTCATTCTCTTTCTATATCTTTGTTTCTTTATTTGTTTCTTCTTTTTCCTGTCTCTGAAATAACAGTCTTCCCTAGGGTTCTATCCTTGATAATCTTCTCTTCTCTATACCCCTTCTACTCCCCCTGTTTTGATCGCATCCATTTCCATGGCATATTTTCTTTCTCTTTCATCTCCAGCCCTGATTTTTCTCCTGAGCTCCAGTCTCAACACTGCTAACTGCTTGCTAGATCTTTCTATCTTGGTGTCCCACTGGTAGATAGAGTTCACCATATCTGAAATTCAATCTTTATCTTTTCTCTTCCCTTTAAAACCAATTCTGCTGATCCCCTTTTTTTTGTTAGTCACATCATAATTCTCCCAATTCCCTAAATTTCTTCATTCCTTTCTCCTTCTTCTTCTTCTACATAAAGACTTTTACTTTCCTTGCAATAAGAGTTTAGTATCTTTCCTTTCTACTTGCATTACCAGGTTAGACCCTTCTCTCTAGTCATGGCTAGAGAATCTCCTTAAATTCATTCTTGAACCCTTCAAAAATCTAGATTGAACAAAGATTAATTTTCATAGGGCATTACTTTGGCTATGCAGCTCTCTCTTTTTAAAACCTTTCATGTCTCCCCATGCTTATCATGTAAAATTAAAACTCTTTAGCCAAACATTCAAGGCCTCTGGCATTTGTATCCTGTAAAACAAAGGTCTAAGTAGGAAAAGACTAATGTTTCCAATTTGCTCTGAATCTCCCTTCCTGAATTCTCACTCTTCATGTACCCAGGCTCTGCTGGGTACACGATCAGAAATCCCTATCTACTCTTACTGTTACATCCAGTCACAAGGTGACACATTGCTCCCCTTTTTCCATTCATTATTGAGGTATGGAATAAAATCTTTTCAATTGGAACAATGTTGGAGCTTTTCAAAAACAATATTTGCCACTACCATGCCTAGTCATTTGAAGCTACTAATAGCCTTTCTTTTTTGACCTAGTTGCAAAAACACCTATTTCACACTCAAATAACCTGAAAGTTTAAAAGGGTAATTTTTATTAAAAAAATAGTCAGTCATTTTGGAAATAAATATTTACTAAATATCTACTATGTGCCAGACACTGTGCTGTACTCTTAGGATACATAGAAAAGCAGAAGACAGTCTTGCTCTCAAGAAGCTTACAATCTAATGGGGGAAAACACCTTGCAAACAAGTACAAACAAGTCATATAGAGGATAAATTGGAAAAATCAAGAAAGGGAAGGCCCTCGATTTGAGGGGGATCTGGAAAGGTTTCTGGAAAAAGTGGCATTTTATCTAAAACTTAAAGGAATCCTGGGAGGCTAGGTGGCAGAGATGAGGAGAGAGAGCATTGCAGGCAAGGGGGACAGTCAAAGAAAATGTCTGGTGTCTGGAGATAGAGTGTCTTATTCAACAAACAGGAAGGAGGCCAGGGCCACTATATCAGAGCATGTGGAGAGGTAAAAGGTGTAAGGAAACTGGAAAAATGTGTGTGTGGGTCAGGTTATGAAGGGCTTTGAATGCCAAATAGTGGATTATATTTGATCCTAGAAGTGATAGCCACTAGAGGTAATTGAGTAAGAGGGACATGGTCAGATCTGTGCTTCAGAAAGATCTCTTTGACAAATGAATAAAGGCTGGACTGGCATGGGGGAGAGACTGGAGTGGCAGGGAGACCAACCAGTAGGCTTTTGCTATAGTCCAGGTATGAGATGATGAGGTCCTACACCAGGGTGGTGGTTACTGTCTTTCATTCTTGGAGATGACTGAAGTGACATTAGTGTGTTGGAGTCAAGATACAATATGTCTGTCTGTGGCTGATCAGGCCAATAGGAGCTCAGAAAGCTCTACCGCAGATCAGGAAGAAATGGTCCATGTGAACATTTGAAGCAGAAATGTCTCTAAATTTGTACATGTCACATTTCTTTTGAGCTACTGCAACTCTGCTTCACTTATAGAGCACAACACTTTCTTCAATACAGGCATGCCCTGCTGGATGGTCCTTTGCTAGTGTCTCTCATGTCATGTAATCTATTCCAAAGTTCTTCAGAGAGACCATGAGAGTGTACCACAGCAATGACAGTGTGAAAGGAGAGAAGGAAGTATATTTGAGAAAAGTTACAAAGGTAAAATTGACAGGCTTTGGCAAAAGATTGGATATGGGGGTGATGGTGAGAGAGATTGAGGAGCAGAGAACGACACCTAAGTTGCAAGCCTAGGTGAATGGGAGAATTCAACATCATAGGGAGGATATCAACAATAATAGGGAAATTAGGAAGTGGGGAAGATTTAGAGGAAAAAATAATAAGTTCAATTTTGGACATGTTGAATTGAAGTTGTCAATAGAACATCTGGTTTCAGATGTCCAGTAGGCAGTTGGAGATGGGATTCTGGAGGTCTGGAAAATGGTTAGGGTTGGATAATTAGATTTGAAAATTATTAGCATAGAGATGATATTTGATACCAGAGGAGCTGATGAGATCACCTAGTAAAATAATATTAAAGGATAATGGAAGAAGGCAGAAGATAGACTCCTGTGGGGCACTCGTGGTTAGTGGGCATGACCTAAATGAAGATCCAACATGAGAAGGAGGAGTCATGCTAGACAGCCCAGGGCCAAGAATAGATGTACAGGATACTCTACTGAAGACCTCCTGCCACATTGACTTGAATTAGCATGTGACCATTCAACTATTTCTTTATCTTACTGTGCTATCGTCCAAATCAAATTAGTCCATCTTCTTCATAAGAGTAGTAAACATATTTTCTCTAGTAGTCATTGGGATAATTTTTATAAGGCTTTTGATTTCTTCATTGAGCCACATCTTCAAGTTTATACTTAGGTGTGAATTAATGAAACCTAAAAATGGAACAAGCTCTCAAAACTTCCTAAGGGTTATCTGTATTTTGAATATTTCAGTGGTAAAATTTCAGGAGGTGTTCAGAAAGATATTTTAGGGGTGAAATAGTTCTTTTGGAACCCTACTAGAAAAGAGGAGAACCTGTACCAATTGGGTCCTGAGGTTTAAGAAAATCCAGAAATGTCCAGAGGATCCTTAGAGCAATATTCAGTTTCTCTAAGTCTCTTTTTCTACTAAGAAATGTTTCTTAAATATCATGTCCCTCATACTTTTTTATAACATTTTCTTCTATTCCCATTTGCTAAATACCCACAAGACACAAACATGACACATGGTATCAGGTAGGTGTCCTGGTGAATAGTGTGCCACATTTGGAGTTAGGAAGACTGAGTTTAAGTCATGACTCAGATACCTATTCACTGTGTGATCCTAGGTAAACCTCTCAGCCTGAGTTTACATATCTGTAAAATGGAGCTAATAATAGTACCTCCCTTACAGGATTTTTATGAAGATCAAATGAGATGACATATATAAAGCAGTTTTCAACCCTTAAAGCCTTATGAAATTGCTAGTTTCTATTACTGGACTTGGAATTAGAAGAGTTAAGGTCCTAATTCTACAACTTAGTAGCTACATGACTTTGAGCAAGTAACTTCATTTTTCTGAATCTCAATTTCCTCATTTACCTCCTAGGGTTGTGAGGGTCAATGAGATATGTAAGTGAAAGCACATTGTGCATTATAAAATGCAATACACAGATGAGACATTTTTTAAAACATGCGAAATAAAACAAAGACTTAGGACAACTGGCATCCACTTACAGTTTGAAGAAATGAACATGGTCACATTTCAGAGTGGGTTTTAATAGGTTTCATAGATTGGTTTGGATAGTGAATGTCTTAGATAAAGCCAGAGCCACCAAGAGATATGCTCAAAATCAATTGCCATCTCACAAATAGGTCTCAGCTCATCATAGTCATAACACAAGGGTAACATAAGGGACAATTCACACAATGTCATCTATGCCCACCATTGTGCTCTGACACTTGAGGTAAGGTATAGAACACTCAATAAATATGGGTCTTGATTTATTGTAGAGGCAGAAGAATATCATGGAAAGAATACTGGACTTGGATTCATGGTCTAGCTTGGTCACTTACTAGTTGTGTGAACCTAGTAAAGCTATCTGTCCTTTGTGAGTCTGTTTCCTTATCTAGTTTTCCTTTATCTATCTCAAAAAGTCATTTAAGGATCAAAAGAGCTAATATGTATAAAGACATTATAATTATATATCACTTGTATGAAGCTATCTATAGTCAAAGAGAACCATCCTATAGGTCATGGAAACCCTAGTGAATTGGGAGGTAGGAGGCTCAAGGCACTGAATCATCTCTGGGTGAATTAGTTGTGAAGGATAGCTGCTATGATGTGGACACAGAAAAGGGAAAATGTATGTAAATAAATGTGTTATTACTGATTTGAAAACAGCTTGAGATCATAGGACATAGGAGCATTGGTGTAGAATTGGGGAATGACCTTAGATGTTATTTGGTCCAACTCCCTCATTTTACAGCTGAGGAGTCTGAAGCATAGGGAGGTTAAAGCTGCTTTTTCAAAGTCACACAGGTACATCATTTCCCTAAAGCAAGGGGGGCTCTTTGCCATGAAGCCAGGCCACTGAGCAAAGTGTCTAAGGTCATTATTGCCATTCTTCCTCTAAGTACTCACTGTGCAGATCCCCAATACTTTCCCATCCTTCCAGAGGTCACCTTGAGTCCATGCCCTGTTGTTCATGGGGATTTCCTCCCTCCTTTGTTTAGCAATAATTTTCCTCCCTTCCTCAAGCTGAGCTCTTTCCTATCACTTTTTTCAGGGCAGCTTTCATATCCTTGTTCCTGAGGCTGTAAATAAGGGGGTTGAGCATGGGGGTTACCACAGCATAGAATAGAACTATCATTTTGTCCTGCTCAGCTGAGGCAGTGGCACGGGGCTGCATATAGGTAAACAGGGCCATCCCATAAGACATGGAAACCACAGTGAGGTGGGAGGTGCACGTCCCAAAGGCTTTGCGACGTCCTTGGGTAGAACGGATACGTAAGATAGCTGCTACAATGTAGGCATAGGAGAGGGAAACCAGGCAGCAGGGCACCAATAGCACTATGATACTAGATATTAAAATGATAATCTGATTAAAGGTGATGTCTACACAAGCCAGTCTCACTATGGCCAGGATCTCACAGGCTACATGGTTCAAAACATTTTGCCCACATGTGGAGAGTCTCATTGTGACTGCTGTCTCCACTGCTGAATTGGCCAGGCCAATGAGCCAGGAGACTATGGCTAGGCCCACATACATTCCTCGGTGCATAACCATCACATATTGCAAGGGATCACAGACTGCCACATAGCGGTCATAAGCCATTGCTGCCAACAGTAGAAACTCAATTCCACCCAAAGCCAAAGAGAAGAAGAGCTGGGTTGCACATCGGGTGTAGGAGATGGTCTTTTTCTCCATGAGAAAGTGTGCTAGCATCTGTGGGACCCCACTGGTTGTGTAGCAGATGTCAACAACTGAGAGATTGCAGAGGAAGAAGTACATGGGAGAGTGCAGTCGAGCATCCAGCCAGATCAGAAGGATGATCAGCGCATTGCCCAGTAAGGTCATCAAATAGGTGGCCCCAAATACCACGAAGAGCCCAACTTGAGTCTGCTGGTCAGTAGAAAGTCCCAACAAGATGAACTCACTGACCCAGGTCACGTTATCACTGCCCATGGAATAGCAAAGGCCAGGCTGCCAGAAAAAGGGAAGCAATAGCAAAATACTACTGAGGATAGTACTTGAAGGCTTCTGCTCAAGTCTACCAAATTCAATAGGACTCTGTTCTGGGCACTAACTTGAGATTTCTTCACCTCAGTTTTGAAGGGGAAGATCTTGGTTGACCCTACCAATGTTAACCTTTGATGAAAGTAGACTCTTTTTGAGATTGGTAACTATAACTCTCTCTAGTTTTTTGAATTATGCTACTTAATTAGCAAAAATTCATATTTGTTTGATTATTCAAAGAAATTAATAAAGGTCAATGCCCTAGTATTTCACTTGTACTGAAAACATTTGGGATAAGCATTCACAGATGAAGTTAGTGATATGAGAAAGTTGAAGCTCTTAGGAGTAATGGCAGCTCAGCCTTTCTAGACTTTCATCGTGAGGGTCAATCCTCTCACTCCCAAGACTTGGGGCCACTGGATAGAATACATCTATGTTTGTTTTAATTTTTTTGCTGACTTGCTCCCCTAGAACAAAGAGATCTAAGCAGCACATAAGTATTTATTAGATTTGTAATTGTACTGATACCTTACAACAAAAATATTTTATGATTCTATAACAGTTGCTACTTTAGAGAAAGAGGCATTATGATATAGTGAAAAAAATTGGTGTTTATTTTCTCCTCCCATTCTCTTTAGTTTCATAGTACTAGTACATAACCTTGATTTCCTTTTTTGCTATTTTTTTTACCTTCCTATGTGGTTAGCACCAAAGAAGTAGATGCAATTAATTCTCATGATTTGGGTGGAGATTGAAAAGAGAAAAGTGACATTGATGACATCAGCAGTAGCAGCAAGATTTGGGGAATCACAGAAGTGTTCAAAGGGACCACCCAGGTCATCTTAGTCCATGACTGAACAGCAATTCCCCCTAAACCATTCTTGACAACTGACCATTCCTCCATTCCTCCTTTACTTGAAGACTTCAAATGAGAGGGAATCCGATGCCTCCCAATCTAGACTGTTCCTCTTTTGGATAGCTTTTATTGTTAGGAAAATTTCTCTGACATCCACAACTTCTACTTATTCTTCCTAGTACTGCCTTCAGGGATCAAAAAGAACAAATTTAAGCTCTTTGTTTTTGAACAACTCTTAAAATACCTGAAAACAGCTGTCTTTGCTAAATTTTCTCCATTCAGTCTTGTCTTCTGGAGATTAGACACTCTCGCTTCTTTTAGGCAATCTTCATATTGGATGATCTCGAGGCCTTCCCACCTCTGACACTCATTTGTTAGTGTTATTTGTGTGGCCTTGAGTAAGATCCCTTAACCTTCCTCTGTGATTTCCTCATTTGTATGTAAAATGAGGGAGCTAGACTAGAAGTCTCTGAGATGTCTCTCAGTTCTAAATCTATGACCCTGTGATCCTTCACCATTCTGCTTCTCTTCCATTGAATATTTTCTAGCTTTTTAATGTCCTTCCTAAAACATGGCACCCAGAACTGAATATAGTCCTTGAGATGTGATCTGACCGTTATGGACTCTTTCTCTTAGACCTGGACGCTCTGTTTCTCAATATAGTTTAAAACTGCCTGAACTTTTTGACTGCCATATCACATTGGTGATTTGTATTAGATCTGTAGGCCCCTAAAAATCCCAGATATTTTTCAGACTAACTGTTCTCTAGTCTACCCTCCCCCTATCTTATACTCAGGAAATTGACTTTTTGAACCCAAGAATAACTTATACCGATTAAATTCCTTTTTACTTGATTCTGTCCAGTGTTCTAGCCTTATCTTTTTGAATCCTGGCGGTCACCCACTGTTTTATGTGTGTCTTCTTTTATATCATCTGTCAATTTAGTAAGTGTGCCCACTATGCCTATATACAAGTCACTGATAAAAATATAAATAGCAAGATCTTAATCATTGACCACCTATGAAACTAACATTGAACTGTGAAATACTTACTACTCATTGGGTCCATCCATTCAATAAGCACTGGATCGCCTAACTGGATAATGCCTTTCCCATATCTCTGTCTTTTCCCTAAGAATAGTATGAGACACTTTGCCAAATGCTATGCTAACATTTAAGCAAACAATGTATAACATTTCTCTCATCTATTAGTCTAATAATCCTGTCAAGAAGCAAGTGAGGTTAGTCTAGAATGAATTATAAAGCTTCTTTTGGTAGTCAGTGGCAATTGGATAGGGGATCATCTATCGTTAGAGTATGGCTAGGGAATGAACAGTGAAACTAGATGATATTTGAGCTGTATTATCCTACGTAAAGATATTTTGTAGTTGTGAAAAAGGTAGAAAACAGGCAAATAACTCCTTGGCCTTTGTACATTCAGAATACATTACCTGTGACAAGGAATTGTGGAATTCAGTGACAATGAATCTTGCAACATGTGTCTATGTTTCAGAATTGAAACTAATCCCATCAGCTACATTTTGGATTGTTTTTCTTTTGTACAGTTGTGTCTGACTTTAGATGACCCCATGGACTTTGTCTGTGGGCTTTACTTGGCAAAGATACTGTATTGGCTTGCCATTTTCTTTTCCAGTGTGACCCCATTTTAAAGGTGAGGAACTGAGGTAAATGGGGTTAAGTGACTTGTCTAAGATCACATAGCCAGTAAGTGTCTGAGGTCATATTGGAACTCAGATATTCCTGACTCCAGGTCCAGTGCCCTATCTACCCCACCACCTACCTGCCCAGATATTTTGGATTCGGAGACATCATATTCATAGCAATAAAGCTGATTGGGGTTCTCCCTATTGGGTGAAAGCTAGTGGAACTCAGACTAGACTGAGATGCTTAATGACTTTTTGAGATGAGTTGAGTTGAATTGAATTATGGGGCCCTATTCATTCTGTAATGTAATTCTGTAAGAAAAAATTATTCATTCTATAATAAGAGGGAGAAGTGGCATACTCTAGCCAGGCCCCATCCTTACCTGGCATCTTAATAAACTATAAGTTTCTTTGGGACAGGGGTCTTATTTTCTGTACTATTCCTTTTTGATTCTTTCCTATGCCCCTTACCTACTCTGTCAATGGTTTACAGATTGGTTGACTGGTCTGATCTAGTTCAGGGGAGAAACCTGAAGAGACATTGCACCCAACCAGTGATGAAAGGGGGATGTGAAATGTTAGGGCAGCTCCTGATGCTCTTAGGTGCTTTGTCCTCTTCTCACCTTCATCCATCTTTCCCTTTCCCTCAGTATCTCACCTGGTCTTAGCAACTAACCTTGGACAGCAGACAGTTTCTCACAGGAGGGGCAACACTTCTTCCAGGGCAGTTCTTAAAGTCTTCTTCTTCAGTTCCTGAAGTTTTTTGTGTGTTTGTGCCATTCATGATAGTTAACTTCTCCAGGGCTGAATCCCTTGAGGGCAATTATTTTGTCTTGATTCCTTCTTCTTTTGCTTTTTTTCTCTTCTATTCTTCCCTAACAGTTATTTCTCTGCACTCATAGCTTCCTCTCCTCCAAATTCTCTGTGGAATAAACAAGTTGAAAACATTTTATCTAAACTTTTAATTGTGCTCCAGATTCCCAGTCCAACCATCATATTTCTCTCTCTCTTTTTCCCCTCATGGCATTGCTTCTTTAAGGGCCCTTTGAGCATTAGGGAAAGAGAAAATTCTTGTCCTTATTAATCTACCTGGGAGTGGGTGATGGCAGCTCTTCGTGGAGGGGAAGAGGAGACTGGATCTCTATGTCTGGGTTGTCCTCTATAAGACGAGACCTAGAAGCAAGTTCTTATGGTCATACTCATGTGTAGTAACCATGGAATTGGTGGTGGTTGTAGGAGAAGGCAGGGCACACATTTATACTACTTAACTCATGGGCCTCTGAATGTTATTAACAACAATGATAGCTAGTATTTTTAGAGCTCTTTCAGCTTTGCCAAGTGCTTTGCACTGATATGTTATCTTATTTGGAGCTATAGGACCAAGGTTTGAATACTGACTTTCCAATTATTAGTCATTTCATCCTTCTAGGTCTCAGTTAACTTATCTGTAAAATGGAAGGTTGGCCTAGATGACCCACGTACTTTTCTCCTATCTCTTAGTTCTATGAACCAGTTAAAAATGTTAAGAATAGAAGTAACCTTCACAGCCATCTGAAGAAAAGTCTATAAAGTAGGGAAGATTTTGAGTCTGAAATTGCCTCAATTCATACTTCTTGAAAAGATGGAAGAATGAAGTATAAAAACAGAGGAACTCTTCATATTTTCCCTCACTCTACCAAGGTTCTAGCCCAGGCTTCAAGCTTATAGATAGCTAATTGACACAATGGATAGAATTCTGCATTCACAGTCAAAGAGACTGGGGCTCAAGTCCTGCCTTACCCTTACTGGTTGTGTGATCCTGGACAAGTCAATTAACCTTTGAAAGCCTCGTTTTCTTCATCTATAAAATGGAGACAACAGCATCACCTATGTCACAGAGTTATTTTGTGGACCAAATGAGATAAAATATCCATATAAAGCACTTCACAAAACTTACAATGCTCTGCAAATGCTGGCTATTATTGTTATCATCATCATTTTATTACAGTATTCAGAGGCCAAAGGGATAGGAATTATAGATATGTTCTCTGCCTTTCCCACTCTACCCCCTCTAATTCCATGGCTACCATGCATGAATATGACTATGAGAGCTTCCTTCCAGGCTCTGTCTTATAAAGTATAACCCAGCCATAGAGGCCCAGTCTTCTCTTCTTCTCCACTGATAGCTACCATCAACCAATCCTAGGTGGCATAACAGGGACAAGTTTCTCTTTCCTTGATGCTCAAAGGACTTCTAAGCATCCCAGGAGTATGAATGATTCTTTGGGCACTAACCTGGTTTTGGCTGATTTTTGAGGTAATGAATTCCCTTTTATAGGAAGTATTCAAGTGGAGACTGGCTGCTGGCTTGTCTGAATCATTTCAGAGGTTCCTGAACAGACGGGGATTGGATTAAATGAAACCGAGGTTCTTTCCAGCTCTGGGGGTCTGTAACAACAAAAGCTAACCTACTTTACTGTTTATAAAGCACTTTACATAGAGTATCTCAACTGATCTTCAGAAAACCTTGCGAAGGAGGTGCTATTGTTATCCTCTTTTTATGAATGAGGTAATTGAGGCTGAGAGAAATTGAGTGATTTGTCTGCATCACATGACTAGTAAGTGTATTAGCCAGAATTTGAACTCAGGTCTTCCAGACTCCAAGTCTAGAATGCTATCCACAACTCCCTAGTTCACTCAGATGCAGATCTTTCTTGGTTCTTACCTTCCACAGAACTCTGATCCTAATCCCTATGTAACTCACTTTTTTTCTTTTTACTATATTGTTTTTTCTTTCTAGGCACTTGGGCTCCCCCAAGACATGATATACCTGATACTGTATGGGGTGTTCAAGGAGGACTAACACCTATGGTGTGAGGGCCCTTTTCAGGGCTGCTCATCCACTTTTGGCATCTACCTAGCACTCAACTTTCACCCATATTTCCAAGAAGCTATAGCATACTCAGTGACAACAGCCAGTAAATCATCTCAGTAGACAGGCTAAACCAGATTGAGAATAACCGAAGGGCTTCAAACATATTGGTGATTTGGGAGGGTGTATACCCCAAGTATGTGAAGACTTGCCCTGGAAGAATGGGCAAATGAGAACAATTTGTTCCAATGACCATGAAGGTGGTTGAAGTAGGTGCTGTGGAGTGTGTCGAGCTTGGTCAGACATTGAAGAAATGTTAGGGTCATCCACTGCATCCTGGGCCATTGCCAGTCAGCCTGACTTTTGTCTTACCACTAGACTTTGATGATTCTTCCTCACTTAAATCCAATTCAAACATAAGTCAAAACATCCTCTCATGATGTCATTGACTTTCTTTGAAAATGAAGGACAAATGACAGAACAACCTGATACTAGCTTAAAAAGGATAGACTTTACTCAATTCTGTTTCACATTTTCTACAGTTACAAACTCAACATTGCTACAATCCATTCTCCACCTTAAAGAAGTTTTTAATTTTGTGCACATACCTCAGTCAATGGTTGTCTACTTTCTGCCCAACCTGAGGCTAGCAGTAGGCAAAGTTTTTTCCCCCTTGAACTTTTATCTCTTCTTCTTGACTGATCTGCATTAGGTGGTCCTATAAATAAAATGTTGGACTTGGAATCTGGAAGTTCTGAGTTCAATTTCTGCCTCAGAGTCTTTGTAGCTCTGTGATGTTAGCCGGTCACTTAACCTTTCTTTGCTTTGGTTTTGCCATCCATAAAACAGAAAAAAAAACAAAAAAAAAAAACAGAAAAAAAAGAAAAAAAATGAGATAATATTTGTAAAATGCTTTTGAAAGCTTAAAACACTATATAATTGCTAGTTATTATTGTTGTATCACTACTTAAAGCTACATCCTCTTCTTCTTACAAACACTTCGGAAAATTTTATTTCAAGATGAAGAAAACTCAGATCTATTGGTTCTGGGGACTAAGACTATAGACCTAGTTGCATCAAGTCTTTCACATTTTTCTGTGTCTCAGGCTCCATACCTGTACAATGAAGATAATTATACCTAATAACCTACCATGTTTGTTTACAATGATGAGATAGTATATTTAAAATGCTTTCAACTCTTTAAGTAAAGGTGCCATTTAAGGTATTATTCTGAACAAATAAGAAGTTAATTTCTCTTCTACATTCACTCTCAACCTGTTTTGGAACCCCAATAATCCTCTACTTTACCCTTTTACTATAGATAGATAATTATAACTTTTTTCCCTCTTTGCATCTTACTGTGTTGCCTTGTTAATATCCATCCCTCATTTCTCTCAGCATTTGTCCATTCAATTCTATTGATCAGAACAGAAGTAACAAGTGGTATTATCCATTTCCACAGATATTGTCTTATTGTCTCTTTTAGAAATTATGTGAGAATTGCTTGCAAGCTCCTTTTAAAAAGTCCCCACTAAGCTGGTTTTTATGGATTTCCAGCAAAACTGATAGATGTCATTTATTGTTCAAATACTTTCTTGAATGGCATCAGATTATATCCCAATGGTCTATATTTGCTCAAATGCTGATTGCAGGTTTGAATAATTAGAAGAAGTAGAAAGGGATATCAATAAGTTATATCAGAAAAAATGGAGTCAGAACCTGAGTTTGAGTCTTGGGTGAGTTATATAATCTCTCTGGGTATTAGATTCTCATTTTTAAAATCAGAGTATTGGGATAAATGATTTCTAGAAACACTTCCATCACTCAACTTATGAGCTATGTAAACTTGAGCCAAATAATTTAATTTCTTTGAACCTCATTTTCCTCATTTGTAAGATGAGGGAATCAGACTAAATGATGTCTATGGTCCTTTCCAGCTTTAAAGTTGTATAGGTGAAAAAAAGAAATTTTGGGTCACTTCTTAACTCTAAAAGTACTTTTCAGTGGGAGAAATAGCATTACCAAAAGCAAGAAATAGAAGACATAAACAAAACCTAGTAATAAAGAAAGAGCTAATGGTGTCATTGTGACCTTTGTTACTACTAGGGGCTCAGGAGTAGGAGTAGGATTCTACCTCCCTTATACCACAGTTATCCCTATTGCTCTGAGAATGAATAATAGCAGTATGGCTGCTGCTATAAGGAAATTATGTTGACTTGTCAGTGTTGGGAAGAGTGAGCCAGTCCAAGGCCAGGAAGAATGAGATCCTGGAGAAATTAGGGTAGTGTCCTATCTGAGGTACATTAGAATTTAGAAGAACTTGGAAGGGGATAAATTTTGGGGGATCAAATAGTCCTTAAACATCTAAGATGATATATAAACTGATGTCTTCTTTTTCTCTCAGTAAATTTCCTTGTAGTATTTATTCTGAAGCACTATAGATAATTCTAATAATTTTAGGGTTACCTCTATTTGACTGCTTGCCTTTTTATCCTAGACACATTAATTTTGTTTGTGCAGAGGCTTTCAGTTTCACATAATCAGAGTTATCTATTTTATTTTTGTAATTGATTCTATCCTTTGGTTAAATATATATCTCCTACCCATAGTTATAAGAGGCATATGGTCTGTTTCTCTTGTAATTTTTTATGACATAATCTTTAATATTAAGGTCATGAACTTAGACTGCATCGTAGAATATGGTATAAAGCACTGATTTAAGCCTAATTTCTGTATGATTGCTTCCTAGCTTCTCAGCAATAAAAGAAATAGGTAGTTCTTTCTGGTTTGTCAAACACTGATTTTTTTTAGTTTCATAGTTTCTGATTCTCTCTAGTCTGGTCTGTTCCTTTCCTTTCTATCTCTATTTTTAAACCAGTATCTTATGGTTTTAATGATTGCTACCTTATAACATATTTTGGAGTATAAAAGCTCTATTTCCCCTTTATCTCTATCTCTTTTCATTATTTTCCTTGACATTCTAGAGCTTTTGTTTTTCCACATGAATTTTATCACTATTCTATCAAATTCTATAAAGTATCCCTTTTTGATTGGTATAACATTAAAACTATAAACCAACTTTAGTATTTTTTCTATTTTTATTATATTGATATGCCCTAGGCATTAGACTGAATATTCTCCCAGCAATTTCATTTGTTCCTTGTTTCTTTAAGGAGCAGTTTGTAATTGAGTCTGTACTTCAGTAGATTGATCTAAATATACCTTATGAATTTTGTACTTATTTGGAATGGGATGTCCCTGTTATTCCCTTTGGGATTTTGTTGTTATTGTTATTATTAATATTATTATTATCATCATATAGAAATGCTGCTGATTTTTGAGAATTTTTTATGTAGCCTGCTATTTGGTAAAACTATTAATTGTCTCAATTTTGTCATTGCTGATTAGGATTTTCTAAGTAAACGATCATATCATCAACAATTGGGTATAATTTTATTACCTCTTCTCCTGTCTTTAACAATTTTATATCTTTCTCTGTTTTATTGCTATTATTTCTAAAATGAATCAAATAATAGTGGGAAGTGTGGGCATCTTTGTTTTACTCCTGTATTTATTGGGAAGGCTTCTAGTATATCCCCCTTGCATATGATATTTGATTTTGGTTTTAGATTGATGCTTTCTACAATATTAAAAAGGTTCCTCTATTGAAATACTTTGTAGATTTTTTTAAAGTATAAATGAATGTTGTATTTTGTCAAAGGCTTCTCCACTGAGTCAATCAGGTAGCTTTGGATGTTTTTGTTATTAATATATTTAATCATGTTGATTGTGATACCATTAACTTTTAAAAGAGAAGACAAAAGGAATAATAGGACTAATATACCACTAATTTAATAGGAGGCAAAAAATCAGGAATAATAGAAATAATAGTGTACACATAGACATGGTTCACATTCTCCCACCAATGCACACATTGTTCATGGAGGAGGGGGAAGACACTATTAGGAAACCTAGTAGTGAGACACATGAGTAAGGAAACTCTTGCGCTTATGGCAACTTGCAGCTCTGGATGACTGGCTTGGATGCTGGTGGTCTCTTTTAGGGTATAGGTGGTAAAGTATGATAAAGTGCTGGGCCTGGAGTCAGAAAGCCTCATCTTCCTGACTTCAAATCTGGCCTCAGACACTTGCTAGCTATGTGATCCTGAGCAAGTCACTTAACTCTTTTTGCCTCAGTTTCCTCATCTGCGAAATGAGCTGGAGACTTAGGGCTTACTGCTAATTGGTGATTGCATTTGACCTATTTAATGGGAATATTGGCATTTAACAAATAACTATTTTCAAGAACAATTAAATTCTTATTCTAAGTTTATATCAATGATGGTGGCACAACTCGGATTTCAGTAGTTTTATCAAAGAGAATGCATTTTTGCAGAGTTACACTAACTCATACATTTCTCTGACCTTGGTCACATAGTCTGCAATGTCAGGTGGCTAGACTATGAATTAATTTGCATTAATACAACTAATTTTTCTTTACTTAGAATCTCATATGGGTAACACATGGCATTTGACTCTAGGACCAGGTTTTGGATGTCCAGGATTTAGAGCATATTTTTACCATTTTTAAATGATTATTGAACTTTATCTTTGGTATAGTAAGTCAATTAATATTTATTTGTCACCTACTATATACCAAGTACTGTGCTAATCATTGATACCACAAAAAAACACTGGAATTAGAGTCAGAGGACCTAGGTTTGAATTATGCCTCTGATGTTTAGTACCTGGGTGATCTTGTTCAAGTCATTGAAACTTTATGGGCCTTAGATTGGTCATCCATCAAATAAATGGGATGGACTAGCTGGGTTCTCAGGTACCTCTAGATTTTTGTTCCTCTGATATGGGCAATAGACATTTTTCTTTCTTTCAGTTAACCTGTGTGCATGGACAGGCCAAACAATATTGAGTGGTTTTCAAGCTCTTCCAGGGGGCTCTACGTTGTCCTGGGACTTGGTGAATCATCAGAATGCCATACAGAAACAGTATCAAACCCAGTATCAAATCTTTTCCACATGGCCTGTGCTCTGGATCTCCTCCAATAAAATGGTGAAAGCCTTTGATAAACCTTGATTTCCCCTTTTTAATGCCTTGTTTGAAATTCATTACCAGAAGGTCATCAAACAAGATTATTTGTGTTGTTCCATCTAAGAAATCCTGAGTGAATTTAATATATGGTTACAAGACATCTTGTTGAAAATGAACAAGATGTGGCAGGAATACTACTATCTCTGAAGAACTAAAGATGAGTATCACCCAGAGGGCAGTGTCGAGTGCATGGTAGACATATGCTGCTTCTCATAATCAACAAAGAACTCTGAAAAAGTAAGATATCATTTAGGCACTGTACAACAGGTAGACAAGATGGGCTGGCCACATGGTGATAGTAAGAGGCAACAGGTAGGGAACTAGAGTATTCTACTGATATCTTCATGATGTCAAAAGTGAGGAAGGCCTTCAGAACAGATGAACTTTTGGGAGAAAATGGACAAGGATCCCATGAGATGGGGAGGCATAGATGGGTGGCAATCTGCATCATTGATGGGACCTCCTAAAGTATGAAATAAGTGATCTATTTGAGTTCATGCTTCTGGGGGCTTTGCCTTGATGACATGCTGTTGGTCTTATCTTGCAGTTATCTGGATGCATGACCCTTGGTCAGTAATAGAATATTTTCATCAAAATACATTTTTCCTTTGGGGAAATAAAACATGCTTTGTTACAAATAACTTAATAATGATGCAATTTCCTGGTATGAAAAGTGAGATTTGCCTGTGTTTATTTTTTTAAAAATATATTTCATTGATGCTTTTTTATGAAATAATACACATTAGTTTTATACATTTTATGCCATAGAACACATAGTCATTTCTAGAATGCAACCAATCTCCCAAACCCATCCTGGGATGAACTCTTCTTTGTCACAGAGAAAAATAGTTAAGTATAAACAAGCAGTGAACTGAGCATACACAACAATATATGTGATTTTCTACCTCTACAGTTTCCTTGCTTCTCTGCCAAGAGAAATAAGTATTTTTCTTCAATACATACTGCATTAGGGCCTCTCAGAGAGACTCTGTTCTATATTTAAGAAAGAGGGAAATGAATATTGGAAAGAGACAGTTAACTGTATCTGGGGAAACTTGTGTGAGGCACTGAAAGAGAAATAACAATGTTTTTCCTGAGGAGACCTAGAGTGTTAATTGTTATGGAGAAAGAATCTCCAAGATGCTGCAGATACCTGCTATGGAAAAATGAATCTGTGCAGGACTTGGAGAGAACTGTAATCTCTGAGAAAATCTGAAGAGTCACTTTAAGGGAAGTGAGTTTAATTGCCGTTTTGGAAGGAGAGAATTGAACTGTATTTCATTCTTGATGAGAACTGAATTGAATTAACATTTATTTTGTGGAAAAGCAACAAGACAAAACAAACTTCTGTGAAGAAGACATTCTGCGGAGAGTTCCTGAGAGACTTTAACTGACATTCCTGAGAGTACTGAATAGTCGGCCTGTTTTCAGTGTTTTGGAGGCAGTGGTTGCAGCTGTTTGTGGGAAGTGATGCTGGCTGTGACTTTCCTCAAAGCCAATGCATTGTGTAAATGTCTATTGCCAATTACAGATTCTGGAGATCCTTTTCTCAGTTCCCAGTTACAGGTAGAGTCCTCCAAAGCAAGGAAAGCTCTTGGCTCGAGGGTGCTCTTGGGAGCTTACAAGGGACTTTCCAATGATATTGGCTTGAGGCCCCATTCCAGTCTGTTTGCCTCAGTAGCAATTGACAATTGCGGTTAGTGCTTTATATCATTTGTTGATCCAGTTATCAGCATCCCAGTATTATTTAACTAATTAACATCAATTATCTTTTTACAAAAGGTATGTTTATTGAATATATATTGCAAGAACAGGACTAGTGGGAAAGCACAAGAATTTAAGTGCCTATTACATGCCAGGCCCTGTGCTAAGAGCTGTATAAATATTATCTCATTTGATCCTCACAAAAATCTGGGGCTATAAGTGCTATCATTCTCCCAATTTTATAGATGGGGAAAGTCACAAAGTTACCTTCCAAATGAAGCTGATGGCTGAAGTTACTCTCTTCCTTATAGGCAATGGTGTGTTGGCTGCCAGGTCTATTCACTGGTGCATTGGGTCAGGCAGGTCACTCCTAGAAGCTGTGCAATTGTACTGGATTGTACTGGATTCAGCTGCTGGCAAACTTGGGACTCCCCTTAATGGAGCTCTGGTCCTTTGACCTTTCATATCCCATGAGGTCATTCTGTCTCTAATACTTTACCTAAGAACAGGAAAGAGTGTATGTAATAGGGGCAGATCTAATATAGGTCTCATGTGGCTTTGAAGGTGGGGGAGTGGTTATAGCTTTTCATCTTTCCTCCACAAAGTTGATTAGACAGGATTAAGTTTCCCTGTCGAAGTCTTTTGTATATACTCTCATTTCTGCCTCAGAGACCAAACCCACCATGCAATAAGTGAACAGGAAATGGTTATAGAATACATATATATGTCCCAAGTCCATGTATTGCTGAATCCATGCACAGAATGTTGTGTGTTCACAAGGGCTGAGCTCTCATTGACCAATTCCCACTTACATATTTATCTGTTTTTACATTGTTACTATTAATAAATATATATGGCCAGTAATATTGATGTTTGGCTGAGTCTAGCAGTTTAGAGTTGGAGAATGAGAGAAGAAAAATAACTTATAGAAAACAGTTTTTTTCATGTTTTTATACACTGAAGTGGGGGCTTGATGCTAATTTACAAAACTTTTGGCAGAGAGTCCACATTCCCTTCTGTATGATTATATTCAGCATCGTAGGGCAAGTTATTTTTGGTTGTAAACCTTTATCATTTGCCCTTTGGGATGTTATATTCCAGGATCTCTTTCAGTTTTAGAAGAATTTTCCAGGTCAGTTGTGATCCTGCTAATAGTCCCTTGGTACATAAAACATTGCTTTTTGGGTGCTTACATTATTTTTTCTTTTATGTAAGAGCTCTGGATTTTAGTTATGGCATTCCTGGGACTTTTCCTTTTTGGGTTTCTTTCGAGAGGTGAATAGTAAATTCTACATTTTGCTTTATTGCTCTAATTGATCTGGACAGTTTTAATTTGTGATTTCTTGAAATCTAGGCTTAAAAAATCATTGTTTATAGGAACTCTAGTGAATTCCTAAATCGTCTCTCTTCGATCTGTTTTCTAGATTAGTTTTTTTAATTTTGGATTTCTTATATCATCTTCTATTCAAGTATTTTTTTTTATTTTGTTGTAATATTTCTTACCGTCTCAAGGATTCATTGACTTCTGTTTATTTTATTCTAATTTTCAGGAAATCTGTTACTTGGATAAGTTTCACCACTTTCTCTTCAAAGATATTTATTCTCCCTCTAATTCTTTCCTCACAGCTTTTATTTAATATGTTTTTAATCTCATGCTTCATTTATTTTATGTATTCATGTGGTTCTTGTAGAAATTTCCTTTTTTCCCTTTCAAAATTTTGTGATTATTTGGGATTATCTCTTTCTCTCGGGGTAATGTCTAGATTTATAATGCATATTTAAGCTTTTGATGGATATCTTCTTCAGTTTACTCATCTTTCTACCTTTAGTTCCTGAACTGGGACTTTGTGCCAGGGCTGACCTTTGTCCCCTGTTGCAATTTTGGGTGGGTGATTATCTTTGCTTGGCTTTGACCTGGGTCATCTGAATTCTTGTGTGGACCTTTTCTTCTTGGGGTCAGTCTCCCATGGATCTTCGAGGTTCATAGTACTGGATCTTCAGTGCCCTTTATCATATCTCAGGACAAGGTGCTAGGAACCTCAGATCCTTGCGAAGCTCTGCTCCAAGCTACATTTGCATTGGTTGTGGATGCTCCCTGGGGCTTCCAAAGGCCTCGATATAATTTTATAACCATTCTGAAGCTTTACTTGGGGAGCCTCCGCTACTATTTTGGTGCTCTTTATGGAGAACCCTGCACATTTTTTTTGGCCGCTCTCTGGTCTTGGTCTGAGGTTAAAGGATTGTTTGATAAGACTGGTCCTGGCTTTGTAGTCAGTGCCCTACTGTATTGCCTGTGGGCTGTTGGCTGACTTTTTGTGTAGTTCAGGATTTCAAGAAGTCACTGTAGTTTCACACTGGATTTCTTGACAATTATTCAGTCTGGTACAAATTTGAGATTTTTTTAGTTGGGGAGTTTGGCAGCTTGCCTCTGTTCAGACAGCAACGGTGGTCAGAAATCACTTTGGTAGGAATCATAAGCATCCCAGTCCAACTAGAGTTCTGGATGCCCTTTGGTGGAATGATCATACACAGTAAGGTCAGATAGTATGTATCCATTTATCAATTTATTCATTAACCAAATATAAAGTGTCTACTATAGGAAGTGGACTGTGCTAGTCTATGGAAGAGATACAAAGTTTATGTAAAATACAATCCTGCCCTTGTAAAACTTAATTTTCTGGGGCAGCTAGGTGGCACAGTGGATAGAGTGCTGGACCTGGAGTCAGAAAGACTAATTTTTGTGAGTTCAAATCTGGATTTAGAAACTTACTAGCTGTGTGACCCTGGGTAAGTCACTTAACCTTGTTTGCCTTGGTTTCTTCATCTATAAAATGAGAAGGAAATGGCAAATTACTCTAATATGTTTGGCAAGAAAACCCCAAATGGGATGATCAAGAGTTGGACATGACTGAAAAATGACTGAACAACAACAGAAACAACAAAATAAAAGCATATTTTGATGAAAATGATATCACAAGATTGTAGCATTTAGAACTGGAAGGGATGGGACTAATTATCTCATCTTTTATTTAAAAAAAATTATTGACAGCTTTTGTTTTTCCCTTACCTTCATTTCCAACTATAGTTATGCCTTCTACATCATGACTTTCCCCATTACAGTTTTGATATATCTTGAGATGGCATAAGAAAGAAAGTTGAAAACTTGGGGGAAATTTGAGGAAGCCACAGATGACGTGTGAAGGCTAGCAGATGGCACAGAAAAAGTTTAGAAACTCAGAAATACATAAAATATATGTACAGTATTGTATAATATCAACCTAAATTTTACAAGGTACTGTAAACATCCTATAAAAGAAAAAGAAAAAAATTAAGACATCTTCTCTGGTATGAAGGGAGGGGCAAAATATTTTACACAGATTTTCCAGATCACCAGAAGGGATAACTGTACACCCCTCTCCTACTCAGGGAGTTGTTCTTTGTGATGAAGATAAAAAAGAAAGAGGCAAGAAAAATAAAATGAAACAATTCAGCAAAACTAAGCTGTATATTAACTGAGCCAGATAATGTGTATAATATTCCACTCTCCTAGTCCTCCACCTCTGCAAAGACCAGAGGGAGATGCATTTCCTCAGCTCTGTTCTAGGGCCAATCTTCTTGATCATTATAATGAAATAGAATTCAGTTTAATCTTATTTATGTTCTTGTCCAGAAGAAACCATCTAGTCATGCTCCCATTTAATGGAGGATGAAACTGAGGCCTAAGAAAGTGAAATGATTTTCCTGAGGTCACACTGGTGTCCATAAGAGGCAGGGCTGAAATTCAAACTCAGGTCTTCTGACTCCAAATTCCATGGATCTTTTGTTTGCAATGAAGTTGGCTGTTTTAAAGCAAGCCTTTCTTTCAAAGTCTACCTGGACTCCCTCCCCTCCCCGACCATAGAGGCCTTTTAAAAACTCTGTAAAACAGGACTTTTTTTTTCACTGCAACCTAAACAGTAAGTCAAATAGATAATTATTAAATGCATACTATGTGTCAGATACTGTACTAGGTTCTGAGATTTAAAAAGAGGCAAAAGACAGTACCTGCCCTCAAGAAGCTCATAATCTAATTGAAATTCATACTCTCTGAAGGCCTTTCAACACTACTGTTCAAACATCTGTAGAGGAAATTAAAAGATCATTTTGCAGATCAAATCAGAAAATGTTTGTTTTTTTAAGTCAACACTAGTCATCCAATAGCATTTAATTTTCAACATCTAGTCTTATGATATGAGACAATTTTCAAGTTGATATCTCATTGTCCTTTTAGTTCTATTTGCAACTTTAAAAAAATTGTGTTTCTTTTTTTTTTTTAACTTTTTTTAGTTGTCACATGCATGTGGGATTTGAAAACACTCTTCAAGCACCCCCTCCCAAGCTCAACCTGTCCTTATATCATATTTTATCCATAAGTTAGAAAATGAAAACTTATTGCAAGTGCTTTTTACATTTTACACGGTTAAATCTACCTCAACTAGCAAGATTTTCTCCTATTATAAACATGTACAATTTTTGTTTTATTTAGTTTAATGTTCTAATGAACAGATTCATAGGAGGCCAGATTTACAGCCAGAAAGGACCTTTGAGGGCAACCTAGTCCAGCTGTTCATTTCATAGATGAAGAAATGAGGCCCTGAGAAATAAAAAGAGCTTTATCTCCTTCTGCTGGTTTCCATGGTTATTGGATAGCTCTTGCCTAAAACAGCTGTGAAATTCCTCTCTCAGAGCTTCAATCACTGCAGGTGTCTTCATGAGCAACCTGCTGTCTGGCTTTCATAAAGTTCTAAAGGTATGGAGCTCTGTCTGGTTCAAAATTTGAAGGCAAAAGAATCAAGAGTGACTTACAGACTAGAAATTTTCTGAATATTTTGGGGAAAAACTATTTCTACAATGTTCTGTTCAACTCGTTGTCTAACGTATGCACTGGGGTAGTATGATATAATGTGAAAAAAATCATCATGTAACTCAGGTTAATTATTAGATATGGTTTCTGTAATTCCGTGAGGAGCTGAGATACCCAGAACCATTCCTTCAACTTTCTTTGCATAACACTCCTGTGCATTATGAGAGAGAATATAAACAGGCATTTGGGTCTATTGCTAAATTCTTTGCATATCTGAATCTAGACTCTCCCAAGAGGGAATGATGGGTTCTCCTTTTGGGTAGTATAAACTCTCAATCTAAGCTGAAGGGAAATATCCTGAACTTTGGCATACAGGAAAATAAAACTCAAGGGCAGTTGGGAGTAACATCATGCAAGATCGCTTTCTTACTGAAAGTCTAGAGGGCAGTAAGCCAGTTTGTGGAAAGAACTGTTTGCTTAAAGATATGTATAATGCCATAGCTGCCCCCAAAGGCCATTTCAGAACATTATTCCATATTGCTCTCTATTGGTTTTGAGAGAATATCAATCCTCATGATGTCTAAATATGACAGATTGAGGATATTGGGATTTAATCCTAGCCAAACAATTCACCACCAAGCATCTATTATGTTCCTATTATATACTGATCCATGTGTTAGGAGCTAGAGCTATGAATACAAAGAATAATAAAATGACCCCTATTCTCAAGGAGCATAGAATTCTATCAAAATATGAGAGACTTCCAGAAAGTAAAAACACACAAACAAACCATTCAGAGTAGCCAAAAGATGTAAGTAGATTAGCAGTTGTTGATGGAGGTGACCAACCAGCTCTGTATAATGAGCAAATGAAAGACTCAGCTATGAGAATTTATTTGGGAAGGTGTCAAGTCTATAATATCAAGAGCTTGGCAAGGAGAGCAGAGAGACCTTAGGCATAGAAAGACACTAGGAATGATTTAAGGAAATTATAGTGTGGTGTTGGGCAAAGGAAGGCTTTGCAAATTGGACTTCTACATCTTCTACTCAATTTCAACCCCATCTTTCACTCCCTCTACCCTACAAAAAGGGTACCCTTTGTCCTCCCCCACTACAAAAGGGAAAAAGACTTTTTCCTACTGCTTTATAAACCTTTGCTCTCTGGCCACCTGTCTTTCTGGACCTGGGCCTTGTTATTTTTCACTGGGCCTTGGAATCAGTCTCCAAGTTTTTGGTAGTTCATTATTTTGGGTCTTCTGAGTTTGAGCAGATAACCTCTAAGTTTCCTTCCAACTCATGGAATGGTTGGTAGAAGGTTGGACTTGGAGTCAAGAAGATACAAGTTCACATTCTTTGATACTGGCTAGTTTTGAGAGCATAGGCATACTACTTCCTGAACTTCAATTTCCTCATCTATAAAATGGGGATAATAATACTGATAGTTCCCATCTCATTTAGGTCTTACAAGGCTTAAATGGGACAATGTATGTGAAGTGTTTCCCTAACTTTAAGCCATTATATGAATGTCGGTTCTGACTTTGTGTTTCAGTTCCCATTGCTCTTTAGGCAGGGGTTTTGGGCATGGCTTGACCCTGAGTTACACTGGCAATTGTTGTTTTGAATTTTTTCTTTCAGGACTTTCAGCTTAATAGATCACACATGATAACCTTGTCTAACCATGGTCACAGTCCTTACTCCCAAAATTCATTCTCTCTTGGCATTTTTCCATAGCGTTGTGTACAATCATTCTCCTTTTTTTTTTTAACCTTTTGATTACTTGTAAGCAAAACTTCTTTGGTGAATTGCTTGAGTCTGATTCTTAGAGTCGGGACCAGGTAGCTTCTCTCAGGCACCTCTATGCTTCAGTTGGAGTCAATCAGTTGCTATGGTGAGGGACAGGGGAAGGAGTGCTTCATCAGGAGTGTCAGGTAATAGGTCTGATATGGAGGGGAGAAGGGTAGAGAGTTTGCCATGTGTGCCACAGAGGAGGTGCCAGTATTTGAAAGCAGATGTTTGTTATCTCTTCATATCTCTTCAGGGGGTCCATGAATTCAGATGGGAAAAACTTACTTCTTTATTTTCCCTAAACTTTGGCTTCATTTGTAATATGACATGTTTTATTTTATATAATAAAAACATTTTTTTTTTCTGAGAAGACCCTATAGGATTCACCAAATTTCAGATTGGATCCATGACATAAAAACAGGTTAGCATACATACCAACCCCTTAACAAAATTTGCATTTCAGTGGCATGCTTCATATCAGGTATTTGAAGGAAATAAAGTAGACCAATCTACAATACAGAATTAATAACCTAGAATATCAAATCCTCCCAAGGGTATTTGCATTTAAATTGATAAAATTTTCATTACAAATGAATCTCTAATTGTGGGGAATTGAGACAGTGTGACTAAGTGAAAAGCTTCTGGCAGCTTGGAAGCAATATTTCTGTGCAATGAAGACTTTCTAGTGTTCCACTACGGAATCAAACAGACCTGGATAACTGTCACCCTATCTAGGAATATTAAGAGTCTTTAGAGGGACCTCAGCAAAACTCCTGGCTCTTCCCAAATTACAATTTTGAGAAAATCAAATGGATTAAATTAATCCGTAATGAGGAATTAATAGCCAAGAACCCTAAATCCTCCCAAGGGGATTTGCATTTGGATTAATACATTTTTATTATATATCAATCTTTAATTGGTGGGAATTCAAGCAATGTGACTCCCTTCTGATCCCAGAAACATTCTTCTAATCTCAATGACCAAATATTCCTTACTCCCTTCCCTGGCCTAATTCTTTGGTTCTCTCAATGGTTGGGCTCTGAACATAGTGCGTTACACTTGAACACAGGTCTCTTCCTCTCTAGGGTGTTGCCAAAGCTTTGAGAAATTGGGATCTGACCCTGGAAAAGTCAGAACTCCTGATCGAGGGTGGTTCTGTCAAATCAGGTGAGTTGCTTCTTCTTGGGGTGGGGGGTGGGGTGCTTCAGAAGAGCAGAGCTAGGGCAGAGCTGACACTTCCCTAGGGTACTAGTTGAACTTCCTTCATAGAATCTCAGAATTAGAAGGGAGCTCAGAAGATATTTGTAGGCATTCCTTCAACCAAAGAGGGTAACCCATCTACACCTCATCATCCTCTACAATACTCATTTAAATCTTTCCTTCTGATCATAACTCAAAATTATTAAAGATTAGTCTTTTCTTGGGAAGGGGGACTGAATTTCCTTATTTCACCTAGGCTGCAAATGAAGAAGCCATTTAAAGACCCAGTCCTACAACTGATCAGCATAGAAGCTTTGGCCTTCCTGATCTAGGTCACTTTTCACCTCATTGCAGGGGATCTTGGTGCTGACTTTAGCATGGCCACCATTTTGGCATAGCCCTATTGTAGCTCAAAGCTCCCAAGCTCAAGAGATCCATGAGCCTCAGCCTCTTTATAAGTTAGGGCTTATACCACTGTACTCACCTACCTATTTTTTTTAAATCTAAATCACCCTGAAATATACATGCTTTAAAGTTCTTTTTCTTGTTTCACTAAAATTTAACACATTTAGCATTTTCTTATTGTAACTTCTTGAACAAACATTCCCCTGCTCTGAAACACAGGTTGTGAGAGTGAGAATACCTGAGTGAATGAATTAATTTCTTTATATTTCACTTCTATCACTACTAGCATATCATTCCAGGGCAGGGGTTCATGGAAATTTGTTTTAGGTAAATATTGTTTATTATAGTTAATTAAATGGAAATTCATATTTCAATTCACATCTCAACATACATATATACATACATATATACACATACATACATATACATATATATGTGTACATATATATATGTATATATATATATATATATTTCAATAAGGCCAAGTAAAGGTAGATATTATCCAATTTTTTGTCTTTCGATGCCTAAGACCTAGCACTGTGCCTTGAATGTAGTAGGTGCTGGTTGAACAGGTCTCTTAACTGTTTTTTTTTGTTTCCATTTTTTCTCCATTCCATTTCCTCTGTCGTAAGATTAATCTTCTAAAAACAACACTTTGCACACAACAGGACCTTACTCAAAAACCTTCAATAGCTCCCAGGTACCTATAGAATAAAACTCAACCTTTTCATTGTAGCTTTAAAAGACCTCTACAAATTGTCAAATTGAATTGAATCTGCATATTTCACAATGCACTTGCTGTATAACTTGGATGAGCAGTGGGAAGAGCACTGGTTCTGGAGTCAGCAATACCTGGGTTCAAATTCGACTCCACCTTGTGATATTAGGCAAGTTATTTTTTAAATTAATGTATTGTAACCTTAAATACTAAAATAGAAAATAAGAAAAAAAAGCATTGCCACGTGCACAGCAGAACATAAAGAAGATTCAAAATATACAGCAATAAATTTCCATTTCAAGAAAGCCTGCATAATGAATGCTACACATTGTTTTCTGAACGGTCCATCTTTTCTTTGCTTCTTTGTAAATTTTCTTTTGTCCTCTGCTGTGTACTTTTTACTTTGTTCTTTTTTCCCTTTTCCTCTCCACTCTCCCAAGAAGGCTACAATTAATTTTATGTGTGAGTGTGTGTGTGTGTGTATACATACACTTACACCTATACACACAAACACATATTTATATATACATACATATATGTACCCTTACATACCCATATACTTAGATATCTATAATCATACTCGTATATAGACATATATATTCATATTCATCTATATAAGACAGTACTATACTTGTTTGTTTTTCTGAAAGGAGATATCTTCCTTCATAGGTTCAAGTTGTTCCATATTTTTCTAAGTGCAGCTCATCGTTTTCTGTGCTGCAGCAATATTCCAACCTTATACTGTCTAGTTATTTTAAACAATCTAAAACATTGTTGATCAATGTGGCTAACATATAGTGTAGTTTCCCTGATTTTTCTCTTTTGATTAAATCTATTTTAGCTTTAAATTTTTCTGAGATCATGATTACCACTCCTACTTTTTTCCTGATAAATTCTACTTCTGATCTCTATTTTATGTTTTTTGTGTATATTTTGTTTCCCACTGACTTCTCTACTTTACTTATCCCCACTATCTTGTCCTCCTATTCCTTAACCTACCCCCGCACCAAAGATCCCTCTCTTATCCTCTCCTCCCTCTCCAAAATTCCTCCTTTATCCTCTCCCCATCCCTTAGCCTTTTATTTCTTTCTGAATTTAGAAGACTTGTATGCCCTTCTAAATACATATGCATCGTTCCCTTTTTAACCCATTTCCACTGAGAGTAGGGTTCTAGAACTACCAGCCCTCCTCCACCATTCTAATTCCTGTGTCTCAGTTCTTCCTCTTGCGCCTCATTTTTATGAGATAATTACTTTCTGTCTTTTCCTAGGCAGTTTACTTTTTAGTATATCATACTGAGCTTTACTCCAATCTTTCTTTTGAATTACCTAATTACTGACAAAAATCTTAGACATATGATTTACATTTCCTTGCATAAAATATAAACAGTCTGTCCTTATTGAGTCCTTTGTTATAAGTCTTTGATGTTTACCTTATATTTCTCTTGGACATTGAATATCAAATTTTCTATTGATTTCAGGTCTTTTTGGAACAAATTCCTGAAAGTCTGGCAATTCATTGAATGTTCATTTTTTTTTTTCAGGATTCTGCTTAACTTTGCGGGTTATGATATTTTTTGGCTGCAATGCCAGTTCTTTTGCTACTTGATATATAGTGTTCCAAGACCTGCAGTCTTTTAGTGTAGCTGCTACTAGGTCTTGTGTGATTCTAATTGTGGCTCTTCCGTATTTGAATTTTTTTTTCTTGTTGCTGATAATATTTTCTCCTTGAGCTGGAGTTTTCTGAATCTAACTATGATATTCTTGTAGGTTTTCCTTATAGAATCTCTTTCAGGTGGTGATTAGTGGAATTTTTTTCTTCTTCTGTTATTCCTCCTTGTTCTAACACTTAAGAATGTTTTCTTTAATTCTTGTATTATTGTACCAATATTCTTTTTTTTTTGTTCATAGCTTTCAGGTAGTTTGATTATTATGTGTTCTCTTCTTGATCTGTCCTCTAGATGTTTCACTTTCTATTTTTTCATTCTTTATATTTTGTATTGTTATTTCTTAGTCTCTTATAACTTCACTGGCTTGCCCAATTCTAATTTTCAAGGAGTCATTTTCTTCCTTAAGAATATGAATCTCCTTTTCTAGTTGGTTCACTTTTTTTTGGTAATCTTGTTTTTCTTGGATTGTTCTTATTTTTTTAAAAAAAATTTCCTCAAACTCTCTCAGAAATTAAAAAAATGATTTTAAAAGTCTTTTTAAAGCTTTTCTATGAATTCTTTTTGGGCGAGTAATCATTTAATGTTACTCTTCGTAGTAGGAGAGGCTTTTTTTTTTGCTTCAATAACCTCATCTGAAGACAAACCTCAGTCCTGTCTATTCCCATATTAACTTTCTATGGCTGGATTCTTTCTCCTTTGCCTGTTCTTTTTTAAAAAAAATTGTAGTAGCTTGTTATTGTAATCACCTCTAGACCTGGGTTATGGGGAATGATATCTCTGGTCTTAGTTGCTCCTTTAGTTCTCCTCTCTGGCCTAGAACTGTAACAAGAACTCTGCCCTCCTATACTACCCATAGCCAGCAGAGTCCCCACCCAACTGCTTCTGCACTCACTGAGCATGTGCTGGTTCCTTCTCCCCCAGGGCTGCATCTGGCATCCCTTATTAGCAGAGGTTCCCTCAGTCTTCCATCACTCAGACTCTTGACTCCCCACACTGTTGTTGGGTGAAAATTCCTGTGGCTGGGGCAAGGCTACCTCCAAAACCAGCTATGCCCAGGACTCACTGCTTGCTGTTTCAGCAGAACTAGCTTTGAAGTGTTTATACTCACAGGCACCAAGCCTTGGATCTTCCCCAGTTGTTCCAGGAGGACCGCTGTTTTTCTCCAACTCTTGTTTATTTTTACCATTCTACATTCACTCTGAGGTTCTAGTTTATCTTATTTGTGGAGGAAATCTGGAGAACTTGGAATTTTCTGACCTACTCTGCCATCTTCCCAGAATCCTCTCCTTAGGCAAGTTATATAACCATCCTGGGCTTCTGTTTCTTTACCATAAAAAATGAAGAGGTTAGACCTGATGGCCTTCCTCTAACTTCTGGATCTATGATCCTATTAACGGATAGCTATTAACATTTCTTCTGCGTTAGTAAGAGGGAGAAGAATGAGGAGAGGAGGAAGAAGAAGACAGGAAGAAAAGAAGAAAGTGGTGATGATGATGATGCCAGTCTAAGCCAAACAAAAAGAACAGAAGAGTTGCTACCATCTAGCACATAATGGTAAGAGCTATGTGCAAAATCTCTGGGGACCAAGGAACTCTTGGAAAGGTTGGGTTGATAGATATATTGGAGGCCAATTATCATGTGAAAAATATTGGAGAAGGAATGCAGCCAAGATGATGAGAAGAGAAAGGATCACTTGACTAAGAAATTACATCCCACAGAATTACAGATAACCATTTAAGAGCCTGGAAATAAAGTGAGATGAACTATTTGGAAGGAAACACCAAGAGGAAGATTCTTAAAGCTGACAATTAATGGATCTGTGCTTGCGTTATGATTAGAAAATTCAGATATTAATTCACATTAGTGTATTACATGGATATATCCCTTTATGATTTTCTACATGCTTATACATATATGTGTAAATGTATATGTATGTGTGTATGTGAATACACACATACATAAACACTTTTGACTTGATCTTTATAACAGTTTGATCTTCTGTTGGGGTAGGCAAGACATGTGTTATTTGCAATTGAAAGAAAGGTAAACTGGGATCCGGAATGATTTTATAACTTATCCAATATAATTTAGCTGCTAAGTAGTGTAGTTGGACTGTTGCTATTTAGCATGGACTATTTCAGTAATCTCCTAATTGGTTTCCCTGCTCCCACTTTCTCTCCTTTCCATTCCCTCCTAAATACTGTTGTCACATTAATCTTCTGAAAACAACATTTTGCAAACAGCAGAGGCTTTCTCAAAGCCCTTCTATACTCTCAGATGCCTATGGAATAAAACCTAACCTTTTCCTTCTAACTCTAAAGGCCCTCTACAATCCTGCCTCTTCCTGTCACTCTAGTCTTACTTCCTATCATTTCTGTACATGAACTCTCTGCTCCAGCTAACCTACTTAAAGCATCTTTCTTAAAGCCCTGTGCACATTTTCGCCATCATCCACTGCTCTTCCCTTCAATAGTTTAAGTCCTCCTCATCCTTTGAGTATTTGTGTAGGTCTTCCCTTCTCTAAAATGCTTTTTCTAAGTTTACCAATCTCCAAAGAATTCTCTTCTATGAAGTGCTATAACATTATTTCTAATCCACCCCGCACCCCCTCCTCCAATTTGGCACTTACTCTGTACTTACCTTGTATTATATTGCATCAGTATATATTGTATCTATACATTGTATATGCTCTATTTCTCAATTAATTCTCAATTTTTCTCAACTAGAGAGGGAAGTTATGTGAGCCTCTCAAGAGAAGTAGCTTTGTCATATCGCTTTATGCCCTTGATACTCAGAAAGCTCTTTACCCTTATTAGCTATTTAATACATATTTGTTGTTTCTGTTGTTGATGATGATATGCCTTGGTAATCTATTCTGTTAGACTTTTACCTATGGCATTGTGGGTGAGGCCTCAGGACCTATATACTGGGTACTCTTTTATATTGCAGTGGGAAATGGATTCATCTTGATGTGGAAGTTATTTTGGGGTATAGGTTTGGCTAGGTGGCCACTAAGATCCCTTCCACCTCTGAATTATGTACTCCTGTGATCACTGGTGGTGGGTGTTTCTCCTTAACTGAACATTTTCCACAACTCCATAACTGCATGAACACCAATTTATGAAAATGTCATCTAACCAAAATTGGCCACGAGAACATATTGTTGCTATGAAAAATGATTTTTTTTTATCTCTTTAGAGTTATCTTGCTTTTCATTGGGACTAGTGTGAGGTTTCACGTCCATAGAAATATTAACCTATAAAAAAGATACAAAGAAATCTCTAATCATGTAATTCAACAATTTTTAAAGTATTACTGATATATTCTACTAGTCGCCTAAGCTTATGTTCAGAGGTCATATTCTATCACATAATTCCTCATCTTAGTGTTCAATTGATTTCTGGGCAATTCAAGACTTTTCATAGCGAAAAACTAGACCAAAGTTGGCGACCTTTCAGAGGTGGCTTGTCAAGTGTTCACTTATTTGTTCTTTCATTGTAGGGATACAATCACAATGTCAGCTCCTCTTCCCAGAGGGCACTTTTACGTGCCTGCTGTCTACTTCAGAACCTCTCATCTGATTGTTGGGAAGCTCTATTATTTAGGCAGTTTTCCTTTACATTAATGTGAAATTTACCGCTCTTCAACTTCCGTCTATTTTGCTCCTGGTTCTGCCCTCTGGAGCCATGCAGAGCCAATCACTTTAGGGATGATGGTAGAAGAGCCCTCATCTTAACATGATGTATTTAATCCATGGAGACAGAAGGAGGACAAGCAGAGGAAGAAGTGCAAGAGTATAAGTCCCTTAAAGACAGGCATGATATTTGAAAAACTTCATACTCATTGTAGCATCTAGCATGGAACTTTGTACCTAGTGACTTCTTTTACAGTTGAATTGAAGAGATAGGTTTCTTATGATCTACTAGCAGTCTGAAAAATCTCCCACTTCATAGGCTACAAACCTCCTACTAGCCTACACCAAGGTCTCCTACCCTTTAATACTGGACACACAGCATAAGATACCCTTAATTTCATTTCCTGGGGACTTTGGGAAAAATAGTGGTGTTTCTGGGTCAAGTTACCCACAGGCTCAATTTTAGTTGTAACATATACCTTTTGATATAAGGTAAATCCTTAGAAGGACCTTGGATGTGTTGCAAAATCATATTATGCAATATGCTGAGTCCATAATATGTGAGAATTCAGAGATGGACTCCCATATATAAAATATCAATCTATTCTAAAGTTATTTTCCAAATGGAAAATAATGGGATCTACAGGGACTCCAGGAGTGATAACAGCAAATACTCCAAAATGTTGTGGTTCAATGTAATAATGCTCTTTGAAAATTATAAAGCATTGTGTAACTATAAGATGCAACTACTAATTATTATAATTCCAATTCCTGAGGGATGATTACTGTCAGCTGAATGAAATAGTGTTTATAATCTCTTTTATAAATAAGTTAACACATGTAAATCATTTTTGCAAACCACAGAGTACTATATAAAATACTAGCTATTTTATTATAGTAGTTGTTGCTACAAATCTTAAGGAGCTATATAAATATAACAGTTGTTATGCTGAAGACAAGTAAACACTCTAATTGAATTTTCTGGATGGAGAGAGATCACTGAGAAATTGCACTGTTAAAGAAGAAGGAACTGTCTGCCCAAGACCCATGTTGCTGAGTCATGTCTGACTCTTTGTGACCCCATTTGAGGTTTTCTCGGGCAAAGATATTGGAGTAGTTTGCCATTTCCTTCTCCAGCTTATACTGGTGAGGAAACTGAGGCAAATGAAGATTAAGTGACTTGCCCAGGGTCACCTAGCTAGTAAGTGCCTGAGGCCAGATTTGAACTCAGGAAGATGTCTTCCTGACCCCAGGCCCAGCAATCTCTCCACTACACTAGGGCTTCTTAAACTTTTCCCACTCGTGACCCCTTTTCACCTGAGAAATTTTTACACAACCCCTGGTGTATAGGCATATAAAATAGGTATACAAATCAAACACTTACTGATAATAAATCATAAATAAATTTATTTAGAACAATTATTTGGAATACATATAATTTTACCATTCATTAAAGATGAAAGCAAATTTGCATGCTAATGAGATGGATGTGCTTGTTTATTTTTATATAAAGAGTTAAATCTTACTGGAATATTTGACACTATAGGATGCAGAGCATCTTCAACATTTTTCAGAGTTGATGGATATTTTGATTTTACAATCGTCAGTGCTGAGAATGCCACGTAGCATGAATATGAGTACAAAATGGCAGAAGTATGTTTAGGACCATTTCAGAAACTGTAGGAAATTCGGTCCTAATCCCTAGTCAAAATTCATTTAGTGATTTTGTGTGTACAGTAAAAATGCTGCCATTCATCAAATTATAGTTTTGATTCTGAATGGTGGTGTTTTTGGCAGCATTTGTTCATATTGCATGGTGTGAGGACATGTGCAGTGCAAAGTGTTGCCTGTTGTATGTCCAGAATCAAGGCCACAGTGAAGTTGCACAATGCAATGTCGGCAAGCACTGCCAGAAACAACTTGTATTCATTATGTGTTTGATTTTGAATTAATTTTTGGTCATTGCACATCTAGAAACCTTTTACTGTTGCTAAATTTTTTGTGACCCCCACATTCAGTTATTTGACCCCATATGGGATCACGACCCACAGTTTAAGTGTGTAGGGGCAGCTAGGTGGCGCAGTGAGTAGAGTACCAGCCCTGGAGTCAGGAGGACCTGAGTTCAAATTTGGCCTCAGACACTTGACACACTTACTAGCTGTGTGACCTTGGGCAAGTCACTCAACCCCACTTGTCTTGCCTTCCCGTCTCCAAATGAAAAAAAAAAAAGAAAAAAAGTGCTGCATACACCACCTAGCTGCACTTAAGGGAACGGATGTATGCCTAGGACTCTTTAAGACTTAAGATTTCCAAGATCATGTTGCATTTTTTCCTCAGTGGGTGGAAGAGGGGCTAGAGGTAGAGAGATAATGTGAAACTCAAAATTAAAAAAGAAATGCTCAAAAATTATTACATGTAATTGGGAAATAGTTAATGAAATAAGTAAAATATATTTTTAAAAGACTTTAGATTTTACAATGTCACTGAAGTGATATGACTTACAAAAATATTATTTTATTATTTAGGCATGTAAATCTTACATGTTATTTTGTTTGTGTCTTTGAGGTCTACTCTCCTGTCTCCCAAGGGTCTTGATTTTGAGTTTCAGTTAAAGTCAGCAAAAATAATCAGGATCACAGAATATTGGTTGGAAGCAACCTCTTGTTGAGGCCACCTAATCTAACATTCTTAGCCAGTGATCAGTCATCTAGCCTCTACCTGGAAAAACTCTACTGTTGAGGATCCTGCTTACTTCCAAGACAGTCCATTCCTCTCTGGGGACAGATCTAATTATTAAAAAGATTCATTGTTTTCTCTTCTCCCACCAAACAACTTAACATTCCCAGTTCTTCCAACCTATTCCCATGTGCCAGAGTTACTGGTCCTAGCAGCCTCCTGATCACTCTTCTCTGGCAGCTCTCTGGCTTGCCAAAGCCTTATTTGAGATTATTCCCAGAATTGAACACAATCCTGTAGATGTCGTCTGAGTAGTGTGTGTGTGTGTGTGTGTGTGTGTGCGTGCATGTGACTACTAACAAATTTCATGTGACTTCTCTGAACATTATTGCACCAAATACTGCTTTTGCACCTTGAGGATAACTTTTCCTTTAATGAGCGGCTCTTGTTACCCTATTCAGATTCAGAAGAGAGAAGCTGAAGAGAATTTGAAGAGCTGTGACTAGTGATGAATTAGCCAATCAACATTCATAATGATAATGAAGAACTGACAGCCTTCTGAAACCTATAGCCTAAGTGAATTAGCAGGCTCTGTTAAGAGCTATTTGCCTGAAATACTTCCCTCTAGGTCTCTCTCTATCCCTCTTGTGTATGTGTGTGTCTCTCTGTCTCTGTCTCTGTCCCTCTCGATATCTCTGTGTCTCTGTCTCTCTCTCCCATATACATGTGTATATATACATATATATGTGTGTGTATATATATATATCTCATAGCAATATAAGTCTATTATTATTTAATAATATATATTTATATTATATATATGTAATCTCTCTCATCTGTTTCCTTGCTGAATACGTTGAAACATTTCTTTCTTTTTCTCTTCATTAGCTTATGTCTTTACCTTGTGTGTCTCATTGTTTCCACTTTTCCTTTCCTTCTCTTCCCCCTTCCTTTCTCATTCTCAATGTTCCCTACAAAAAAACACATACACACACACTAAACTGAAATACCTGATTTTTAATGGGCCAAAATACAGACCTGAATTCTAATTGAAAATGTTTATATTTATTTTATACAGATTTGGATTCTGTTCTAATTCTTTGCCTATATAAATTACATGTAACATTCAAGGTATAGCTTGGGTTTCCCTTGTTCGGAAAACCTATCTTAATTATTTCGGCCAATATTCATCTCTTCTCTGACATATGAAACTATCATCTGATTTTTTTTTCTGAACCTCGCTCCCTCAGTAGCTCTAAATTAAAAGAAAGGTACCTTATGTTGGAAAGTAGAATACCTTAAAACATCTGTTAATCTTTGCATTGGCATTTCTGGACATGTATATTTTGGTGTCCTACTGCACTGGACTTTTTTTTAAAGTCCATTATAGCTAAATAAAATATGATCAGATGCAGAGTTTGATAGTGTTTTTTTCCTTCACTAGGGCACACTGAAACCACATCTTAGACTCTTCCCTGTCCATTTTTCTTCACCTCCAGTTGATTTAGTTTTGATCTATGGTAGCAGTTTGTGAACTTTCAAGCAACATTAAATTAAAACCGGTCAGCATGCTGAAGAATTTGTAGCTTATTTCTATGCCTACACTTGCTGCTTAATTAAACAATGTGCATACCTTTTCTGTATTTTCCCCCAAAGATTTTTTTGAAATTATGTAAAACTTCTTCCTCTGTTGCTGAGTCTATTCTTGAATCTAGCTTCCAGACTATTCTTGCAAACCATCAAAAGCTAACAGAAGGGCAGCTCCAGTAAAGAGATAAAGTCTTGGGTAGAAGAAGGTATAAGTAGATAGAAGTTTGGTTACATTGGATTAGATTAGGTTTGTTTGTTTTTTTTACCTTGCTGGCAAATACTGAGGGTAGCTGTTATCTGTAGTTGGAACAGTGAGTGGTTACAGTGGAGTTCTGCTATATCTGATATTCCTTACTATAATGATGTTATAGATTAGAATGTGCTGGTAACCCTTTCTTGTTCTCTTTGAAATATTTAAGACCTTATTAGAAAATATCAATCTTGCTAAGAAAATATATTATCTCAGTATGCCCTTTATTTTCCCAGAAATCTAAATTAATTTGTACAGATCTGATTGTAACACGGGGCTCAACCCCATTTGTTATTGATTTCTTTTTGGTATTTATTAAGACTCCGTGTTAACCCTTGAACTGTGTAACTTTGGGTCTAAATACAACAAAGAAGTACCAGTGTTTATTTACAAGTGATCTGGGTCAAGAAATTCCTAAGATTTTGAAGAAAATTCATTTAAAATCTAAGGATGATAAACATCGATTTGTGGAATGGTAACAATTTGGTGTATTTTTCTCCAAATTTTTGACATTCTGTTCTACTTCTTGAAATGATCACTGCATATGCTGCTTGCATATCTCCTTAGGAACACAATCTGAGATCCATAATGGGTAGCATAAGGCCAGAGAGCTGCATGCCTGAAACAATATTCTTAAACCAATGATGTAGCATATAACATTTTCTAATCAAATTTTTTGACTAAACAAAATAAATACATTTTTTAAAAGGCTCCCTGATTCTTATCCTCATTGTTCAGCCTCAGTACATATCTCTGGAGCCTTTCTGACCCAGTTACTTTATTTCTGTGTATTCACAGTTTCTGGCTTCAAGTTTGTGTGTTGGACCAATTTCTTGGCAAGTTGAAATTGAACCTGTCAATATTGTCAGATAAAGAGAGATAGTGTGAGATTCATGGTCCTCAGAAAATGGACTAGTTCCAAGGCCTCTTGTTGCTGTGGCCTCAGGAGTAAGGGATCACAGATTTAAAACTGGAAGGGGCCTGAGAAATCATTCAGGCCAGCTCACTCATTTTATAGACATTTTTACAGAGACATATTTTATAGATAAGCTCTGACTTATCCAAGGCCATACAACTAGCATGTGGATATAAACCTGGATGCTCTCACCTCAAATCCAGTCTTCTTTCCTTTAGACTATTCTGCTATTCTGAGCTACTTTCCCTCATCATAGACCCAGAGCCTTGTGATCAGGACCAAGCAAAATGTGTAGTCAGAGTAGAATTCAACTCAGGATCACCTGTTAAGAGTTTAGCCCTGTTAGGCATCTTCAGTAGGGGATCAAAGGCAGCTGGCTGAAACAGAGAGAGGTGCACTAAGGAACTCAGTGCTGTCCTGGGCTCAGTCCATTCCTGTCTGTCTCTAGCAGAATCCAACTTTGGAATATATCTGGAAGGACCAATTTCTCCCTCTACTATTAGGTAAATATAGCAAATGTCCATAAGCTGTGGGGAATGAAATCTCAGAACAATTGGATTCAGTCCCTTTCAGCCCCGGGATGAAGGCGACAGAACTCCAAGGAAGGGAAAACGAACAGGACTGAGAGATAGGTCTTCTCGCATTGACAGTTTTCAGCTTTAAACAGCAAATACCAAATAAAGTGCATCTTTCATTCAGTTCCAAGGTGAGGCTTTAATGACCTCAAGACCAGTTCATATCCACCAGTTTCATATCCAAAATCTAACTCAGAAAACTTACCTCCTCCAGGAAAGCTGTGCTCACTCATCTTACCCCACCTCCAGGAAAGCTGGGCTCACTCATTTCACCCCACTCTGTCTAACCTAATCTTCCTTCACTCCCACAC
Source organism: Phalanger gymnotis (assembly GCA_028646595.1). NCBI lineage: Eukaryota > Metazoa > Chordata > Mammalia > Diprotodontia > Phalangeridae > Phalanger > Phalanger gymnotis. The sequence continues at coordinate 80,710,188 of CM053623.1, read as the reverse complement.
CCTGTGCCCCTGTCCCCCACACACATTGCCTCAGCAGGACAATGGGTCTGAGCTAAATTCATTTGCACATTTTGACTTTGTAAGTATTTCTTGCATGTATGTACTTTTGTGTCCTATTTCTTTGATGTGATGAGAGATCTTTAATCAGGGCTTGAGTCTCACCAATAGCATGAGAGGGTTAGGACAGAGGATGCATAGAAGAATTGAATCATTCCTTTCTTAGTTCTGAACACTGGATGCCTAAATGACAGAGCAAGGTGGGAAGAGGGATAATGTCTTGCTTTGTACTGAACCCCACCTCTCCCACTCTAGACTACATGGCTTGTCTTTAAGTTTTGGAGGGGGTGGGTCACCCAGTAACCAGGGAATGGCCATCTCCTTTCAACCTCAGTACCCTATGTATGGCTGTGGTGACTTCCCGATTACGGAAACTGTAGATGAGTGGGTAGAGTAGGGGTGTCACATTGGTATAGACAAGTGCCAGTGTCCGGTCCCGCTTTGGGGCATAACTGGTCTTGGGTCGTGCATACATGAAAGTGGCACAGCCATAGTGCAGCAGGGTAACTGCCAGGTGGGAGGCACAAGTGGATGCAGCCTTCCTGCGGCCCCCAGATGAATGCAGGCGTCTCAGGGCACCCACAATGGCACCATAGGAAGTCAGGATCAGGAAAGAGGGCACCAATAACAGCACAATGCAGGCCACAAGTAGGGGCAGTTCCTCCACATAGCTGTGGGTACAGGCAAGGTGTAGCACAGCAGTGATGTCACAGAAGAAGTGAACCAACAGGTGGGAACCACAAAAGGGCAACTGGAAGACAGCCACTGTGAGAAATAGGGAGACCGCTAGTCCCCCAAGGCAGCAGCTTATAGCCAGCCTCCCACAAAGTCCTGGAGTCACCATGGCTGGATAGCGCAGAGGGTGGCAGATGGCCACATAGCGGTCATAGGCCATGGCTGCTAACAGGAAGCACTCAGCTCCTCCAAGGGCCACAAACATCTGCATTTGCACTGCACAGCCCACAAACGAGATGGGGCTGCCCTGGTTTTGGCCCCTGGCCAGGTCAGCTAGGCAGCGGGGCACTACTACCAATGTATAG
>CM053623.1:80691842-80708591 GCA_028646595.1 Phalanger gymnotis | reverse complement strand
CATGGCTGGATAGCGCAGAGGGTGGCAGATGGCCACATAGCGGTCATAGGCCATGGCTGCTAACAGGAAGCACTCAGCTCCTCCAAGGGCCACAAACATCTGCATTTGCACTGCACAGCCCACAAACGAGATGGGGCTGCCCTGGTTTTGGCCCCTGGCCAGGTCAGCTAGGCAGCGGGGCACTACTACCAATGTATAGCAGAGCTCAATAGCTGATAGCTGGCACAGAAAGAGTAACATCGGGGGGCGACTGGCAACTGAGGCCACAGACACAAGGATGACCAGGTTTCCACTCAGGGTGGCCAGGTGTACAACTAACAGGAGCACAAAGAGGAAAGGCTGTAGGTCAGGGAATTCAGAGAAACCTTGCAGAAAGAAGTCAGGAGGCATCTTTGTTTCATTCCATGCACCCTCCATGTACTGCAGCTGATAGCCGTGGTGCCTATGGGAAAAGAGGGAGATGCCAGTTTGGAGATATGATCTGTTGGGTAAACAGCATTGGACTTGGAGTCAAATGACTTTGGCTTGAATCCTGGCTCTTCCACTGAGAAGCTATGTGACGTTGGACAAGTTACTTGTCTCTGGGCCTCAGTTTCCACAGCTCTAAATCTAAGGATTCTATAGTTGCTACCAAAGGGGAGCAGGGGTGGGAGAAGGGAAGAAAAATGGTGGGGGGGAATCTATAGGAAGAATTTTCTGAGAGAGAAACACTGAATATATGACAATTTAATGAGAAGAAGTGTGGTATAGTGGCAAAAGCCTCCTGAACCTGAAGTCTGACCCTTACTGGCTATGTGACTATGGGCAAATCATATCACTTTTCTGATTCTTAGTTCATTTGTAAAATAGAGGTAATGATTAATAGCTAACACAAAGCACTTCATATAATATCTGATCCTTGCTACAACTTTGTTGAAATAGATGGCATACTTATTCCCATTTTATAGTTGAGGAACCTGAAGCTGAGGAAGGTTATATAACTTACCCAGGGCCTCAGAAGTAGTAAGTGTCTGAGTCAGGATTTCACCTGACTCCAACTCTAGCACTTTATGCAACAGCTACTTGGCTGCCTACTAATATATACACCACCGACCTCAAAAGATGGTCGAGCATCAAGTGTTATGGAAAGTGTGCCTCTCTTATGAAGCCTTCCTGGATTTCAGGGGCATGCATTGAATTTGAATTCAGAGGACTTAGTTTTAAGTCCCTTTGATAACGCTTATTAGCTGTGTGGTCCCTTCCAAGTGTAGATCTCTGAGTCTTCACTCCCTTCTATTTAAACATTTCCTTAACCCACTCCCCTTTTGCCCCTTTCCATCACCTTAACCCTTTCCCATAAAACATGCCTCTGATATGTGCAAACATTTCATGATCTATTCCTGTTCTGGCTTAACATTTCTGCTTGTTTGTCCTACATTCTTGTGGTCATGCCAGCAATTAAGAGATCAGGGGTCATATTTTTGTCCTTCTTTACACCTTCTAATTCTTATTCTGTTTGATCTGGGACTGAGCTATTCTTTTTTGTTTGTTTTTCTTTTTTTCTTTTTCTTTTTAAATTTATTGAATATATTTAATTTTCAGCATTGGTTTTCACAAGAGTTTGACTTATGAATTTTCTCTCCGTTTCTACCCTCCCGCCCACTCCAAGATGGCATATATTCTGGTTGCCCCATTCCCCTGTCAGCCCTCCCTTCTGTCACCCCACTTCCCATCCCATCCCCCTTTCCTTTCTTCTCTTGTAGGGCAAGATAAATTTCTTACCCTCATTACCTGCGTATCTTATTTCCTAGTTGCGTGCAAAAACTTTATTTTTTTTTTGTTTTTGAACATCTGTTTTTAAAACTTTGAGTTCCAAATTCTCTCCCCTCTTCCCTCCTCGCCCACCCTCCCTAAGAAGGCAAGAAAGTCAACATAGGCCACATGTGTATCATTATGTAAAACCCTTCCACAATACTCACGTTGTGAAAGATTAACTATGTTTTGCTTCTTCCTAACCTATCCGCCTTTATTGAATTTTCTCCTTTGACCCTGTCCCTTTTTGAAAGTGTTTGTTTTTGATTACCTCCTCCCCCTGTCTACCCTCCCTTCTATCGTCCCCCATTTTTTTATCTTCTTCCTCCTTCTTTCCTATACCCAATGAGTGTGTATGGTATTCCCTCCTCAGGTCAAATCTGATGAGAGCAAGATTTACTCATTCCTCCTCACCTGCCCCCTCTTCCCTTCCTAGACAACCGCTTTTTCTTGCCACTTTTATGCGAGATAATTTACCCCATTCTATCTCTCCCTTTCTCCCTCTCTCAATATATTCCTCTCTTATCCCTTATCCCTTAATTTGATTTTTTTTAGATATCATCCATTCATATTCAACTCACCCTGTGCCCTCTGTATGTATATGCATATATATATATATATATATACCTACACATATACATATATTGACACACACATATGTGTATATATACATACACACACATATATGTGCATATTTCTTTCAGCTACTATGATACTGAGGTCTCATGAATCATACACATCATCTTTCCATAAAGGAATGTAAACAAAACAGTTCAACTTTAGTAAGTCCTTTATGATTTCTCTTTCCTGTTTACCTTTTCATGCTTCTCTTGATTCTTATGTTTGAAAGTCAAATTTTCTATTCAGCTCTGGTCTTTTCACTGAGAAAGCTTGAAAGTCCTCTATTTTGTTGAAAATCCATATTTTGCCTTGGAATTTGTTTGTTTTTCTAAGCAAAGAATCACAGAAATCTAGGGCTATGGGAGATCTTAGATCATCTAATTCAATCCCTCCCCCCGCCCCCACCAATTTCACAGATGAAAAATAGTAGACTCGGGTCACATGCTACTTAAGAGTCAAGCAAAGATTAAAACCCAGGTCTTCTGATTGATTACTAGTCCAATGTTTTTTCTATGCCAAGACATTGTCTGCCTTCATGTATCAGGGATATTATCAATGTTCCTGACATTTTAATTTAGAACCAAATGATATATATTGCTTTACAAACATTAAATTGCTTTATATTTGTTAGATACTATTTAATTAAAACAATTAATAATTTAACAGTGTTTCAAGCAATGCTGATAAGAGAGTGGATGATGTATACATTGGGATATACCTTTCAAATTCATCAGTGGATTCCAAATTTTAGAAAAGAATATATTATCTTTGTATATAGTATCTTTGAATATTATACATATCCCAGAATATTCAGAAGTAGAAGGCATCTTTGACACCACCTTCTCCAACCCATGCATAAGCAACAATGCCCTTGATAATGTGATTGACAAGGGATTCTGTATCCCCCACTAAAGACTTCCAGTGACAAGGAAATCATTACATACTCAGTCTATTTTCATGTTGCATTTGGATAGCCCTGATAATATTCTATATAGGCTTGATGGGGTATAAATGCTATTATGTAAAAGGAAATATACAACTGCCCTGGCCATTGGAAAAAGATGGATTTTAAAAATTTGTTTGATGATGGAGGTAGTGATGGGGAGGGTGAGAATGACAACTTGTGCATGTTCAGTCATTGTTCTTTGTACTGAGAGACCAATAACCTCCTTCCCCTCATTAATTTAATTGAACTAACACTGGGTTTATTAATTTTGCTGCTTCTTATTATGAACTATTAGTATGTCAAAGCAATGTGAGAAACGCAATCTGCCCATTGAGTTAACCATGCAAATCATAGGGCCCTAGAATGTTAGATTTGGAAGGGGCCTTAGAGATCTTCTATTACAATTCTCTACCTAATGCAGAGAATCTTTTCCTGTAGCACACCTGATTGATGAGTATCATATCTCTGCCTAAAGATTTCCAAGAATGACTATCTTATTACTCAACTGTGCAGCTGACCTAATTTTTAGATAGTTCTAATTGTTAGGCTATTTGGTTTTCTTCCATTGAGTTGAAATCTGCCTCTCTTTAATTTCCACCCATTGTTCCTAGGTTTTCTCTCTAGGGCCGAGTATCACGAATATAACATCTCTTCCTTGTGTCTATCTTTCATATACTGAAGACAGTTATTGTGCCTACTCTGTTTTCTCTTATGCAGGCAAGCCATCACTAGTCCCTTCAACTGATCTCCATGTGGTATGATCCTGAGGCACTTCAACATTTTGGAAACCCTCCTAGCCTCATAGCCTCACTTAGCCATCTTTCTGGCTTGTCAATATTTGCCCTATCCTGCTCCACCCTGAATGCATTGCTCAAGATGTAGTCTGACCAGAACAGAGCTCAGCAAGACTATCACCTCCATTTCTATACACAGAAGGCACAGTGATCAGCAAGAGCAAGAGAAAGTATTAATAATATGAATAATAATATAATGTAATTTGATGATCAAAAGAGGTTAGTGAGTCCAATAAATTTTTAGAGCTACATTAAACTATATAACAAGGAAAACAACAACATAATTGCATTATCCAAACAATGGAAGAGAAGACTGTTCCCTTCCTATTTATATTTTTTATCTTTAAAAGGATGGCAGTGGTTATTAGTAAGCAATAAGAATATAGTTAATGTTAATGTCTATTTTCTACCCTTGAGGAAGGAGGACAGTCATTATCAAAATAATGACTAAAACAATTAACTAATTCATAGTTCAAAAGGAAAGAAAGAGTGAGCTCACCTTTTCTCCCATATCCCAATCAGGGAATAGGTCATTTTCTTTTCATTATTTGGCATAAATTTAGGTTGTAATCCTCTACAACTTCCAATTGTTCCCTATGCCTGCTCTTTCATGCCCTATATTTTCACATGACATTCTACCATAATTCACTCTCTCCTCATTTGCAAAACCCTCATATATGACCCCAGAAATACTCTGAGGGGTGCATAATGTTGCTCAATTTTGACCTTATTTGTTTTTTTTTGGCAAAGATACTGGAGTAGTTTTCCATTTTCTTCTCCAGCTCATTTTACAGTTGAGGAAACTGAGGCAAACAGGGTTATGTACCTTGGCCAGAGTCACATAGCCAGTAAGTGTCTGAGGTCAGATTTGAACTCAGGAAGGTGTCTTCCTGACTCTAGGACTGGCACTCTCTCTACTGTACCACCTAGCTGCCCCAACAATATTTAGAACAAAATATAGAAAATAATAATAATAATAATAAGAGCCAGCATGGGTGTGATGACTAGAGAACTTCCCTGGGAATCAAGAAGACTTAAGTTCAAGAAAAACCTTTGAAACATACTGGTCGGGCAGGTGACCTGGGCCAGTCACTTCAATTCTCAGTGTCCCAGGCAATTCCCTAAAAGGCTAAGTTGTAAATCAGGTGTGTTGGTAGAGGAAGTTCCTCACTGAAAGCTTCACACTCAGATTTGGTATAATAAATGACAACAGCAGCAACAACACATAATAATGTTACATTTATATAGGACTTAAGTGATACTAAACCTCCTCCTCATATCTACCTTTGAGGTAGATAGTACAAGTATTATTTCTCTTTCTTGTAGGTGGGAAAACTGAAGCTCTGAGAGTAAAGTGCTCTTTATTAGTGTCAGAGCTAGACCTCAAACTCAAGTTTTCTAAAAACACCAATGAATGCCCTTTCCACACAGAGTCCTCATGGAAATTTGGTCCTTTGTGGTCACCCAGGACATATACCCAGTCCTGTCCATTACACTATGCCCTACGAGCCTATCTACACTGTCCTCTGGTCATCTGTTTGTTCTTTCCCATACTCTTCTGCTCATGTCTTCCTCCTTTTTCTCTTATTAGGTATGGAAAGACACTATACAGCTTTTCTTTATGCATTTTTGCTTAAGGGTTTAGGCATTTTCCTCTTTTTCATAAGTTCTCAGAAACTCCCTACACAACCTCTTTTTTCAGAATGGAGGTAGAAGTGACCATTGACCATCTGGTGCTTGGGCATTTGTAATGAGCAAGTTTCTCACTGAGGGCAATGATTTCATCCTCAAGTTTCTTTAACACTCAGAAACACTTGTCCTGATGATTTATTGACAACTTACTTCTTAATTGTTGCTAAGAATACTGGGTACTTCTATCACCATTTCATCTAGCTTTTCCAAAAGACACCTTGGGAATGGGAATCCAAGTGAAGAGGGAAACAAACATTCAGTCATAGTCTCCACTGTCTTTTTCTCTTCCTAGAGGGGACATTTTGCCCCATGGAGAAGGACAACGTGGTCCTCCTGATTCTCCAGCTGGATTTCTGCCTTTGGTGTATTTTAAGACTTTTTTTCCAAAGGAAGGAATGAACCAGCAGGGCCTTAAAAACACATTTCCCAACCATCACTCACAGAAGAGGAGGAGAATTAACTTCAAAGCAAATATAAAACCCAACAAAAAAGGTTTCTGGCAGGGAGATCGTTTCTGTTCTAAAAACCAAAAGGCTAACCTCATTGCTTTTAAGTGCATAATCACTGCCTTGTCACATTTTGATAGATATTCTAGATGCTAGCTCTCCTGCATTGCAAAATGTCAGCATCTTTTCTATAAAGAACAATTCACGTCAATTGACCAAATGTTTATTAAACCTGATTCCAAAGATGAAAACCAGCATAGTCCCTTCCCTCAAGGAGGTTGCAATCCAACAGAAATATTTTATTCTCAAACTACCTTTGAAGTAACCTTTTGTTTTCCTTGCATTGATTTTTTTCAGTAAGAATTTGTGCTAGAAGGGGCCTGTTCATATCGCTCTTAGTCTTAAAGGTACTCCTTCATAGTGATAATGACTGAACATTTTTAGGTTTTTGCTGCAACTGGGTGCAGTGAGTACTAGGTGCCAGAAACATGGCAGGTAAGTAGGCAACCAGGAGGGGTGAAGAAACGCAGAACATCATTATGCCATCAGAGCATCTTTGTAGTAATCAAACTTGCCAGTCGCTGATTAGGCTATTGGGCTTCAATATACTTGTGCCCCAAGCTGGATCTCAAAGAGAAGTAACATTAGATTCTGGGAGCAATGGGTTCCTCTGGGACTGCATTTCTTTAATCCAGGGAGAGATAGTGGGGAGTGCCTTTTAGTTCAAGACCTGGAAAGGTCTCTTTCTGCCCTACTCCATTGCCTCTCCCACTGATGGGAAATAGTTGGTTACCAGTGGGGTCACTTGGATAAATTTCACTTCTCTGGATCTCATATGTCTAATAGTAATGTCTCTACTCAGTCACTCCTCACCCCCTTCCAATATGGCTTCTAAGCATACCTCTCTACTGAAGTAGCTCTCTCCAAGGCCAGCATGATCTCTTAATCACTAAGTCCAATAGTGGTTGATAGGTCTCATTCTCATTGAGCCTTCAGAAGCATTTGAACTAGTGAACCATTCTTTTTCTTTCTTTCTCATATTCTTACTTTGGATTCTACTCTTTCCTGGTTTTTTCTCTTTCTCTCTCTTTTTTTTTGTTTGCCCCTTAATGGTCTTAGTTTTTTTTTCCCTTCTCCTATACCCCAAGTGCAGGATCTACTCCAGTCTTCTCCTCTTCTCTCTCTAACACTAACTCACTAATTCACTCCGGTGATTTCATTGCTCATCTCTAAGCACAAAATCTGCAGATCTAGATATTCAGTATGGATTTCCCCCCTATATTTTAGTCCCAGGCCAACTATTTGATGGACATCTTTACTACCAATACCTAAAATCCCATTTGTCCTAAACTAAACTTACCAATTACCATCCTCAATCTGCCTCCTCTAAAATAATTTCCTTGTTGCTATTAAATTCACCACTATCCTTCCATTTGCCCATGCTCAAAACTGGGAGTTCATCTCCATTCCCACATCTAATTCAATCACAAAATCCTGTCAAGTGTACCATCTCAATAACTGACCTCTCACCTGAGCTCACATGATCATCACCATAATTCAGGCCCTTATGACATAGAATTTTCAGGATCCCCCTATCTGATTTCCTGGACTTTGGTTTCTCCCCTCTCTAATTCAGACTGCACAAAACTGACAAAATAAATTTCCCAATGGATAGGTTTCACCATGTTACTTTTCCACTAAAAGACCCTTCATTGGGTCCTTTCTGCTTTTAAGATTAAATATTGACTCCTTATCCTGGCATTTAAGGCCTTCCATGATCTGATTCCAGCTTATATTTCTAGTTTTATTTCACACTACTCAATTTCTTGCCCATCATTGCCTAGCTAAAATGGAACTAGCAGCTCTTTCCTTTTTTTATCCTGTGACCATATATTTACTCAGTTATCCACATATAGAGAATGCACGGTCAATTTTTTTTTTCTCCATTTGTTGAAATACTTTTCCCCTTCAGCATCCAGGTCCTGAAAAAAGTTTGCTCTGATCTTGTCAGTTGAAAGCAAGATTTTCCTCCTTAAATTTTCTTAGAATATTTTGTTGGAATCTCTCCTTTGCCTCCATCACCTTCTACCTTATATCACAATCTCTTATAATCCATAGTCCTCCTACTATACTGCAGTCTCTTTAAGGCAGATAATGTGTCATTTTTCATCCTTATACCCCCAGCAGGTAGCAAGCTGCCTTGCACTTTGATTGTAGTGCTTTAAAATGCTTGTTGAATTGAGCTAGACTGAATTTCTAACATCCTTTGTAGTTAAATGATTTTGTAGTAATTGAATGAAAAACCAGGCTTTTCTTTAGAAACTCCCATGGATTAATGTGGGGAGGGAAGAATCCAGCTATTATTTTAGGAACAAATTGAAGATCTCCTCCCTCTCCACCCCGTTTCAAATCCCCAGCATCCTCAGTAGGAACATTTTTGCACCTTATGGAACTGGAAGGGGAAAATGAGGAATAACATTTTATAGTGCCATATATGTCCTGCAACAAGGGCTTAAAGGAACATTATTACTCAAACTGCTTTCTTACTAATGAAGGAGAATAGCCTTCAAATATGTCATTGTTTTTTGAAGGTATGTACCTTAAACAGAAATACCACTGTCTCCACTTTTCAGATGGGCTTGCTGAAGCAGAAGGATGTAGCTGGGCAGAATTCCTCAGGAAAAAAATAGGATCAGAGCCCAGGAGTCCTTGTGTCCATAACCAGCACTTTTATTTCTTTTTCATCTACTTCTTCCATCCATCCTTCTCCCCTTCCTATGACCTATTTAGAATTATAAACTTTTAGAGGTGAAAGAGACCTTAAAGATAATTTAGTGCAAACTTTCTCCTTTTACAGTTAAGGAAACTGAGATCTTAAAGGTCAAACACATAGACATAGGCATACATGCAACGAGACTCCAATTCTCCTGATCCTCAGGACAATGTTCTTTCAATTCAATGCATTGTACATTGTGAAGTTATGTCTCCATGTTGTGGGGCAAGGAGCTATGACTGAGAGTAAGTTAACTAGATAGGAATTATTGTCTGAGATTCTATCTTTTCTGGAAAGGGAAATGTGTGTGTGTAGGGTGACTTAACTTCCCTGCACTACAATGCACCCCTCTTTCCTCTACCTCTGTTCTCTTAAACCGAGAGCCCTCCTTACCTGTGCTTAGGGCTAGGAATGTCTTGGTGATGGATCCAGAGAAGGCTTAGATCATTGTGGTAAAAGAATGGGGAGAACACAATAACAATGAAAAACCATGAATTACAGAAGTAAAGAGAATAAGGGAAAGAGACATAGAAAAAGGGAGACATATAGAGACAGAGGCAAAGAAAGTATGAGGGGGAGGAGTGCCTTAAGGTGATTTTCATTGTAATTCCATAGAGCAGATGGCTGGATAGGGCCTTAACTTGATTTACATCCCTTGGGGGTAGGGCAGGAGGGAAAAGGGAGAGGATGATTGTCACTTCTTACATGGCATCCAGAGGGAGGGTAAAGGAAAAACAGCTGGTGATTAATTTCCTCTCTTAACAACTCTTCTTTGAGTAAAGAAATTAGGGGGAGATTTGGTCCTTACAATCATAGTACATAGTACATAGACTGCTAGAACTGGAAAGGACCTTAGAGACCATTTATTTTATCCCCCACCCACATTTTACATATAGGACACCAAGACCCAAATAGTTGGAGAGACTTGGCCAAGGACACACAGCTCGTTAGTGACTGAGAAGGGACTAGAATCTCCTGACTGAGCACTTATCTCTATCCCATGGTTAGCCTCATCCTCTAGGGCTACAAACCCTGTGACTGCTGTACCCAAGTGCTACCTCAGCTTGTACCACTGTGGCCATCATCAGATGACTGCTTTTAAACGTTGCAGTAATGTCCTAAACCATGATTGAGATCATCCCTTTTCGGGGATATATGAGATTCAACTAACATGAAATACCTGGTCTCTTCAAGACAGTGTGCTAGAATACAAATGAAGTCAATAAATATTTAATAAGCATTTACTATGTACCAAGCACTGTACTAAGTGCTAGAAAGATAAAGATATCAATACAAAGGTAGAGCTTACACAGTACTTTCTTTTTAAAATTAATAAAAATAAATATTTTCTTTCCCTTTTACCTCCTAACTCTCATGGTCCCACTGTGGGGGTGGGGAGGGAACAAAGTAAAACAAAAACCTTATAACAAATATGCATAGATAAAGCAAACAATTTCATATGTCAAAATGTGTTTCATTCTGTATTTGTAGTCCACCAACTCTTTCAGGAGTGCATTTTTTATATCTTTATATCCAGATTTTATGGTTTGTCATTGTGTTGATCAGAAGTCTTAGATCTTTAATTTTTTTTTTTTACAGCAATGTTGTTACTGTATAGATTGTTTACCTGGTTCTGGTCACTTTACTTTGTTTTATGTCATACAAATCTTCCAAGGCTTTCCTGAAACAGTCCCCACCATCATTTCTCATAGTGAAATATTGTTCCATCACATTCATATTTAATAGTGGCTTTGCTGCACATGGCCAGATCACCTAACATGGAGCCACTCAACCTCTGGGAAGTGACACTCTGTTCTCCTATCACATCACTGAGAGTAGCCTCCATTGATTGACATTGTAGCTAGAACAGGCCATGTTTTTGGAAAAACCAGACTGGGACAGTCTCACTGTCTTTCCAGAGAGGACAAAGCTTAACCCCTAGCACAAGTCTCATGAAATGAACTGGTGAGGGACAAAGGGGAGCTTCCTTCTCCTGCTCTCCCTCTTACCCCATGACTCTGAGAAATAGTCCTAGGTTTCTGTTTCATTTGACCTTATCAGTTTCTAGGTACATTCAGCAATTTCCTATCCTACCCAGAATTAAGCCATGGTGCCTTGAGGCCAGGATTCTAGGCAGCCAGCCTGGCAGAAAAACCCAGGGAAGTCGGGGAGGCTGGACCTCAAGTCCAAAGGTGAGGGAGTGCTTTGGACTTTAAGCTGGGACAGTGCTATATAATAATTGAGCAAAGCTATGGACCTAATCTCTTTCCCTTTTGCAAACACTAGGATAGTATGCGAAGAGGGGGCATGTTATTGCTCACATATTATGGAATATGTTTGTGTATTTGACATGATACCATTGAGATAAACATGATGTTGCAAAAGTCAGTTTGACTATTATGTGGTTGGAACTGGGGTACAGAAGACCCCCCATATCAGATTCAGAAGCTTCTCAGGGCTTTCCACCTAGGCTGGCTGCCTACATCAGGGCTTGAGGGAACACAACTGGCAGGGCAGGAGCTAATGGCAGAGTCTAAAACAATCTTTCTTATGGTTGAACCCTGGGATAGGGGTAAAATGTAACATACTTGGCTCTCAGGTAGTGGAGGTTAGTGTTGTCAGTATTACATGTGGGAATTTATGGGATCCATTTTTCCCTCCTACTTTGTTCTCCTTTACACCCAATATTGCTCAGGATCTCATATTATCGGTATTATTAGGATTTTTTTTTCTTATTTAGAGTTTTTAAACCCTTTTTTGTAATTTTATATTCATTATTATTTGTTTTGCCAATTGAATTAAATCTTAATTAAACCCAGTGATGGCTAATTTTGAGGATAACTTTCTATATCAGTTATCCCGAATACTATGCTGCTTCAGTTTTCATTATAAAGCAAGATAACTTATTATTTTCTTCTGCCAGTTTTGGAATTGGTTTATTTTCAAATCTTACCTAGTGGGACCTTTATACACTCCCTAAGCATTTGTGAATAGTTTATGCTTGGTATTTAGTGCCAGCAATAGAAATGCTACCTGTTCTGTTACTGATTCTATTATTATAGTTGTCACTAAAATATAGTTCATGGCTAAATTAGATGCTTGTAATTATGACTGTTGAACTATATCACATTTGACTAAATTGTTTGGTCAGCTGTGTATTTTTTTTTGATAATTGGTTAAAATTGGCATTCTGAGTCAATAATACAATACTCTAATAATGTTATTGGCAAAATGTTGCCATCTTTTAAATACTGATATGCCTAAGGGTTTGAGTAGGCTTTGTATATGGAATTGGAAGTGTTATGAAAGTTGTGAAGAACATTGTGATTGAGTTAGGGGACAACATGATTGTCTGAGGAAAGGGAGTTATGCCAAGCCATTATGAATACATTTTGTAAATTATTAGAGTTATGTGGATGTAATAAGTTATGAGAAAAAAATCAGCTAGGGAATGGTTGCCAGACACTGGTTTATGAACTCTCATGTGAGGTGGACAAGGTTTTTAACAAAGCGGTGAAATCTACCTAACGGAGTGGTGTTGGTACCAACAATAAAAAAAAAAAAGTTAGAGGCAGGGAGAGGTTTGAGGAGGAAATGGATGAGTTTAGTTTTGAACAGACTTTGTTTGAGATGATAGTAGAATGTCCAGGTGAAATCAAGTGAACAACCAAATGCCAGGCCCTTAGAAGACAGATCGAATGAACCTTATGGATGATGTTGTTGGAGCATACCCACTTCCTCTAAGTGATAACACTAGAACATCTTCTGAATATGGAAAAGGAGAGAGTCCCACTATACAGGGCAGATTCACCTGATGGCAGGTATAAGATGAGGCACACTGTGGTAAAGAAATACCATTGGCCTAGCTTAGGAACTCTCTTTGGAGAGAGTTCCTCTGGAGGAACCTGGACCTCCTGAAGAACAAACATGAGAAACCTGAATTACAAGGGTATCAGCTGCTCTTCTTAGTTAGAAGGCTTCTAACATAATGACAAGGAATTGGCTGATAGAGAGCCTAAGTGGAAATGTCTTTCTACTTTTATGAAGCCTAATGGCCATGAATTCAGTTGTGACATGACAAAATTGCTTACAAGTACTTGAAAAATGTTTCATGCATGGTGAAATATCAAGTCAAGCATAATAATCTACATATCAGCACAGAGGGAAAAAGTCATAAAACTTCATGCTCTATGTACATGCTGAATTAAGGAAATTAGTAATCTAACATTATTATATTATTAGAATATTATTAATGCCTTTAATAGACCTATGGGCAATAATGCCTGAGATGGAGAATTAAATGGGCTTGGAACAAATACATGTAGGCCTAAAATACAATTAATTCTTTAGAGTACAGTTGGGTAGTATGAATTTTGAAAGGAACCTATGTAGTTTCAAAGAATTGCTAGATACTCTGACATGGAAAATGTTCAGGGGTATCTAAAAGTATATCTACTAGAAAGCCTTATATGAAAATGGGTCAGGAACTCATGACAGAAGATGGCAGAGAGCTACAGGATCAGAAACAGGGAGACAAGAAGTGGAACCAGGGAAGGAAGTGACTTTATTGTCAAGCCTTGACAATTGACTTCATCAGCAATTTCTATTGGCTTCTTTCACCTGTTTTCATAAGATCTTGTGTAGAAGTATCTGTAAAAATTGAGAATGTGGATTGCCTTGCTGCCTGAAATAGTGGAGCACAAGTGACTATTGTGTTCCAGTCATTTTATGAGAGACATTTGAAGAAAATACTTATATAGTTTCTTATAATTTTAGGCCTTGGAAGCCAGAGTGACAAAAGCTGTCCATACTTAGGATACAATGAAGTGACCTTGGAATTTCCTGAATTATTGCTGGTGTTGATAAAGTAATGGATATTTGGTTCAGGTTTGTCCAGATCTTTTAAGTATCAGTGCATTGTCAACCTTAATTGGAACTAATTTGAGTTTCTTTAGAATATTAGCTAAATATCGCAAACAAGATGAAAAGAAATTGTGTTTTGACTTTCCATGTTGCTTGTTCAGAGGCATACAGAAGGCTAAAGTTAGATGGTAGAAGTGCTCATCATAAGGGTGTACTTCACTCTTCAACAACTGAAGTATACACTAAGATACTTGACTTTGGACGTTCCTTGGTGCATGAGTAATGGAAAGAGGGGTTGAGACAGAAGCTCAGCCAGAGGACAGGTATGTTCTCACTGTTGGAATAGGAAGTGGGATGCATATAGAGAACAAAACACAACATCTAACTCACATCATTCCACTGTAGATCTAGAAAGATCCCTTTGATTGTGAAGGATAACTTTAGAGAACATCTCAAGAAGCTGCTAATGAATAGTGTCATCACAGAGTATAATAGTCTCTATTACTCACCCATAGTGGTGGTTCCAAAGAATAATGGAAAGATGTGTCTGTGTGTAGGCTTTGAGAGAGACTTGAATATGAGAACTAAAATGAACAAATAGAGCACGATATCAAGGGTTCGAGATACCCTGATATGTTTTCTGTGTTGAATTTGCACAGTAATTATTACCAGACTCTCATGGTAGAAAAAAGCAAAGAAAAGACTGCTTTCATCTGTCTAGCTGGATTTTACCAGTTCTCACATATATACCAAAGCATCTCAGGAGGACCTGTCATCATCCAAAGAATGACCTAGAAAGTAGTCAGTGACATGAATTACCTGCAAGTATTTGTGTACTTTGACAACATCATCATCTTTGGAAAGACTAGGAGAAGGAAAAACGAAGTCAGAGGTAGCAGTCATACCATTGCACTGGTGTGAGACCAGAGCAACCTCTCATGTTGGCCATTTTTGCAGTTTCCTACTGTAAGATCATAAGAGATGACCTTCATCTGAATGGAGAAACCGAGCAGTGCATGTGACTGCGCCTTTTTGTGGGTACTTGCTTACCCAGAGTAGGATCAAGGAACAATTGGCAGGTCTAGTCATACTCCAGCCTTACTTCCATGCCTACTTTACTTAAATTTATTCTGTTAAAGAATATGTTTGCCAACTTTTATATTATCTGTCATAAACACCTGTGGTCAACTCTTTTTTATGTTTCTAGGTGACCTTTGCTTATGGCACGATGGTATGATGGGAACCATACAATAGAGAGGGATCTTTCCTAGAACAGGGCTGGTACCTTGACTTCCAACCGGTTATAAGAGAGTTTTTCTCTCTAACTAGGGACATAGGCACGAGTCATTTTATAAGTAGTCAATATTGCACATAAAACATAATTTATTAATCCATTACACAATTGATGGGCATCCCTTAGTGGCCAGTTCTTTGGTACCACAAAAAGAGCTCCTGTAAGAATTTTTGTACATATGAGCTTTTTTCATCTTTCTTTGATCTCTCTGAGTTATTGGCCTAGGGGTGGTATTGCTCAGACAGACCATATTTTCAAGGAGCTTATAATTTAAGTGGTTTTAAGGAAGATATGTACCCAAATAACTGTGATACAAAGAGAGGATAGGTCCAGCTCATTTGCTCTGAGAAACATGAGAGGTTCAGAGAAATGTATCATGGAGGAAGTAATACTTAAGTTGGGCTTTTATGGATGAAACAGACCTTAGAAGATGGTGATAAAGGCTAGATAATGAGTCTGTTTCTTGCATGAGGGATCATATGAAAAAAAGCACTCCAATATTAGAGGACAGGACAAGAATGGAGGCTGGAGAATGGTATAATTTTGGCTGGAATGAAGAGCTAGAATGGTAGTTTGTAGCCAGAATGTTGAATGTTGTGGTTGGGATTTGTTTTGTAGGCAATGGGGAGCTAAAATCTGGTAGTAGAGTTAGTAGTAGTATTACTAGTAACTAGTAGTAGAATTACTAGTAACATTACTTAAGCAGCACCATGAAGGATGGCATGGAGAGGGATCAATTGGAAACAAGAAATGTGTTAATTCTGATGATAGTCTAGGCAGAAAGAAATGATGTTCTCAACTGCAGTTGTTGCAGTGAGAGTGGAATTAAGATTGGAGAGAGACAGAAGTAGAAGTGATAGAGTTTGGAAAATGTTTTGGTTGTAGAGGGTGAGGGAAGAAAGAAAATTCATATTATTTTTATGCAATATTGTTTAATTGTTTATTGTTCAATTAACAATTTAGGAATTTAATTCTAAACAGATTATTTTACAAAAATCGATGTCATTTAGGATATATCTAATAATGATACATTTATGAAAACTGAAATAAATATGTAGACATAACATTATATAAAATTGTGTCATATCCAGCTAAAAGAATGCTTATTTAGGCATGCCAGTGCATCCTGATTTTTTTTAAAAGATTTAAATTAAATTTTAAAAGATTTAAATAAAATTTAAACTTACTAATTGAAATATATACATTTATGTTTTATAGCACTTTCTGGGAGAGTGAAAGAAATGAATGTATTATTATAGTAAAATAACTACTAACTGTTAGTACTGCAGCTTTACAAAGACAGGCTCATTAACATATAATTAACAGTTAACAAAGGAATATTTCTTATTGTACTTAAAAACCTGAAATTTAAATGTAAATATGTAATTTTCAAGAGAAAAACAGCTTTGTGTTTATGTATATAGAGAAAAGTAAATTATTTGATTTTTTTCACTTGTTAAATTTTTAAAAGCATGATTTGGTTGGGAATGGCAATTCAATGCTTCATTTTTCCTAAAACTAATAAAACT
>CM053623.1:80667046-80691342 GCA_028646595.1 Phalanger gymnotis | reverse complement strand
TCCCCTCGGCTGGGGGCTGGGAGTTCTGTTCGGGACAGACCTTACCCCGAGACCATCCAGGCAGACCTGGGCTGGAGTCCTGCTTCCCTCTGCTTCTTTGTGGGTTCTGTATTTCTAGAACTGGTTCAGAGCCATTTTTTCATAGGTTTTTGGAGGGACTTGGTGGGGAGCTCATGCCAGTTACTGCTTTCCAGTCGCCATCTTGGCTCCGCCCCCGATTTAAAGCATTTATTCAGGCTCCAAAGTAACAGACCCATGAGCCAGCCTCCCCATTTTGATATTTTGATCAAAAGCTTCCAGGCCCAATAAGTCCACCTCACAAGAGTAACCAGGAGGCCACAGGAAAACATGATGGTATTAAACCAAATCATATTCATGCTTCCCCTCTCCGGTAAGAAGATTACCCACTGGCCTCGAGTCCTTGCTCAGCACTCCTTAGTCCACACACGGGTCAGCTCTGCTTCCAGGTCGGCTCTGCTTCTGCAGCTCCTGCTTCGGCTTTGGCTTTATCTTAAGCTTCAGCTGTAGCTGTCTCTTGGCTTGCCTCTCCTCGCAGCCTCCCACCCCGACCCAGTGGTCCAGCGCCAGGAGCTCACCTTCAGGGCACCTCCTCGCCTCCTCCTTCAGTCCCAAGTCTACGAAAGGCTGGTAGAGGCCGAGGCACCAGTGGGGGAAGTTTGCGCCCTCCCTTTGTTCTGAGACTGCGCTCCGCTTCATGGCTGCCACAGTGGCGACAGTGCTGAGACGCCCTCCTCCCAGCCGAGCCCCTGGCATCATCAAGCAGTGCCTTAATGACCAGAGTCCATTGGTTCCTGAGTTGGCCCCTCCCCCTAGGACCCTGGGAGGCTCACATCCACATAGACTAGGTCAACACCCAACAGGGCATGGCTCTGGAGTTAACACCTCCCCTTAGCCAGCCCCACCTTGGGCCCCACCTCAGTCATCAATCCACACCCACATAGGTTTTACACCTAATAGGGCTTCGGCCTGGGGCTTAGCACTTAGCAAGATTCAATGAAATAGCTGAATCACTCAAAGCAAACAAAGGCCAAACTCTTCAAGGGCACCTGTTGACCTAAGTGCTAAGGAGCCCATTTTGCTTACCAACACAACATCCCTCTAATTCACCAATGTTTTTGAGACTCTTTGGTTACCCTCAACTTGGTTTAGCCCACATGTCAAAATGGTTTACTGGTGTGGCTGCTGCCCATGTTACAGCTTCTCAGAGCCACAGGTGAGAGTTGGGTAAATCAAGGACACCAAAGGTGGAAAGTAGTCTTGAAAAGGGCTCAGAAGCTCTTACAAAAGAGGAATAGTCTTCTCTGAAGACACCCTACACCCCTACATGGGTTAGGGAGACCATGGAAAAGTTAATAGACAGTCTGTGCCTCCAAAGCACTTACTGTGTTGATGAGGGGTTGTTGGCAGTGCTCCCAATGGCATGGGTCCACAGTTTCCACTTCTTTGGCACCACAGAAAAATCTACTACAAATATCTTTGTACATATAGGTCATTTTCTTTTTTGATCTTTTTTGGATATAGGCCAAGGGTGGAGAACAGGCCACATGTGGCCTTCTTGATCCTTACATGTGGTCTTTTGACTGAGTCCAAGTTTTATAGAACATATACTTTGTTCTATAGGATTGTTGATCATGCCTAGTTTTTGACTTCTGTGTTTTGACTTCCGTGACATTGCTTTCATCTGCTTCCCCTGCTACCTGTCTAAAAGATATTCCTTTTCTAGTTCAAGCTTCTCCTACCCTCTAAGTATTGATATCTCTCCTGATACTATCTTTGGCCTAATTCTCTTTCCACATTCTTTATACTTTGAGTTCTCATCCACTTCCAAGGTTGTATCACCTTAATGCTAATGACCCCTAAATACATAGATTTGGCATCAGCTTCTTCCATAAGCCCCAATTCTGATTTAGAACTGCCTGCTAAACATACATCTCTACATGGCTATCTCACTGGAACTATGGACTCAGCATTTCTGAAACCAAACCAACTTTAAGTAGCAAAGAAAAGAAGTTGTGTTTAGTTGCTTTCTTGAGGAAGTATGGTGGCTTGCTACATGGTGAGATTAGGTCTCAAGACCAGTTAGATGGGAATGGGGTTAATTAATGCTGAGAAGCTATGAATTGATTAGCTCTCATCTGCAAATGGAATAGGCATACCATAGGAGAACATATTAATAGTTTCTAACTCAAAAAATTCTGTGTTCCATAACATATTTTATTTTTACCCTTTAGTTTATTTTTTTTAGTAAGTCACACTATTTTTATTTAGAAAAACAAAAAGATGAACTCTTTCAGTTCCATAGTTATTTTCCTTAAATTACAATCCTATTCCTGAAGTTTGAAAATATTCACCACCATTGCAAGCGACACTTCATTTTGGGCCAAATAGTCTTCCATGTTGAATGAAAAATGCCTTCTTTCCAAGTTTTGATAAGGGAAGGAATTCTTATGCAAATGGAAAAGTGCTTTGTTTTAACAGTAAATTCAGGATGTGGCTGGTTCTTCTTTTCTTGATCGGCAAGGTCTTTCTTGGGTCAATCAGGGAGAAGAATGTACCAGTGATTTAATTTTATCAGTTTAAGGGGGAGATGAGGACAAGTGGGTAAAAAAAGGTGATATTATTATAGTGGCTTATTGAGAAATAGTCAATATCAAACTGTGGGTCACCAACTTTTATTTTTAAATTTAATTTTATTATTTTTCTAATTAATAAGTATTTATTTTCTCTCTCCAAGCCATGTCCACCCTCAATGAATAATAAAAGAACAAGAAAAACAAAGCCTTTATAATTAATAAATATAGTTAGACAAGTTTCCTCATTGGAAATGTTCAAAAATGTATCTCATTCTGCATTTCAATTCAATCAAGTCTCTTTCAGAAGGTGGGTAACGTGTTTCATTTTCATTCCTCTAGAATTACTTTACTGCTTAGTGATTAGTAAAAATTCCTTTCTTGAAAGAATATGTATTGTACTGTAGTGGTCCCAGAAGGAGGTCTAACCAATAGTTGCAAATACGAGCAGTATATGGAACGGACTAGTCAGGGTTGGCATGGGGTCAGTCTGCTATGGTAACAATTTAACCAAAAACAAACATTGAATGAGTCGAAGAAGGATCAGTTCTCCAGGTAAGGAGCCAACAAGCATCGGAGGTAGGAAGCCTGTCCAAAGCCCAAAATGTAGCTTAAAAATGAGTTTGAGCACCTAGGTGGCATAGTAGATAGAACACCAGCTTGGAGTCAAGAGGACCAGCCTCAGATACTAATTAGCTGTGTGACCTGGGCACTTAACCCCAATTGACTCCAAAAAAAGAGGAAAAAATGAGTTTAGATAGCCAGCTACAACTGACAGGGACAAGGCAGCTATATGATGCAGTAGATAGAATGCTGCTGAATTCAAAGGCAGGATAACCTGACTTTGAATCCTGCCTCCAATATTTACTAAATTTATGACTGTGGGCAAGTTACTTAGCCATTGTCTGGCTCAGTTTCTTCAGCTGTAAAATTAGAATGACAATAGCACCTCCTTATTAGGGATGTTGTACTAAACTGGTGAGGTAATGCATGTAAAGCATTCTGTAAACACCGAATGTAAGCAATTATTTTGTGGGGAAAGGATCTCTTGGTCAGGATCTCACTGGTCAGGTTATAGAAGATCAGGGCTTGGGCAAAGACACACTTTTAAGGTAAGTATCTTTGTCTTTTCCTTCATTGTCTGGTTCTTAATCATAAGCTAGGATTTAATTTGAGGCCTTCTGTCTCTTGTTTCTTTTATAATGTGGTATACCACAAAGGTCTCTGTGAATAGCAGCCAACCTGATTGTTACCCTCTGACAACACTAGACATCAATGGTTGCCAATCACACCTTTGCTCTGTTGCAAGGTCTCTAACATGTCATCAGTTGAGTGTGGATTTGTGTTTCTACTAATTAGATCACTTAAATGCCTATATTTACTTAGTACCCCTTTCCATATAGAAGATAATGTATTTCTTTGTCATCTTTGTTAATGTCATTTAGTTATATACCATTTACTCAAAATTTCTAAAATAAGTAACACACAGGCTAACATCAATGCACCATGCATGCTTATTTTTAGTCCAGGATCCTTCCATCTCATTGGCAGCAAGTGGAGAAATGTCTGGAGGTTCAGTTCTCAGTCATTTTAAGCCAAGCATTGCCAAAGGCTTTCACTCTGGCATTTTTCAGTCTGAAACTTCCTAGACAGATTGGCTCCATGTTGATGCAATGCAGGAACTCGAAGTGCCTGGAAATCTCTCCCAAGGGTAATAGGGAGTTAAGCCAGCAGGATTGTACAAGGTGCTATATTTATTCCCAGGTGGTTGTGTTTCTGCTTTCCATCTCCATTTTCCTGCCCTGCTATCAAGTATGTGAGTATAATTACATCTGTTTTAGAACCAAATAAGTCTGGCAAGGGGATGGGAATCCTTCATGAGATGCAGACCGCTGAGATATCATAGCTCTGCCAAAGAAAATAAAACGAGGGTAGGGCTGGGGAGAGGCATTTGGGAACTCGAGCACCATTGCCCCATATTTCCTTTCATTTTCAAACTCATTTACCTGTTAAGCCCCTCACTCTAGCTTTCTTTGTCATGTCTCTGTGACCTCTGGGAGGGACAGTGGTGCTCCAGTTTAATTATCAAAAGGATCTTTGTATGAAGGGCCCTGGAAGGCTGAAGGAGGTGTTTTTTTTTTTTCTGGATACATTTCAAACATGGACATTCTCTTTAATTCAGCTCTGTGTGAAACTTGGGTAGGTTGGTAGCTGAAATGAAATCGTTATTGACTCCAAAGCCTGCAAAGGATTTCCCTCCACAAAGCCACTGGCTACAGAAGTATTAGAATTCCTCTTTACCTTGTCATTCCAAACTTTCTTCTATTCTTAAGCCTTAAGGTTCTGGAAGAGGCTCTGTAAACAGGTGTATGTAGGCCAACCTCCTTTGTTGACCCTAGTCTAATCATGTCCAGACTTAGGAAAACTTTTACCTCTTTATAACCAGTGGCTTTTACAAAATTTGTTTCATATAGTTAACCTCATATATGCCTTGGGCTTAATCTCCTTGGTAGGAGGAAATTTTTTTCTTGGTTCCTCTGTTTACTCCAAACTACGAGGACATATATCAGAAGATGTCCGACACCTGTTTGAGAATGTTTCCTTAATGTCAACCTCCTTAATTAGGCACAGAACAGATACTGTGACAAGTTTAATCTTTTAAATAATTTAAATTCATTTTCACCAGGGTTCTGGGTGCAACTTCTCCTGGCTATATTTCACCCTCTCCTACCATTTCATGGAGCAGGTGATTCCTGAGGTTTTGAAAGGTTACTAAAAGAGTGTTATTCTGGCCTCATTTTACTGGTGGTACTAGAACAAAGGCAGAATATATAGAAATGTTACTTCTTAGGTAAATCCTTTAAGAGGCTATTTGGTTCTAAAAAAGTATTATAGATACCCCCTCAAAATATAGGAGTTTCTACTTAAGGTTAGAGGCATTTCTGGTATGGTGACTTCCATGTAGGAGGTCAGGCTCACATAGAATAATAGGACTTAAAGTTGGAAGGGAACTAAAATAGTCTAGGTAAGAAGGCCTTTACCTTTTTATGTAATGGACCCCTTTGGCAATGTGGTGAAGCCCTATGGACCACATCTCAGAATACTGACTTTAAATATATAATAAGAAATATATAGAACTACAAAGGAAACCAATTATATTAAAATACAATGATTAAAGTTAAAAAAAAGTTTATGGATCCTAGGCTAAGAATCTCAGATTTAGTCCAACCCCTTCATTTCATAGATGAGGAAATTAAAACCCTATGCAGCAGAAATGGCTTTCCCAAAGTCATGTAGTAAAGTAAGAGAGTTAGGATTTTCATGAATTTTCTTTGACTCTAAATCTTTGATCAAGTATTTATTTCACTCCAGTGTTTTGCAAGCCAAACTTTTCTTGTCGTTCAGTGGTTTCCAGTCATATTTGATTCTTCCTGACCCCATTTGGGGTTCTCCTTTTTTCAGAGAGGAAAATATCTTTTATTTTACTTCTACCTATTACACTGGTTTCCAATTGACTATTTCTTGGCTTCAGCCAGCCCCAGAAAATTTCGTGGCATCCACATCTTTCAAAGTTTTTCATGGTGGTTGTGCCTCTTCATACAATGACTCCCTTTTTCCTACCCACTTCCATCTCTCTTCCATCCTAAAAATCCAAACCATAAGATCAGTTTTACAATATCATCAGTGTTTGTGGGTTGAGAAGTCTGGAGACCACCACAGCTGCCAGTGATTCAGTCCTCAAAAGTCTTCCCCAGCCCCATCTGTGCCAGTGTGGGCCATACTGAGTTGTGCTTTGCTCCCAGCCCAGCACAATAGAACCTTCCTGTCAACCTTCCAGGCAGTCTTGGGCTGGAGATCTGTCTCACTCTGTCATTTTGTGGGTTCTGTAGCTCTAGAATTTGTTTAGAGTTATTTTTACAGATATTTGGAGGGGCTTGGGGGGAGCTCAAGCAAATCCCTGTTTTTACTCTGCCATCTTGGCTCTGCACATTTGGGGTTCTCTTCACAGAGATATTGGAGTTGTTTTCCTTTTCCTTCTCCAGCTCATTTTCCAGATGAGGACCCGAGGGAAACAGTTAAGTGACTTACCCAGGGTCCCACGGCTAGGAAATATCTGCAGACGGATTTGAACTCAGGAAGATGTGTCTTCCTGAGTCCAAATTTGGCACGCTATCCTGTGCCACATAGCTCCCCTTTAAGTCAAAATAGCCTACCTGTTGTTTGCCAAACTTGGCATGCTATCTCTAGTTTCCAAGCCTTCACACAGGTTTTTCCTCATGACAGGAATGCTTTCTCTCCTAACTTCTAACTCTTAGAATCCTTAGCTTCCTTTAAGACTCAGCTCAGATGATGCTTCCTGTACAAAGCCTTCTCAGATCCTTTCAATTGTCAATGCTGTTTCTCTCCTCAATTTTTCTTGCATGTTCTTATTTTGTTTATACATTGCATCCCCATGAAGAAGGTAAGTTCCTTGATGATAGAGATTGTTTTTCCTTTTTGTCTGTGCCTTTAGCACTGAGAACAAGGCTTTAGACATAGTAGGTTGTATAATAAGTGTGTGTTAAATTGAAATCTTTCCCATCAGGGTATCTGCTTTGGGAAGCTACTGCAAGATCCATAGGACTTGCTTATAGTAGGATGCTTTAGATGTGTCCCTTCCTCTTCCCTAACACTCTGTCCTTTTTCTAGAATCTTCTATGTCTGGAGCCTTCTATACCAAATACTATAGTTTTAGAGGTGTGTGTGTGTGTGTGGTGTGTATGTGTATGTCAGAGAGAGAGACAGAGAGGTTAATTATATGAAAAAATGGAAGAACACAGGGATTGGAGAAAGATAGGACTAAGTTGGATAGGTATGAATACTAGAAGAAGGGTTTTTGCTTTGGAAGATAATTTTTAATTGTAGGGAATTAAGGGAGCAGGGTAGGAGTTCACTACCCATAGAACAAAGCGAGTTGATCTGTGAATTTAGAGAAGGGAATGTCAAAGGTGAAGGCAATACTGGTCAGGAAGACCATATGGTACAAGATGTCTCCAATTTCAGGTAGCGTTTGCATTCTTCTGTATCTCTCCACCATAATATCAATGATGGACCAGATGTTTACTTCTGGTTGATTATAGCTAAAATCAGCCATTCAGTGATTCCACATAACAGAAGGATAGTGACAAAAATGGATACCAAGGCTGAGAAGGAAGTACAAGATCCAGATGATTTCATGTTTTAATCTTTCATAATGATCAATAAATATGAGGCTATGCATCAGGATGATCTCACAAGTTCTTTGGCCTGATGACCGGATCACTTGATTTACCTTTGTGAGAACTGCAACAATCTTAAGTCCTGCAGTAAAGTTTGCATAGTTCATGAATGGCTAGGTCACGAAGTTGGAGGGGCCTGAGTCTACTATGAATGTGTAACAGGATTGTACATCCCCCTGGGAATTTAGAACAAGATCCTCTGCCTTACTCTATTCTCCTTGTAGACTGTCTTGAAGAACTCAACTCTCAATTGTTGAGTATGAAGAAACAGTGGGTATGAGGTGTCTAGCACCAATACTCTCATTAATCTCTGTGACCTTGAGCAAATGTGACTTTGAGGTCTACCTGGGCCTCAGTTTCCTTCTCCGTGAAATGAAAGGAATAAATTTGCAAATTTCTAAGATTTATTCTAGCTCTCAAATCCTAGATGTCTACAGTTCTGATTTCAATTTTTTATTTCCATCCTTAGTCTACAACCTAAACTCTAGCAAATATTTCCAGCTGTATACTGAATCCCAGATATACTGTGGAATCTTCATTTGTATTATCAGTCACTTACTAAGCCATTTCATCTATGTAACTCAAGCCCATTACTTTATGCTTTATCTATTTCATTAATCTACTGACTTAAGGTTTCACACTTTATAGGGCAGACTTTGAATCTATTCACCATAGCCCTAGCGCAGTGGTTTTTGGGTTGGGGACAGAGAACATGGGAGAGAAAGGAAACAAGATGTAAGAAGAAAGAAATTTTTATGATCTTTCTTCACTTGTAGCTTAGTAGAAAGTACACTGGTTTTAGAGTTAAGATACCTGGGTTTGAATGCTTACTTTGCCCAGTCCACATGATTTGGGGCAAGTCATTTAACCTCTCAAAGATCTTATTTTCTTACCTGTAAAATGGGGATAATAATACTTGCACTACTTAACTCACAAGGCTATTTGAGCATAAGGTGAGACAGCAGGTAATTGATACTCATTGAATTCAAAGGTTATAATGGCCTCTGTAAATTCCAGCTACTACAATTTTTTCATTCTATTCTGCCTTCTGTGGCAGAATGAATGAAGGTTTATGCTCTGTGGTAAAATGTCTCATCTTCCAAAAGTTCATTGAAGGGTGACAACCCTCCAATTTTCCAAATTTGGAGCTAGGGATTTTTCTATCATAATAGAAATAAGGTTTCTTTATGCAAAATATTTTAAGGGGAGACAATGGAATTTCTTTGGAAAGATAGCTTTCATTCAAATGTAAATGTTTATTATGAATATCCAAATAGAGATACTTTAAAGGGGGTAAAGTGAATACGATAGAAGAGAACCAGGAGATTTTATGTTTTGGGGGATGGAATTATGGATACAAGTTTTAGAAATCATTTTTGTTTGTTTATCAGCAACAAAAAATAGAACAAAGAGACTAGGAGAGAGATAGACTAGCTTACAGAGAATTTAGAATGTGCTGGGAACACAAAGTGCCAGAAAACTTGTGGCCAAGAGCCAGAAGATCAGAGAAAATCCAAGATAGTCTGATTCAGAATAGGGGACCAGAGGGAGAAGCCTATGGATGAAGGACAAATGGCAGGAGTTGGAGAGGTGTGAAGAGCGAATAGGATTCCTCAGGTCAGTGTTGAGGTGATGGACACCAGCTGATGAGGGAGATAATTGTGTAGACATCAATTTTCACTATAATCTAGAAACAAGTGAGTGGGGGCTATCTTCTCTTTAAGAAACCAAAAGTGGAGATGGTGGAAATAATTGTGTTGAAGATTAAAGTAGATTAGCCAGAGGACAATAACTAACTTTAAGGTCAAGGTCAATAGAAAGGACTGACAGACTAAAAGGAAAATGATGACAAGAAGGGCCAGGAAGGGGCAATTTAGTGTTTCAAGTACTTTCAAGTTGTTTTTATTTATCTTTTGTTTTTGAAGAGGACCAATGAAATCATGGGATGATGTCTTGATCCGTGGGTGAATTGGATTTAAGTGAGGCAGAGTTGCACAAATTTATCAGCCTCACTCATTTCCTCAGAGTCAGAAATCCAGTGGCAAGAAAAAACTTGGGACAATTGGTGATGGCCCAGGAAACAGTGGAGGACCTAGGAATCTTCAATGTCTGACCCAATTCTAAGCATTCCACAGTATCTGCTGAAGCCACCTTCTTGGCCACTGTGAAAAATTCTCCTCTGCTAGAGGAAATCTTCACAGGATTGAGATAAACATCCCCTTAACTCCCTGATGGGTTTATGGTCTGTCAGTTGTCCTCAACCTGGTTTAGCCTCTCTGCCAAGATGGTTTTACTGGTGCATGACTGCTGCCCATGCTACAGCTTCTTGGAGCCACAGATGAGAGTTGGGGACTAGCACATCTGGCATAAGGGCTTGCTGAACTCTTTCCAGGGCAGCTCATTTACCTTTGGTTCCAAGCTAACTATCATGCAATAACTCCACCTATATATGATTTGTATTATCAATGCTCTAATGTTATAGTAAATTTCAGTTATTCACTCGAACCAACTGAGCATGATTGGCATGAGAGGTAGGAGAAAGAGTTACTTTTATAGTAGAGCAGAAAGAAAAAAACTGAGCAGGATTTAACATTTAGGTTATACATATATATCCATCCATCCATCCACATATATACATACATAGACACACACACACACACACATATTAGCTAATAGTAGCTAAAATTTGGTCATTGACATAACATTTTCAAGCTGAAGAAAAAAAGCACCAGGACCAGATGGATTTACAAATGAATTCTATCAGACATTTAAAGATCAACTAATTCCAATATTAAATAAATTATTTGGAATAATAGGCAAAGAAGGGATCCTACAAAACTCCTCTATAAATATAATTCTAATGCCCAAACCAAGAAGAGTAAAGAAGAGAAAGGAAATTATAGATCAATTTCATTAATGAATATAGATGTAAAAATCCTAAATAAAATACTAGCTAAAAGATTATAACAGTATATTACGATCAAGTGGGATTTATATAAGGAATGCAGAAATGGTTTAACATAAGGAAAACTATTAACATAATTGACTATATCAATATAAAGCAATAAAAGTCATATGATTATATCAAAAGATGTTAAAAAAAATCTTTGGATAAAGCATAACACTCATTTCTATTAAAAACACTAGGAAGTATTGGTATAAATGGACTTTTCCTTAAATTGATAAAAAGCATTTCTCTAAAACCATCAGCAAGCATTATTTGTAATGAGGATAAGCTAGAACCCTTCCCAGTGAGATCAGGAATGAAACAAACATGCCCATGGTCACCAATATTATTCAGTATTGTATTGGAAATCCTAGCAATATCAATAAGATAAGAAAAAGAAACAGAAGAAATCAGAACATGTAATAAGGTAATAAAACTATCTCCTTTTGCAGACAATATGGTGTTGTACTTGGAAAATCCCAAAGAGTCAATTTAAAAGTTAGTTGAAACAATTGATAATTTTAGCAAAGTAGCAGGATATAAAGTAAATCCACATAAATCATCAGCACTTCTATATGTCATGAACAAAAGCCCATAACAAGGGAGAGTAAGAGATGTCCTATTGAAAATAACTCTAGACAGGATAAAATACCTGGTAGTACACCTGCCAAAACAAACTCAGGCACTATGGGACTATGTAAACAAAATTATAAGAAGCTTTTTATGTAAAGAAAATCAGATTTAAATAATTGGAAAATTATTAATTCTTCATGGTTAGGTGGGACCAATATAATAAAAATGACAATTTTACTTAAACTTACATATTGAATATAATCCTAATGAAATTACCAAAAATCATTTCACTGAATTAGGAAAAATAATAACAAAATTCATTTGGAAGAATAAAAAGTCAAGAATGTCAAAGGAACTAATAAAAAAAAAAGTAAAGTAAGGAGGTTTATCCATATCAGATCTCGAAGTATATTATAAGGCAACAATTATCAAAACTATCTGTCACTAGCTAAGAAATAGGAAGGTAAATCAATGGAACATAGTAGGCATACAATTTACAGCAGCGAATAAATATAATAACCTTATATTTGACAAGCATAAAAACTTGAGATTTTGTGATAAGAATTCATTATTTGGTAAAAAATTGGTGGGAAAACTGGAAAGCATTATGGCAGAAACTGGACATGGACCAATATCTTATACAATTTACCAAGATAAAATCAAAATGGATACATGACCTAGATTTATAGTGAGATATTAAAAGAAAATTAGAAGAACATGGAATATGTTACCTATCAAAATTATGATTAGGAGAACAATTTGTGAATGAAAAAGAGAAAGAGAGCAAAGTTGATGTAAAATGCATAATTTCTATTATATTAAATTTAAAAGGTTTTGTTCAGATAAAACAAATGTAGCCAGGTCAGAAGGAAAGCAGAAAACTGGGAGGACATTTTATAAATAATTTTCCAGATAACCTTCTCAAATCTAAAGCATATAAAGAACTTTGTCAAATCTATAAGAATATGAGTCATTCCTCAATTGATAAAAGGTCAAAGGATATGAACAATTTTCTAATGAAGAAATCCAAACAATTTATAGTCATATAAAAAGCTCTAAATCATTATTGATTGAATAAATGCAAATTAAAACAACCTTGAGATATCATTTTACACCTATGAGATTGGCTAAAATGATAGAAGGGGAAAATGACAAATATCAGAAGGGATGTGGAAAAGTTGGGACAATAATTCATTGTTGGTGGAATTATGAAATGATCCAACCATTTTGGAAAGTAACTTGGAATTATGCTCAATGAGTTATTAAACTTCTTATACTCTTTGACCAAGTAATACTACTGCTTGGTCCCTTTCCAAAGATGATTAGGGAAAAACAAAAAGAACCTGTATATATTCCAAAATGTGTATAGAAGCTCTCTGTCGTGGCAAAGAATCAGAAATTGCAGGGATGCCCATTAATTGGGAAATGGCTGGACAAGTTGTGGTATATGATTGGAATGGAATACTCCTGTGTTATATCAAAGACTTCAGAAAAACATGAAAGACTTCCCTGAAATAATGAAGAGTGAAATGAGCAGAGCAAAAAGGTAACAGCAATAATGTTTTAAGAATGACTTTGAGCAAGTAAGTAATTTTGACTATTATAAATTAACTATAGAGGACATATGAAGAGAGATGCCATCTACATCCAGAGAAAGAGATGATAAGTATCTTTGACCCAGCAATACCACTTCTAGATTTGTATCCCAAAGAGATCATACAAATGAGAAAAGGACCCACATGTACAAAATATTTATAGCAGCTCTTTTTGTGGTAGCAAAGAATAGGAAGTTGAGGGATGCCCATCAGTTGGGGAATGCTGAACAAGTTGTGGTGTATGAATGTAATAGAATACTATTGTGCTAAAAGAAGTGATGAGCAGGCAGACTTCAGAAAAACCTGGAAAAAACTTAAATGAATTGATGCTGATTGAAGTGAGCAGAACCGGGAGAACGTTGTGCACAGTAACAGCCACATTGTGCAATGACTAACTTTGACAGATTTATCTCTTCTTAGCAATGCAAGGATCTAAAACAACTCCAAAAGACTCATGATGGAAAATGCTGTCCACATCCAGAAAAAGGACTATGGAGTCTTAATGCAGACTGAAGCATATTATTTTCTCTCTCTCTCTCTCTCTCTCTCTCTCTCTTTCTCTCTCATTTCTTCTTTCTTGTGGTTTCTCCCATTGGTTCTAATTCTTTACATATTACAGGCTGTCTTGGGGAAGGGGGAGGGGAGAGATGGGAGAAAATTTGGAACTCAATCTTATGGAAGTGAATGTTGAAAGCTAAAAATAAAAAAAAGAAATGATAAGTAGAGGCATGTATAGGATCATTTAATATAAGTGTGTATATGCATGTATATACGTGCATGTTTATATATACACACATGTACACACACTCGTATGTGTGTCTAATGATAGCTGTCACTACGTCAGGGAGTATAGAAAAAAGGGAAAAAATTTTTAAAAAGAAATTTGTACAATAGATTTCATTGGCAATGATATATTTATTATACTAAATTATGGATATGCTTGTTTTATTTGATAAGTTAAAATAAAATCTAAAAAATTTTCAAGCTGAAAATTACTGTCGAGTTTACAAATTTAACCTATTATTATAGATGGCAACAAGAAGTGAAGTCATTCTAAGCACAGTGAACAGAATTAGCAAATGTGGGGAGGTGTGTGTGTGTGTGTGTGTGTGTGTGTGTGTGTGTGTGTGTGCGTATGCATATTTGTTTAGAAAACAATAAGGAGACCAATCTGATTAGAAGAGATCATTTTGGAGATTGGTGGAAGATAAGTTTGGGAAAGTAGTTGGTGTCAGATGTTGGAAAGCTTTGAATTCCAGGCCAACTAAGTTTAGATTTTATCCTATAGATCAGGGGTGGGAAACCTGTGCCCTTGAGGCCACTTGGGGCCCTCTAGATCTTCAAGTGCAGCCCTTTGACTGAATCCAAACTTCACAGAACATTAAAAATATTTGTTCTGCAAAGTTTGGATTCAGTTAAAGGGTCGTACTTGAGGACCACATGTTGCCTCAAGGCCACAGGTCCGCTCCCACACCCCCCCCCCCCCCCCCCCCCCCCCCCCCCCCCCCCCCCCCCCCCCCCCCCCCCCCCGCCGCCACTGCATAGATAATTAAAACATTTTGTGCAGGTGTTATGAGGAAAGTAATTATTTAGAAGGATCAATCTGACCCCTTGCTGTGGAGTATGGGTTGGACTTCATCAAAGTTGGAGTCAGGGACAACAGTTAGTAGGTAATTATAACAATCTGAGTTCCAGGTGATAAAGTTTTACTAGATAGGAATAGAATGAAAATGAAAGTAAGAGAGAGCCTGAAAGAGAAATCAACTGGGCTCGGTGACATATTGCATATAGGGGAGTTAAGGTGGAAGAGTTAAAGATAATGCTTAGGTTTAGAGAGTGAATAATTGGGAAAATGTAAAGAGAGACAATCCAAGTGGAAAGGGGGGAAACACTCGTATTTGAACCCCAGAACATCCTCTGTTAGGATTTTCTTGTTCTTGAATCAGCCTATATCTACCAAGATAGTATCACCCTGTTCTGTTTTTACTTTTATCTGACCCTTATTGGCCTCCATGTGTCCAGATTCTCAGAGTTCTCCTTGCCTGGGTGTTGAGAAAGCACACCAGAAAAGTTGAACAGAAAGAAGGTCAAGGATGGATAGAGGAAATATCATTTCTATACTTTTATAAACCTGGCCATTTAAAGGTTAAAAAACCCAACCACCTTGTTTTCTTTTAACATACTTCACCTCTCTGCCCCACCCACCTCGAGGTTTAATCAAAACAGCAAGAACCCTGATTATCTCTGAGCATCATTTAATGGAACAGGAATATGGGAATATGGAAAAGGGGCTTGACTTCAAAGGGAAGGTGATGACAATAGCTAACATTTATATAGTGCTTACCGTGTACTAGGAACTGTGATGAGTGCTTTACAAATCTTATCTCATTTCATCTTCACAACAACCCTGGGAGTTAGGTGCTACTATTATCCTTATTTTACAGAGGGGGAAACTGAGGCAAACAGGTTAAGTTTTTTTTTAATTAAAATTTATTTTTGACATGCAGGTTTTTAAACTTTTGAGTTCTAAATTCTCTCCCTCCTACTGGCTCCTCCCCCATCTATTCAGAAAGCAAGCAATATGATAACAAGTATACATGTGAAGTCATGCAAAATATATTTCTATATTAGCTATGTTGCAAAAAATCCATAATTAAAGTATGAAATATAAAGAAAGTGAAAAAATATGCTTGAATTTGCTCTCAGAGTTCATCAAATACCCCTCTGGATGTGGATATAATTTTTCAACATGGATCCTTTGGAATTGGCTTGGATCATTGTATTGATCAGTTTATTGTTGTTAAGTCATTTTAGTCATTTCCAACTCTTTGTGACCCCATTTGGGGTTTTCTTCGCAAAGATATTGGAGTGATTCACCATTTCATTCTCCAACTCATTTTATGGATGAAGAACTGAATCAAACAGGGCTAAGTGACTTGCCCAGGGTGACACATCTAGTAAGGATCAGAGGCCAGATTTGAACTTACGAAGATGAGTTTCTGTGTCTCCAAGTCCGGTACTCTATCCACTCTGCCACCTTACCACTCTCCATTACAGTAGCTAAGTCTTTTACATTTAATAATCCTTTCAATATTGTTGTTACTGTATACAATGTTTTCTTAGTTCAACTCTGCTTTTTTCAGTTCATATGTCCTCCCAGATTTTTCTGAAACCATCCTACTTATCATTTCTTACTGCATAATAGTTTTCCATCACAAAGACCACATCTTATTCAGCTTTCCCAATTGTTGGGAATCCCTTAAATTTCTAATTCATAACTACCACAGAAAGAGCTGCTATAAATATTTTTGTATGTATAGGCCCTTTTCTCCTTTCTTTGTTCTCTTTAGGATCCAGAGGTAGTAGTACTATTGCTGGGTCTAAGGACTTCAGACAGCTTTATAGCCCTTTGGTCATGGTTCTAAATTGTTCTCCATAATACACAGATCAGCCGACAACTTCACCAGCAGTGCATTAGTGTACCTATTTTTTATATACTGTCTTAGTAATTATCATTTTTCTTTTCTATCACGTTAGCCAATCTGATATGTGTGAGGTGGTAGCTCAGAATTGTTTCAATTTGCATTTCTCTAATCAATAGTGATTTAGAGCATTTTTTCATGTGACTATTGATAGCTTTGATTTCTTCTTCTGAAAACTGCATATTTGTATAGGCATTTAACTATTTCATTATTTGGTGAAAGGCTCATTTTTATAAATTTGTCTTGGTTCCCTATATATTTGAGAAATGAAGCCTTTATCAGAGAAACTTGCTATAAATTCCTACCCTCTCCAGTTTCCTGTTTCCTTTCTAGTTTTGTATGCTTTGGATTTGTTTGTACAAAACCTTTTTAATTTCATGTTCTATGATCCTCTGTGTCACTTGTTTGGTCATAAATTCTTTCCTTATCTGTAGCTCTGACAGGTGAGTTTTTCCATCCTCCCCTAACTTACTTATAATGTCTCCCTTTATGCCTCTCAATTATTTACTCATCTTGGCATTATTTTAGTATATATTATGAAATGTTGGACTATGCCTAATTTCTGCCAAACTTCTTTCTAGTTTTCCAAGCAATTTTTGTCAAACAATGAGATATTGCCCTCAAGGGCTTGGCTCTTTGGACTTATCAAATATTAGACTATTGCGGTCATTTACTATTGTCAAACAGAAGTTAAGTGACTTGCCTGGGGTCACACAGCTAATAAATTACTGAGTCCAGATTTGAATTTGGGTATTCCTGACTCCAGGGCCTGCACCTCCATCCACTGAGTTTGGACATCTTGGATTTGAAGTACTTCTCTTTCCTTCTACTCCTTTTCTTTCTTTAATGGCCTTTTATATTAATATCATTCATTCATTTTAAAGCACATATGTCTCACCAATATAGAACTTTATTGGTGCACATGGCCATAGTGCTCCTGCTTATATGTGTAATGAAGAAAGTCAAAAGTGGGGGATTTAAACCTTCTCTATACCTAATTATTTACATATCATCATCCTATTAGAATGTGTGCTTCTTAAAGGAAGGGGCTGTATTTTTGCATTTCTTTTGTGTCCTTAGTACTTAATACTGTACCTGACAGTAAGTAAGCCCTTGAGAACTACTTACTGACTGATTTAAAAGGTGCAATTGACTTTGATTCTGGGGAAAGGAGTTCCTCAGTAATTAATGATGTTCTGCTTTTGGCTGCTAATGCCTTTTCTTTTCCGGCTATTTCCATAGGCCTGTGGCACTTTGTGTCTCATGGTGAGGGAGA
This sequence comes from Phalanger gymnotis, assembly GCA_028646595.1. Classification (NCBI taxonomy): domain Eukaryota; kingdom Metazoa; phylum Chordata; class Mammalia; order Diprotodontia; family Phalangeridae; genus Phalanger; species Phalanger gymnotis. Next base: position 80,673,620 of record CM053623.1, on the reverse strand, counting down.
CTATCCTTATAACTTTCCTGCTGTTAAAGGCATAGGTAAGATTAAATTAATACACCTGAAACAAAAGAGTAACAGAGCTGAAGATTTGAGGAGCAGAGCAATGATATCCTGGAAGTAGATCTATATAGAGTAGTATTTTTTTTCTTTGTTTTTGCTGAAACCATGCTACTTCCTGAAGAGACCAAAGGAAGATACATGCTGTGGCTGTGTTTGTGAGTGGGAGAAGTCCTGGGTAAAAGCCCTATAGGCTTCCACCCAGGAAGGACAAGAAATTGTGTTCCCCAGATTTTGTTCAGTCTGACAATTGGGTAGATTGATGCAGGAGATGGAGAGGGTGTGGATTAGGATGCACATACTGGGTGTAATGGTAATTTCTACTATTTTGATTAAAGCATGATCACAAGTATGTTTCTAGGAAGAAGGGAAAGAGCTTTCCTAAGCAGGATAATGGTTGACTATTCTGATTGGTAGAAACACCAATGTATATTCCTTGAAAGATGAGAAAGCAGAAATCTAGTTGAGGCACAAGGAGCTTCACAGTGACTGCAGACCACCCTCTGATGTGGAGTAGTATACCTGATTTGTGTGTGTGTGTGTGTGTGTGTGTGTGTGTGTGTGTGTGTGTGTGTGTGTGGTGTATGTGTATGCATATGTGTGTGCTGGAGGGAGAGACTGAGTGCTTGAGTGACAGCCACATGTACGAGGTCCAGACTGATGAGTAGGTAAATCACTTGTCATAGCAACCTCTTACAGTAACAATTCCTTCACCCAATGAGTATTTATTGATTTGTTTCTTAGGCAAGGCACTTTATTAGATCACCATTTAGATCACCATTAACCTCTTTATAAATTCATCAAATCTACATCCATTTTGAAAACAAGAACACAGTATTTGCCATCCAGGGTCAAACTCATGGCCCATCCATGGAAGATCATAGCTATATTCCATATGGGCAATTAAAAAAATTAAGGATGAATGTACCCAAAAAGACAATTTCGGTTAGTTCTCAAATGGGTCATTATTATCCCAGAATTTATTTAAATCCTTTTTGAATAATGTGATGCATTGCCACTTCATAATGTTAAATCATCAAATTCACACTCTGAGATTCATATTCATAAAAATGCAGCCTGAGACCTGGTGACAACAGCTGTCACTGCCTTACTTGTTAACTTTTATTTAACAGTTTCAGTTTCCCCAAAAGAATTGCTTTTTATTTTCCTCTCAATAAACTTGACCCTGAAGCTCAATATAAACTTAACCTGGCAGCAGTGTTTCATGGTCACAGTGCTTCTTCTGCTCTTCAGCGCTTTGGTTTTACATGGTTCTAGCATAAGGGAAGATGCCAGGCCATTTTCCTGGTGTCAATAATTGCCCTATTCCCCTTTCTTCTTCTGTAATTTCACTTCATTGCCTTACCTGGCAGTATAAGGATATCTTACTCCTTCCACTACTTGCCTTAGGGCCCTGGGCAGATCTGCCGGGCTCTTCAGAACCTCTCCACCCCTCCCCAGTTGGGTTTCCCATCCGACTGATCACATCATTGCTCTGTTTCTTATGTTTGTTAATTTACAAGATTGTCAACTCCTAAAGGGCATGTAATGGTGATGGTGGCTAGCATTTGTATCACACACACACACACACACACACATATATATATATATATACATATATGTATAATGTATACACACACATATACATATATATATATACTGATTTGATTCTAATAACAATCCTGTGGGATGGGTGCTATTATTATGACCATTTTTCAGATGAGGAAACCAAGATGTGGTGGGGGGGCAGAGTTGTGCCACACAGCTAAGTAAGTGTCCAAGGCAGGATTATAACTCTTCCTGACTCTTGGTATTGGAGTCTGAGCACTATGCCCTCTAGCTAACACATTATTGAGCATATAGTAGCTGCTCAATGTTTTCCTTTAATTCTGTAGATGATCCAGGCCCTACTGAATGTGAATTCCTCCTACTGCAGACAGGAAGGTGAGGGCAGTCTTAACCTTGGCTATTTTGTCCCTCTTCTCTTTTGCCTGAGAGGAGAGAGAGAGAGAGAGGAAGAGAGAGAGAGAGAGACAGAGAGAGAGAGAGAGAGAGAGAGAGAGAGAGAGAGAGAGAGAGAGAGAGACTGAGAGAGAGAACAAATAAACAATGATGACAATTTCCCCATACAAAGTCTTTTGAATGAAGGAGAAATGGAAAAGCATATGATGTTGTAGACTTAAAAGGGATTTATCAGGAATAGAGTGAGGGCCTGTAATGCCAATGTGATACCCATAGCAGCTTCTATGACTATACATACATATTCCTAGGGGTGGTTCACAAAATACAAAATATAGTAAACTCTCTTTCTCCAAGACAAAACCAAAATATTTATTTGGAACATCACTATTAGGATACCAGAAGGCAATATTTCACAAGATACGCATCACCAACCAAGGGAGCAACGACTTCTTAAGTGTTCTTTAAGTTCCCCTAGGCAAGCAAATTCCCCTCCACCAGCTTCTCTCTCTGCCTTCCACTTGGCCATCTCCCACTTCTCTCTCTGCCTGCACCTCTCCCTCCAACCAATATAATATATATGGTTTCCAAACAAAACACTTGATTGGCTTAGCGCCCAGAAGCTTGGAAATCAGCACTTAATTGGAAAGGTGTGGGAATCCTTGTGGCCCAGAGCCTAATTGGTTCTACATCAGGGCTGTATGTGAGTGAGACCTATTAATGGATGGTGAAGATCTTATATTCCATTAACCCTACAGAGTCGTATCTTCTGAAGACTGTGGGGATGAGAGTCCTCAGGAGGAGAATATGTTTATGTTCAAAATAGCAGTCCCCTGGGGACTACCTCACACTATCCCCCCACCCCGAGACCATAGTGCAGTGTCCTAATCTAGCTAGTGGTGAGAGATAGTATTTGTCTTATAACCAACAAGCTAGGCTAAAGTCATTCCTAGGACAAAACATCTAATAGCATAGTGGCTGATCCATAGTAGGTACATAATAAATAATTATTGATTCTGTGTTTGATAAAAAATCCAAGCTGACATTTTCATAGCACTTAGAATGCAAGTTTGTAGATTATAAGAGTAAAAGACTAGATCTGGAAGGGGTGTTGAAGTCCGTCTACTTCAAATCAAATTACATATATTACATCATTTTATCCTCATTCCAAACCCATGAAGTAGGTACTACAGATATTATGATAACCGTTTTATAGATTAGAAAAATGAGGCTTAGAGAATTTAAGTGGCTGCAATATGGTCATACAGATACTAAGTATCAAAGGCAGGAACTTGAAAACAGGTCTATCCTAATTTCAAGGTCAGAATTCTTTCTGCTCCTTCCTACTGCCTCTAGCTGTCCTCTTTAGACTGGCAATTACCAAAGTCAGACTACCCATGCGAAAATCCTATACATTTGCTTTTATTTTAGGCATGGAGGAAGAAGCAAGTAGAGCCATCAGCAGGTGCCTGATTGATTCCTTTGGCCCTCCTTCCTGTTGACTAGCCTTTTAGAGATACACTTAGAACTCTTAGAACTCTTAGAACTGGCTATTCAGTCAAGAGTTATGAGATTCATTCAACAATTAATGAGGCAGCTAGGCTAGGTGTTATAGTGGATAAGGTAACGGAGTTGGAATTAGGAAGTGCTAATGTTCAAAACCTGTCACACACTTACTAGCTGCATGATCTTGGGCAAGTCACTTAACCTCTGTTTACCTTAGTTACATCATCTGTAAAATGGTAATAATAAAAACACCTCCCACTTCAGATTATTGCAAAGATAAAATGAGATGATTTTAACAAACTTTGGTTAAGAATTAGCCCTTGCAATATTTTGAATACCCAATATCTTACTGGGTTCTCACAATAGTCCTGTGAAGTAAGCAATGCAATCATAATTATCCTTACTGTATAGAATGGGAAGTTAAAGCTCTGAGAAGACCCCTTCATAAATGGAGAGCAAGGAAAAATGAATAAAAATCCCTATATGCAAGTTAGCAGATATGGGGGGACAATGGATACTTAGAGAACCGAACTAGCAGGGCGCTTGAGAGACAGGATGATGGAAGACAGAGAAAGGCCAACCTCTGCCTCAGGTTGACTTTTGACTCTAGACTAGACCTGCTAGACCATCAGTCATGGAAGGTTCGTAGTTATCTGGCAGGAATCAGGCTTGTTAATTCATCTCAAACTGTGAGAGCTCATTACTACTCTTCCAGTCACCAGGGGTTTAATTAAAAAAAAGTTTTGCTGCAACCTGCAAAGTGGTATCTGGGGCCTTGTTTAGTGTGATTTAATGTCAATTGTCTGTCCTGTGGCCTTGAATGTGTGAAAAGGAGTTGTTGGGGAAAACAGGGGAAGAGGAGGGAAGAAAGAGAGGAAGGGATTGATAGGGAAAGAGAGAGAAAAAGTGGGGGGGGGAGAGGGAGAGAGAGAGAGAGTGAGAGAGAGAGAGAGAGAGAGAGAGAGAGAGAGAGAGAGAGAGAGATTGAAAGGAGGAGGCAGGCCCAAATAGAGAAAACCAAGAGAAAGCAGAGGCAGAGATTTAATTAAGGCCCAGATGGATAATTTGTAACTGTAAGTTTGACCCTGAAAAATCATGTGCCCTTGGGGAATGCCAGGTGGAGATAAGGGCTCCTTCATTCCCTCCTAGGTAGTTTTGCATGGAGATTTCTGTACGGACTAGCTCTAAGACCCAGCACACCAGTTTCTGGGGCAAATAGCTCTCCTCTCCTACACACCATTTCTATCACATGCAGTCTGATATACATATAGCCCTCTTCTCTTTCCTCTCACTCTTACCATGCACACATAAAACACAGACAGACAGATATGCACACCTAATTTGTCTATTTAACAGAAGATGGGTATTTCCCAATAATTTTGTTTAGTAACTCTTAGTATCTATTACTAGGTTAAAAATAGACTTCAAAGAAGAATTAGATAAGCAAGTCAATGCTGAAAGCAGTAGTTTCTTCTATGAGCGATGTTTAATAGAAGGACCCGAAATGGAGGACATTTTCTTAGTTGTTGACATCCAAGAGAACAGGAGGAAAAGACAGCAAGGGGAAGGTTCTAGGGCAGCCTAATGAGCCCTTCACTCTGGGGAACTGGACTGACACTCCCAAACTAGGGCAGCCTTCTGTCTTCCTTTCAAAGTGGGGCTGGGCACTGTGATTTAGTAGAAAGAGCATTGACTCTAGGTTTAAATCCTGTCTGTGACCTTGGGCAATTAATTCAACCTCCCTTTTCAAAAAGTGAAAAAAAAATGAAGAAAAGTTTCCTGATCCATAAGATGAGGCAGTTGGACATGCTTTCCATTTCTAGAATTATGGTTTTATGACCTCTAAATTGGGTCAAAGAAGGGATACCACCAGGAATGTTACCAGGGAGCCTCAGGGAGCATGGTTTCCAGGCCACAGTAAGGAAAGAACCTCGATGGACTAGTCTTTTGAGTCCATATTCAGGGAAATTCAGAGAGCTTTTAGGATCCTGCTAGCTTCTCAGTTAGAAATACTTGAGATATTTATCAGAGAGGAGTCTCACTTTAGTGGATCTGATTAGTTTCTCACTCTTGAGGACACAGCTGTAGAGGCACCAATCAGTTAGGGGCCATTGGAATTTCCAGCTTGGAATAACAGATTCTGGCTATAGTTTGTTACTGAGAAGGTACAGGGAATAAAGGAGGAGCTAAAAGGAAAGAAGAAGAGACATGGAAAGGAAGCAGATAGCCTGTTAGACAAAGAAACAATAAGTTCCAAAAACCTCACATGTCTTCTGGGTGGCAACACTAACCAATTCCATTCTAGCCCCATAGTCCTTAGACTCAACAATAGTATCTCTTTTCTCAATGGCATCCGTCCTTTTTTCCTAGCATTCTCAGAGAAGAAATCCTGATCTAACTCTTAATACGGAAGCCTGTGCAAAATTATCAGATTTCTCTCTGTGCTGCCATCCTTTGAGTTCTTTGGACTTTTTCCAGGAAATATGGCCTCTGAAGTATCACTTATTATGCCCTCCCCCCAACATGTCTCATGTCCCATGTCATTACCTTTTCAATGGTTTTCAGTCATGTCTGACTCTGTGACCCTTTTGGGGTTTTTTTATATTCTGCAGTAGTTTGCCATTTCCTCTTCCACCTCATTTTACAGATGAGGAAACTGAGGCAAATAAGATTAACTGACTTGTCTAGGAATATACAGCTATTAAATGTCTCAGGTGAGAATGGAACTCATGAAGATGAGTCTTCCTGACTCCAGGACCATACTCTATCCACTGTACCACCTAGCCACATGTATTATGAAGGCAGAATTTATGATTTCAAAGAGAATCATATATATGTCTGAACGGCTCAGAACCACAGGATATAAGGAATTCTCTAAGTAGAAGGCAGAAGAATTAAAGCATTTATTCAGGCTCCAAAGTAACAGACCCATGAACCAGCCTCCCCATTTTGATATTTTGATCAAAAGCTTCCAGGCCCAATAAGTCCACCTCACAAGAGTAACCAGGAGGCCACAGAAAAACATGATGGTATTAAACCAAATCATATTCATGCT
>CM053623.1:80632408-80659051 GCA_028646595.1 Phalanger gymnotis | reverse complement strand
TATATATATATATATATATATATATATATATATATATATATATATTTGTGTGTGTGTGTGTGTAGGAGTTGTATATGACCAGCTTCCCTAAGAACAGTAGGTAGCAGAGTGTAGCAACAATCTGCTAGCAGCTGTCATAGGGGTGTGTAAGACCAATAACACCAGCAAACAGAAGGGCTGCTAGCATAGGTTCTTCAATCTCCTTTTCTAAGGAAAGCAACTTTAAGGGGTTAACAATCTCTGTTTAGTCAAACATATATATATATATCCTTCACTTAGTTCAGGGGGAAAAGATCATCCCCCTGAACTTCAAGGCAAATACAAACAGAAATTACAAACATCAACAGACAGACCTTGTCTGATTCAAATCACAATACATAGTTATCAGAGAAGAACCAATGGGTCTGGGCTGCAAAGCCAGGGGGAAGTTACGGCTTGCCCAGAGTCTCCACACTCCTTCCATAAGTGTACCCCAAAAGTCAAAAGCCAAGCTCCCCTCAATTATATCTTGAAGGCTCTGACCTCACCCAGGCTGGGTGTGTGAAAGTTCCCCATCCCCATTATCACATCATATACAAGTCAGTAACTCCTGATTGTCTTAATGCTGAGAAATAGCTGTGAAATATTCCAAGACAAAGACAGCAAAAAGGTTTCCACCCATTCAAACAAAGGGGAGACTTGATAGTCTTAGCATCCCAAAAGGGAAGAATAGAGAAAAGTCTGATTGCCTTAACACAGAGCTGGGAGATAAGTCACTTCAAGAACAACTAGGCATGAAAAAAATGTCTAAGTTTTAACCTCCACAGAGTCAGATTTAACAATACCTCATAATGGTATTCAGAAAATTTGGATTTTCTCAGTGATAATGCCAAAAGACCACATGCTTTGCCAGATTATACCAAATTACAAAGGCTTTGAATACAGTATTAGACTCAGAAAAATAAAATTCAGTCTTAACATCTCCCCTCCAAGGAAGAATCTCAAGCATCTGTTAAAATCAGAAATGATTACTTGTTAGAAGAAATTACAGAGATAACATTTTCAAGTGGTACTTAGACCTTGAGTATTAAGTAAGGTATGAAAACAGGGAGAAATGCTAAACAAATTTGTTTTCCACTGTCATGGAACATGTATGTCTTCCTTATGTTCCAAGTGGAAGAGAGATTCCTCATGGATAGTGGAATTTTCTTTAAATATTCATCTTTGTAGAAGATCTTATGAAGATTTAATGAGACCTAGAACACAATGGGGCCTCCTCAATGAAATCCATGGTCAAAACACTTGGCCTTGGACTCCACACAGGAAAAACAAAGTGGATGAAGAATGCAGCTTATCTTGATTAGGGCATGAAGTTGGTTGGGCATCACTCAGTGAACTGAGTTAGTAAAATATATTGTGTAGATACTGACTGTGCATAATACCTAAATAGGAGGTGAATGGATACATTTGTGAAATTGTATAGCATTTCCAGTGATCCTAAGATACTCTTTCTTGACAAAACCTACTATTTAAGCACAAATATTCTCCTAGTGATGATCTATGTTTTTCAAGAAAGCATCTCTTAAGAATCTAAATGGCAAGTTATCAAAAAGGCAAAGAAAAAAGTCATGCCTATCTAGATAAAAGAGGACCAGTTGTGGTAGGAAATGACCCCCATGGAAGAGGTTGTAGTCAGGAAGGGAAGTCAGTGAGTCCTTTAAAGTATAAGTTATGTGTTTATTGTGTGTTCATGGTGATAGGCTGAAGGAGGGAGGTGAGACAAATGAAAAGTCAAGAGACCTAGTTTCTGGGTAATTAATAGTCAATTTATTTATTACAATCAGTAGATCGAGGTCAGTGGTTCTTTTGGGAACTGAATACAAACCTTGGAGACCATTGAATAGTTAAATTCCTTTGGAAAAGAGGTTGTCCTTGATTGTTGGAAATCAGTTCTCGTTGATTAACAATCAATGAGAAAGTGGACATATTAATGAAGAGGTGGGCACAAATCTTCAGGTTCTCCTGCTCAGAACATAATCCGATCATGAGGCTCAAGCCTCTCCAGGATTCTGCACAATAGAATCCATCTCTACTCAGACCACTCTGTTTGGTTTCCCTTTCATAAACTTGGTCACCCTACATTCCAATTTAAGATTCCAAGGATTGAGATTTATTTCCTAAGGACAAGAACTTCCCCAGACTGGATTGCGTTTGTAAGTTTTTCTAGCTGGGTGGATCCCACCCAAGATAGAGAAACATGTCTCCAGAGGATTTGGGCAATCTTATCTATCAGCAATGTCCTTCAGAAACTGGCTGAATAACATACAGGGGCCAGTTTCTGAATGAGGAAATAGGAAAGGAAAACCTTAATCCTAATTTAATCGTTGGTTATTAATATAAGAGAAAAAAATGATAATTTCTCATGGAGGGCAATTGATAGCCATATAGCTAAAGTATGAAAGAAATAAGCCAAATATGAACAGAAGGTTTGGGGAAGTTACCTTCATGTTAGAGAAGCAAGCAGAACGGAATATTGTTACATTTAGGGTAAAGCCTTCACTGAGGTAGAATCCAGTATTTTTCCAAATATTGCCACCTGAAAATCAGGAGGACAGGTGAGGCTCTTTGATTTTCCTGACCCCTGGGGTGACAAAGAGTTGAACATGACTGAAAAATGTCTGAATAATTACAACAACAAAATAAAAGTATGTTCTTATGAAAACCAGATCACAAGATTGTAAGATTTGGAATTGGAAGGAATTTTAGTGATCATCAAGTCTTCCCTTTTAAAAAAAAATATTGACACCTCTTGTTTTTACACTACCTTCATTTCTAACTATGTTCCTCATCTACCTAGGGAGTCATCCTTTGTTACAGAGGAAAAAAAAAGAAAGAGGCAAGAAAAACGAAACAAAACAACTCAACAAAACTAAGCAACACATTAACTGAGCCTGACGGTATATATAACATTCCTCACTTCTACTCCTCCACCTATGCAAATACCAGAAGGAGAAATTTTTCCTCAGATCTTTTCTAGGGCCAATCTTCTTGCTCATAATAGCACTCAGTTTAATCTTGCTTGTGTTCTTGTCCAGAAAACACCATCTCTAATCCTATTTCCCATTTAACGGATGATGAAGCAACGACCTAGGAAAGGGAAATGTTCTTCCTGAGGTCACCCTGGTAATCAGAGGCAGGGCTGAAGTTAAAATTCGGGTCTTTGGATTCTGATTTTTTGTTTGGAATGAAATTTACTGTTTAATGACAAGTCTTTCTTTCCAAGCCTACCTGGACTACCTCCTTTCCCTATTGAACCTTTCCCCACCCTGAAATGTAGGCCTTTGCAAAATTTTGTAAAGCAGCAATTTTTTTTTTCATTGCAGCTTAATTAGTCAGTTAATCAATAGGCATTTATTAAGCCCCTACTATGTGCCAGACAGTGTACTAAAATCTGGATTACAAAAGAGGCAAAAGACAGTACCTGTCCTTAAGAAGTTCACAATCTATTTGAAGTTCATACTCTTTGGGAGACTTTAAACACCACAGTTCAAACATCTGTAGAGGGAAAAGGATGCTTTTGATGAACAAATCAGAAAAGTTTTTTTTTTTTTAAGTCAAAACCAATTACCTAATAGAATGTAATTTCCAACATCCAGTATTTATGGCATAAAGAGACTATTTTCAAGCTGATATCTCATTATCCTTTTAGTTCTATTTGCAATGTATGACAAAATTGTGGGTTTCTTTTTTTATTTGGTCTTTTTTTTTTTTTTGAAGGGGGAAGGCAGGGCAATTGGGGTTAAGTGACTTGGCCAAGGTCACATAGCTAGTAAGTGTGTCTTGTGTCTGAGGCCAGGTTTGAATTCAGGTCCTCCTGACTCCAGGGCTGGTGCTCTACTCACTGCACCACCTAGATGCCCCATCCTTTTTTTCACTTGTTTTAGTTGTAATGTACATATGAGATTTGAAAACACTCAAGTACTGTTCCCAAATTCTACCTGTCCTTATATCATATTTTATTCAGGAGTTAGAGAATCAAAACTTGTTGCAAGTAATCTTTAATTTTACATGGTTAAATTCACTTCAACCAGCAAGATTTTTGCCTACTATAAATATGCATAAGTTTTTATTTTACTCAGTTAATTTTCTAATGTATGGATTCATAGGAGGTCAGATTTAAAGCCAGAAAGGACCTTTGAGGGTCAACCTAGTCCAGCTGCTCATTTTATACATGAAGAAATGAGGCCCTGAGAAGTAAAGGGAACTTTTTCTCCTGTTGGTTTCCACGGTTATAGCTCCTGCCCAAAACAGCTGTGAAATTCCTTTCTGAGAGCTTCAATTGCTGTATCTTCGTGAGCAACCTGCTGTCTGGCTTTCATAAAATTCAAAGCTATGGAGCTCTGTCTGGATCACAATTTGAAGGCAAAAGCATCAAGGTTGACCTACAGACTAGAGATTTTCTGAGTGTTTTGGGGAAAACTATTTCTACAATGTCCTGTTCAGTTCATTGTTTAACATACAGACTGAAATGGTGTGAAAAATGTGAAAAAAATGTGAAAAATATGTGAAAATGTGAATATGAAATGTGAAAAAAATTATAGTGTAACTCAGGCTAATTATTAGACATGGTTTCTATAAGTCCTTGGGGAGCTATGAGATACCCAGGGCTATTCCTTGGACTTGTCTGCATAGCACTCCTGTACCTAGGAGAGAGAATATAAGGAGGCATTTGGAGCTATTCTCAAGTTCTCTACATAACTGAATTTAGACTCTGCCAGGAAGGAATGATAGGTTCTTTACTTCCTTATGACATCATTGGGTGATATGAACTCTCAATCTAAGCTGAGGGATATATCCTGAACTTTGGCATACAGGAAAATAAAACTTAAGTGAAGTCAGAAAGAGCATCATGCAGGATTTCTTTCTTACTGAAACTCTAGAGGGCAATGAGCTAGTTTGTGGAAAGAACCATTTCTTTTTTTCTTCGTAATATTTTATTTTTTCTAATTATGTATAAATTTCATTTTTGTGCAATTTTAAGTTGCAAGTTTTTCTCCCTCCCTCTACTGCCCCTTCCTAAGACAGCAAGCAATCTGATATTGGTTAGACATATACTATCACGTTAAACATATTTCCAAATCAGTCATATTATCTCAGAAGAATCAGAAAAAAAAGGAAAAAAAAACACAAGAAAGAAAAAAGAAGACACATGAAAAAGTGAAAATAGTATGTTTTGATTGACATTCAGACTGTATAGTTTTTTTTCCCTCTGGATGTGGGAATTTTTTCCATCACAAGTCTTTTGTCTTGGATCATTGTGAAGCTGAGAAGAGTGAAACTGATCACAGTCGATCATCATACTATGTGTTGTTACTGTGTACAATATTCTCCTAGTTCTGCTCACTTCACTCAGCATCAGTTCATGTAGGTCTTTCTAGGTTTTTCTGAAATTTGCATGCTTGCCATTTCTTATAGCATTATAGTATGCCATTACACACAACTTGTTTAGCCATTCCCTAAGTGATGGTCATTCCATCAATTTCCAATGCTTTGCCACCATGCGGGTTCTTTTCCCTTTTTTATGATCTCTTTGGGACCCAGATTTAGCAGTGATATTGATGGATCAAAGGATATGCACAGTTTGATTGCCCTTTGGGTATAGTTCCAAATTGCTCCCCAGAATGGTTCAATCAGTTCACAACTCCAGCAACAATGCATTAGTGCTCCAATTTATCTACATCTTCTCCAACATTTATCATTTTCCATTTCTTTCATGTTAGTCAATCTAATGGGTATGAGGTGGTAGCTCAGAGGTATATTAATTGGTATTTCTCTAATCAAGAGTGATTTAGAGCATTTTTTCATATGACCATAGATAACTTTGATTTCTTCATTTGCAAACTTCTTGTTCATATCTTTTGACCATTTGTCAATTGGGGAATGACTTGTATTCTTATTAATTGGACTCATTTCTCACTATATTTTATAAATGAGGCCTTTATCAGAAACACTGGCTATAAAACTTCTTTCCCTGCTTTCTGCTTGCCTTCTAATATTGGTTGCATTGGTTTTGTTTGTGCACAACCTTTTCAGTTTAATGTAATCAAAATTACCCATTTTGCATTTCATAACATTTTCTATCTCTTGTTTTGTCACACATTCTTCCTTTTTCTATAGATCTGACTGGTAAAATATTCCTTGCTTTCCTAACTTCCTTATAGTATCATCCCTTACGTCTAAATCACGTACCCATTTTGACCTTACCTTGGTATAGGGTGTGAGATGTTGGTCTACGCCTAGTCTTCATCATAATATCTTCCACTTTTCCCAGCATTTTTTTTAATCAAAAAGTGAGTGTCTTATCCCTGAATCTAGAGTCTTTGGGTTTATCAAACAGCGGATTACTATAGTCATTGACTGCTGTGTCTTATGTACCTATCATATTCCACTGATCCACCCCTCTATTTCTTAGCCAGTACCAAATAGTTTTAATAGTTTTAGATTTGGTATATCTAGGCTACCTTCTTTTGCATTTTTCATTAATTCCTTTGATATTCTTGGCCTTTTCTTCTTCTAGATGAATTTTGTTATTATTTTTTCTAGCATGATAAAATAATTTTTTGGTAGTTTGATTAGAATGGCACTGAATAAGTAGATTAATTTAGATAGAATTGCCATTTTTTTAAACATTAGTTCAGCCTGCCCATGAGCAATTGATACAATTATTTAGATCTGTCTTTATTTGTGAGAAAAGTGTTTTGTAATTATGTTCATATAGTTCCTAGGTTTGTCTTGGCAAGTAGAATCCCAAATATTTTATATTGTCTACAATTATTTTAAATGGAATGTCTCTATCTCTTGCTGCTGGCTGTCTTGGTAACATAAAAATGCTGATGAGATATGTGTGTTCATTTTATAGACCACAATATTGCTAAAGTTGTTAATTATTTCAAGTAGTTTTTTAGTTGATTCTCTAAGTACACCATCACATCATCTGCAAAGTGATAGCTTTGTTTTCTCATTGCCTATTCCAATTTTTTAAATTTCTTTTTCTCCTCTTAATGCTAACTCTAAAATTTCTAGTACATTATTGCATAATAGTGGTGACAATGGCCATCCTTTTTTCACCCTTGATCTTAGTGGGAATGTTCCAGCTTATCCCAATTACGTGTAATACTTGCTGATGTTTTCAGATAGATTCTGTTTATCATCTTAAGGAAAACTCCATTTATTCTTATACTCTCTAATATATTTTGTCAAAAGCTTTTTCTGCATCTATTAAGATAATCATGTGATTTGTTAGTTTTGTTATTTATATGGTCAATTATGCTGATAGTTATCCTAATATTGAACTAGCCCTGCAATCCTGGTTTAATCCCACCTGATCATAGTGTATTATATTGGTGAAAATTGCTGTAATCTTTTTTTCTAATATTTTATTTAACATTGTTGTATCAATATTAATTAGGGAAATTGGTCTATAATTTTCTTTCTGTGTTTTGGTTCTTCCCAGTTTAGGCATAAGCACCATATTTGTCTCATAAAAGGAATTTCATAGGACTCTTTCTTCACCTATTTTTCCAAATAGCTTATATAGTATTGGAATTAACTGTTCTTTAAGTGTTTGGTAGAATTCACTCGTAAGTCCATCTGGCCCTGGAGGGAGTTCATTGATAGTTTGTTCAATTCATTTTTTTTAATCTGGGGTTATTTAGTTCTTTTATTTCCTCCTCTTAATCTGGGCAATTTATATTTTTGTACATATTCATCAATATCATTTAGATTGTCAAATTTATTGTCATAGTTGAGCAAAATAGCTCCTAATTATTGCTTTAATTTCCTCTTCTTTGGTGGTGAATTCACCTTTTTCACTTCTGATACTGGTTTTGGTTTTCTTCTTTCTTTTATTTTCAAATCAAATTAACCAAGGGTTTATCTATTTCATTGCTTTTTTTTTTCATAAAACCAGCTTTTAGTTTTATTTACTAGAGTGATGGTTTTCTTACTTTCATTTTTATTAATTTCTCCTTTAATTTTCAGAATTTATAATTTGGTATTTAATTGAGGATTTTTAATTTGTTCTTTTCTAGCTTTTTTGGTTGCTTGACCAATTCATTGATCTTCTTTTTATCTATTTTATTCATGTTAGCATTTAGAGATATAAAATTTAACTGAAGAACTGCTTTGGCAGCATGCCATAAGTTTTGGTATATTGTCTCATTATCGTCATTCCCTTTGATGAAATTATTTATTGTTTCTGTGACTTGTTGTTTGACCCACTCATTCTTTAGTAATAGATTATTTAGTTTCCAATTAGTTTTTAGCCTATTTTTTTCATGGCTCTTTATTATATATAATTTTTATTGCATCATCATCTGAAAAGGATGTATTTAATATTTATGCCTTTGTGAATTGGATTCTGAGGTTTTTGTGCCCTAATATATGGTTAATTTTTGTGTAGGTGCCATGTATCACCAAGGAAAAAGGTATATTTCTTTCTTTCCCTATTCAGTTTTCTTAAGAAGTCTATCATATCTAACTTTTCTAGAATTCTTTTTCCCTCCTAAACTTCTCTCTTGCTTGTTTTGGGGTTAGATTTGTCTAGTTCTGAGAGGGGGAGATTGAGGTCGCTTAATTGTATAGCTTTTCTTTTTCTTTGTGTAATTCACTTTTCCTCTAAGAATCTGGGTGCTATACCCCTTGGTCCATATATGTTTCATATCGATATTACTTCATTGTCTATGGTACTTTTTAGTAAGATTTAGTTTTGTTCATTATTTTTTAAAATTCATTCTATTTTTGCTTTTGCTTTGTCAGAGATCAAAATTGCTATCCCTGCCTTTTTTTTAACTTCAGCTGAAGCATAATATATTCTGTTCCAGGCATCTATCTTTCCTTTCTATATGTGTCTCTACTTCAAATGTGTTTCTTGTAAACAATATATTGTAGGATTCTGATTTTTAATCCACTACTATTCACTTTTTTTATGGGTGAGTTCATTCCATTCACATTCACAGTTATGCCTAATACGTGTGTTATTTCCCCCCATCCTATCCCCTTGCCCCCCCATTTATACTCTTCTATCTACTTTCACCCTATCCCTCCTCACCAGTGTTTTGCTTCAGACCACCACCTCCCTCAATCTCTTGCAGGAGGTAATTGGTAGATCCTTTCAATTACTACTTTACCTTCTGCTTCTAGGATATCAGGGCAGTTTTCTTTGTTAATTTCCTGAAAGGTGCTGTACAAGATCTTTTTTTTTTTTTTTGATCATGGCCATGAGGTAGTCCAATAGTTTTTAAAATTATCTCTCCTGGATCTATTTCCCAGGTCAGTTGTTTTTTTCTAATAAAATAGTTTATATTTTCTTCTATTTTTTTCATTCTTTTGATTTTGTTTGACTGAGTCTTGATGTCTCATAGTGTCATTAACTTCCACTTGACAAATTCTAATTTTTAAGGAATATAACAATTTGGCTTGCAGCTGGTGTGGGAGTGTAAGACCAACACAGACCAGCAACAAGATCTGGCAGTACAGGTTCTTTGATCTGCTTTACAAAGGAAAGCAACTGTAAGGGGCTAACAATCTCACTTTAATCACACATACATGTATCATTCACTTAGTTCAGGGAAAAAGCCAGCACCCTGAACTTCAGAGCAAATACAAACAAATTACAAACATAAACAGAGCAAATAAACATGAATCAATAGACAGGCCTCTTATCTGTCTGACCAAATCACAATAGTTACCAGAGAAGAAGGGTCTGGGTTAGCAAAGCCTGGGGGGCAGTTACAATGGCTTGCTGAGAGTGTCAACACTCCTTCCATGAGCGAGCTCCAAAAGTCAAATACCAATCTCAGATCTAATATACCAGTCTCAGCGCCCTGGGGCACTTGATTACCTCAGTGCTGAGAAGCACTCAAACAAAATCAATGAAAAGTCCCATTTTGCTGGCCATTACGTTTGAAAGGCAAGACACACCAAAGGTACTTAATTACGTCAGCATTCCAAAGGAGAAGACAACAAAAAGTCCTTCCCTGATCACCATTGTCTTAGTGCTGAGGAACACTCCAAGACAAAAAGATCCCATTTTACCTGCCCCATTCAAACAAAGGCCAGAATCATTAAAGGTGCTTAAGAGAAGAACAGCAAAAAGCCTTCCCCTGATTACTACTAAAAGGAATTATTTTCTTCAGTTAGTTGTTGTATCTCCTTTTCCATTTGGCCAATTCTATTTTTCAATGATTTCTTTTCTTCAGTCAATTTTTTTTTGCTTCCTTTTCCAAGCTGTTGACCTTTTTTCATAATTTTTCATAACTCTCATTTACTTTTTCCAATTTTTTCTACTTCTCTTACTTGATTTTAAGATCCTTTTTGAGCTCTTTCAAGGGGACTTTTTGGGCTTGAGACAAATTCATATTCCTCTTTGAGGCTTCACATGCAGTCATTTTGACATTGTCCTCTTCTTAGTTCATGTTCTGAGCTTCCTTGTCATAATAGTAGCTTTCTATGGTTGGGGCTCTCTTTGGTTTCTTACTCATTGTTCAGCTTATTTTTGTTCCTGGGACACAGAAGGCATTTCCCCAACTCATTATACTGGGGGCCAGGGGCCTGGTGACTGGCTTTCCATACTAGGGCCTCAGGTACTTGCTGCTTGCCCACTACACGGGGGTGTCCTGGCCTACTTGCACCTCTTGTGCCAGATTTCTGGGTTTTGCAATTTGCCTTCTGTCCTGGGGTTGGAGGCCTCACTGCTGGCCTGCTGAGACAAGATCTAGGAGCTTCTGTTGTTGATCTATGCTATAGTTGAGAAACCTATTTCTAGCTTTTCCAGATACTGTCTGTGCTGGGCTGTGCTCCCCTTTTACTCAAGTGAGACAGACCTTTATTGGAGTGCTTCAAAGTTATCTTAAGCTAGAAAATTGTTTCACTGTCTTTCTGTGGGTCTTATCACTTCAGAATCTGTTTAGAGGCTTGACCTAACATTGTTTCCAAGGGAAACTGGGGAAAGCTCAGGAAATTTCTGGTCTTCTTTCCACCATTTTCAGAATGGTTTCTTTAAAGACATACAAAGCCATAGCTGCCCCTAAAGGGCACTGCAGAACATTACTTCATATTGCTCTATATTGGTTCTAAGAGAGTGTTCATCCTTGTAATGTCTAAATATGGTAGACTGTAGTCTTTGGAAGCTATCCTAGTCAAACAATTAATCACAAGTGTCTATTAAGTTCTTACTACCTTCCAATCCCTGTGTTTGGAACTAGAAATATGAATACAAAGAATAATAAAATGATCCCTATTTTCTTCTTTTTTAATTAGATTTTTTATTTTTAGTTTACAACACTTAGTTCTACAAGTTCTTGAGTTTCAAATTTTCTTCCCTTCCCTCCCCTTCCCCCTATCCCCAAGATGGCATGCAGGCTGATGCAGATTATATATAAACCTTCACATTAAACTTATTTACACAATTGTCAAGTTGCAAAGAAGAATTATGACCAATGGAATAAATCATGAGAGAGAAGAAACAAAACCAAAAAAAGAAGAGAAAAAAAAGAGAGCAAATAGTTTGCCTCAATCTGCATTCAGACTCCCCAATTCTTTTCTGGATGTAGCTAGCATTTTCCATAATGAGCGCTTTGGAGATGTCTTTGAGCCTTGTATCGCTGAGGAGAGCCAAGTCTATCAAACTTAGTCATGATATAATCAATATGTCTGTGGATGTGTACAATGTTCTCCTGTTTCTGCTCCTCTCACTCAACATCATAACATGTAGGTCTTTCCAGGTTATTTTGAAGTCCATATCTTCCCCATTTCTTATAGCACAATAGTATTCCACTACATTCATATACCACAATTTGTTCAGCCATTCCCCAATTGATGAGCATCGCCTTGATTTCCAATTCTTTGCTACCATAAAAAGAACTGCTATAAATATTTTTGTACATACAGATCCCTTTCCCACTTGTGTGATCTCTTTGGGATATAGCCCTAAAAGTGGTATTGCTAGGTCAAAGAGTATGAACATTTTTATAGCCCTTTGGGCATAGTTCCAAATTGCTCTCCAAAATGGCTGGATCTGTTCACAACTCCACCAACAATGTTCCAATTTTCCCACATCCTCTTCAGCATTTATCATTTTCCTGTTTTATCATGTTAGCCAATCTGACAGGAGAGGTGTGATAACTAAGAGTTGTTTTGATTTGCATTTCTCTGATCAATAGTGATTTAGAACATTTTTTTCATATGCCTACAGATATCGTTAATTCTTTCTTCTGAAAACTGCCTGTTCATATCCTTTGACCATTTCTCAATTGGGGAATGGCTTTTATTCCTATAAGTTTGGCTCAGTTCCCTGTATATTTTAGATATGAGGCCTTTATCAGAGACACTGGTTGTAAAGATTTTCTCCCACTTTTCTGCTTCCCTCCTAATCTTTGTTGCATTGGCATTGTTTATTAAAAAAAAAAACTTTTCGGTTTAATATAATCAAAATTATCCATTTTGCATTTTGTAATGCTATCTGTCTCTTGTTGGGTTGTAAATTTTTCCATTCTCCATAAATCTGGCAGGTAAGCTATTCCTTGCTCTCCCAAATTGCTTATAGTATCAGCCTTTATTTCTAAATCATGAACCTATTTTGACTTTATTTTGGCATACAGTGTAAGATATTGATCTATGTCCTGTTTCTGCCATACCATTTTCCAATATTCCCAGCAGTTTTTGTGGAATAGTGAATTCTTAGCCCAGAAGCCGCATTCTTTGGGTTTATTAAAGAGTAGGTTGCTATAGTCATTGACATCTGAATCCTCTGTACCTAACTTATTCCACTGATCCACCACTCTGTTTCTTAGCCAGTAACAGGTAGTTTGGATGACTGCTGCTTTATAGTACAGTTTGATATCTGGTATGGCTAGGCCACCTTCCCTAGCATTTCTATTCATTAATTCGCTTGATATTCTAGACCTCTTGTTCTTCCAGATGAATTTTGTTATTACTTTATCCAGCTCTGTAAAATAATTTTGTGAGAAGTGTTTCATAATTGTGTTCATATAAGTCATGGGTTTGTCTGGGCAGGTGGACTCCCAAATATTTTATACTGTCTACCGTAACTTTAAATGGAATTTCTCTATCTCTGGATTTGAGCTTTGTTAGTAAGGTAAAGGATTGTCAAGGATTTATGTGGGTTTATTTTATATCTTGCAACTTTACTAAAGTTGTTTATTATTTCAAGTAGTTTTTCACTTGATTCTCTAAGATTCTCTAAGTAAATAATCATATCATCTATAAAAAGTGATAACTTAGTTTCTTCTTTGCCTATTTTAATTCCTTAAATTATTTTTTTCTTCTCTAATGCTAAAGTTAATATTTCTAGTACCATATTGAATAATAAGGCTGATAATGAACATCCTTGTTTCATCCTAGATCTTACTGAGAATGCATCTACCTTATCCCCATTACACATAATGCTTGCAGACGGTTTTAGGTAGATGCTGTTTATAATTTTAAGGAAGACTCTGCTTTCTAGTGTTTTTAATAGGAATGGGTGTTATATTTTGTCAAAGGCTTTTTCTGCATCTATTGAGATAATCATATGGTTTCTGCTAGTTTTGTTGTTGATATGATCAATTATGCTGATAGTTTTAGTAATATTGAACTAGCCTTGCATTCCCGAAATAAATCCTACCTAGTTATAGTGTATTATTCTCATGATAAATTGCTAATATTTCATTTAAAATTTTTACAACAATATTTATTAGATGAATTGGTCTATAATGTTTTCTGTCTTGACTCTTCCTGGTTTAGATATTAGTACCATATCTGTGTCATAAAAAGAATTTTGTAGAACTCCTTCTTTGCCTATTATCTCAAATAGTCTATAAAGTATGAGAATTTATTATTCTTTAAATGTTGGATAGAATTCACATGTAAAACCTTCTGATCCTGGAGATTTTTTCCTAGTGAGTTCATTGATGATTTGCTCAATTTCTTTGTCTGAGATGGAGTTATTTAGGTATTTTATTTCCTCTTCTGTTAACCTGGGCAATTTTTATTTTTGTAGATATACATCCATTTCCCTAAGGTTATCAAATTTATGGGCATAAAATTGGGTAAAATAATTCCTAATTATTGTTTTAATTTTCTGTTCATTGGAGGTGAATTCACCCTTTTCATTTTTGATACTGATAATTTGGTTTTCTTCTTTCTTTTTTTTTTAATCAAATTGACCAAGGTGTTTATCAATTTTATTGATTTTTTCATAAAATCAGCTCTTAGTTTCATTTATTAGTTCAATAGTTTTCTTGATTTCAATTTTATTAATCTCTCCTTTGATTTTCAGTATTTCTAATTTGGTATCTAATTGGGGATTTTCAATTTGTTCTTTTTCTAGCTTTTTTCAGTTCCATGCCCATTTCATTGATCTCCTTTTTCTCTATTTCATTCAGGTAAGCATTTAGAGATATAAAACTTCCCCTGAGGACTACTTTTGTTGCATCCCATAAGTTTTGGTATATTGTCTCATTATTTTCATTCTCTTGCATGAAGTTATTAATTGTTTCTATGATTTGTTCTTTGGCCCACTCTTTCTTTAGGATTAGATTATTTAGTTTCCAATTAATTTTTAGTTTATCTTTCCATGGTCCTTTATTACAAATAATTTTTATTGCATCATGATCTGAGAAAGATGCATTGACTATTTCTGCCTTTATGCACTGGATTGTGAGGTTTTTATGCCCTAGTACACGGTCAATTTTTGAGTATGTTCCATGTACTGCTGAGAAAGAAGGTATGTTCCTTTTTATCTCCATTCAGTTTTCTCCAGAGGTCTGTCATATTTGCCTTTTCTAAAATTCTGTTCACCTCCTTAACTTCTTTCTTGTTTATTTTGAGGTTAGATTTATCAAGTTCAGAGAGAGAGATGTTGATGTCCCCCGCTAGTTTGGTTTTGCTGTCTATTTCTTCCTGTAATTCCCTTAACTTCTCCTCTAAGAATTTGTTTGCTATACCACTTGGTGAATATATGTTAAATAATGAGATTGCTTCATTGTTTATGGTGCCTTTTAGCAGGATATAAGTGTCCTTCCTTATCTCTTTTAATTAGATCTATCTTTGCTTTTGCTTTGTCTGAGATTAGGATTGCTACTCCTCCTTTTTTTACTTTGGCTGAAGCACAATCTATTTTACTCCAGCCTTTTATCCTTACCTTCTGTGTATCCCCCTGTTTCAAATGTGTTTCTTGCAAACAACATATTGTAGGATTATGGTTTTTAATCCATTCTCCTGTCTGCCTCTGTTTTATGGGAGAGTTCATCACATTCACATTCACAGTTATGATTACTATCTGTGTCTTTTTCTCCATCCTGTTCCCTCCCCCGCCCCCATTTAAGCTTTTATTTCTCCCTTCTCCCTTCTACTCCTCAAAAGAGTTTTGCTTTTGTCCACCACTTTCCTCAGTTTACCCTCCTTCATTCCCCTCCCTTATCTTACCCTTTTCCCATTGCTACTTCTTCCCTCCCTTGTGATCCCCCCCCCTTTCTTTTCCTTTTTCCCTCCCACTGCCTGTAGGACAAGTTTGATTTCTATACTTATCGGAGTTTATTGTTCTCTTCTTGAATCAAATCCAATCAGAGTAAAGCTCAAATACTGCTTTTCACCCTCCCTTCTTTTCCTCTACTATAATATGGTTTTATGCCTCTTCATGCAATGTAATTTACCCTTTTCTACTACCTCCTTACCTCTTCTTCCAGAACCCTCCCTTTACATCTCTTAATTATGTTTTTTATCATTATTTCAGTTATTTTATACTGACACCAACAGTCTATGTGTATCCCTTTCAATTGTCATAATGGCTGTACTGTCCTCAAGATTGACATACACACGTACACACGTACACACACACACACACACACACACACACACACACACACACAAAACAATATAATCCTATATAAAGATGTAAACAATTCACCCTTATTGATTAACAAGGTTTGTGGGTTTTCCCCCCTGTTTACCTTTTTATTTCTCTCTTGAGTTTTGTATTTGAAGATCAAATTTTCCATTGACCTCTAGCTTTTCATTAGGATGGTCTGGAATTCCCTTATTTCGTTGAATGTCCATCTCCTTGCCTGAAAAATTATGCTCAGTTTTGCAAGATAGTTAATCCTTGGTTATTGTCCAAGCTCCTTTGCCTTTCAGAATATCATATTCCAATTTCTCCTGTCATTTAATGTAGAAGCTGAAAGATCCTTTGTGATCCTGACTATAGTTCCATGATATTTGAATTGTTTCTCTTTTGTCTGCTTGCCGTATTTTCTCCTTGACTTGATAATTCAGAAATTTGGCTATAGTATTTCTTAAAGTTTCCAGTTTAGGATCTCTTTCAGGGGGTGATCGGTGGATTCTTTCGATGACTATTTCCCCCTCTGATTGTAGGACCTCAGCACAGCTTTCCTTGAGGATTTCTTGGAAGACACTGCCCAGGCTCTTTTTTCATTGTGTCTTTCTGGTAGACTAATAATTCTTAAATTGTCTTTCTTGAATCTATTTTCCAAGTCAGTTGTTTTTCCAATCAGATATTTCAAGTCAGTTGTTTTTCCAATCAGATATTTCTATTTTTTTCATTCTTTACATTTTGTTTGACTACTTCTTAATGCCTCATAGAGTTATTAGCTTCCACTTGCTCAATTCTAATTTTTAATGAATTGCTGTCTTCATTTTGCTTTTGAGTATCTTTTTCCAATTGGTTGATTTTACCTTTCATGGTGTCATTTTCTTGAATTATATTCTGAGTCTCCTTAGCTATTTTGCCACTTTTACTCTTTAAAAATTTGTTCTCATCAGTAATAATTTTTCCATTTCTCCTTTTACCTCCCTAGTTTTGTTTTTAATATCCTCCTTTAGCTCTTCCAGTAATGCTTTTTGGTTTGAGACCAGTGGACATTCCCTTTTGAGGTATCAGATGTGGGTATAGTGTCAGCGCTGTCCTCTTCTGAACTGGAATTTTGATCTTCCCTGTCTCCATTAAAAGAATTGCTGGTCCTCAGTTTTTTGTGTTCTTCTTCATGTTGGTTAGCTTTTTCCTGACTTTAAAGTGGATTTCTGCTTTTGGGTTTCAGGGAGCTCTGTGTCATGTTTCTTGTTCTGGGAATTGTGAGCCTAGTTACTGGCTTTGCGTGTTATGGCCTCTGGTTTCCTGAGGTGTGGGGGAGGGGTCGTATGGCTGCCAGAAGTCTCCACTTCCCCTGGGGCTGCTCTCCAGCATGGGTTGTCTCAGCCATGGTCTATACTAGTGTCCGCCAATTCCCTTGGCTATGCAAAGGCATGTCTGGGTTCCTGGTGTTGACCCTTGCTGGCTCCACCCTTCTGGGACTCAGGAATTCCCACTGTTTGGCTACTGAAGCCCCACTTCTGGCTCCTCTATTCCAGGGTTTTTCCCAAGGTGTTCTCTGGGTCAAGGAGGAAGGGATGAGAGCCATTTACCTGGCCATTATGACTCCTGGAAGTTCAAGAAGGTGAGTTTCAAACCTTTGGGTTGCAAGCCTCGGGAGTAGGTGTCTCATGGCCGCTGGTGCTGTGCTGCTGCATCTCTTCTCTTCAACAGACACCTGTCCTCTCCTGGGAGGTTTGGGGATCTCTGCCAGTTTCGTGCACCCAGCTTTCTCCCAGCCTGGATCGCTGGCTGGTTTCCTCAGCTGGTTTACCTTTGGTGTGGTCTGGTGCAACTCTATGGCCTGGGCGCTTTCCCCACCTCCAGATCCATCCTGTAGACCTTACTTCAAATTAACCAAAGGCTTATCTCTTATTGGTTTCCCTCCCCCAACCAAAAAAAAAAAACCCAAACAAACCATCTACTAGTTTTATTTACTAGATTAATAATTTGCTTTTAATTTTATTAATTTCACCTTTGGATTTCAGACTTTCCAATTTGGTGCTCAATCGGGATTTAAAATTTGTTCTTTTTTAGTTTTTTTTTTAGTTGCATGTCCAATTAATTGATGCGCTCTTTCTGTATTTTATTTATGTATGTATTTAGAGACATCCATTTTCTCCTATCTTGCATCCCATAAAATTTCTCCTTCTCCTGCATCCCATAAGTTTTGATATGTTGTTTCATTGTTCTCATTATCTTTGATGGAATTAATTGTTTCTATGATTTATTCTTTGACCCACTTATTCTTTAGGATAAGATTATTGAGTTGCCAATTAATTTTTAATCTATCTTTCCACTGCCCTTTGTTGAATACAATTTTTATTTCATTATTATCTGAAAAGGTTACATATAATATTTTTGTCTCTCTGCATTTGATTGTGAAGTTTTCATGTCAATACATGGTCAGTTTTTGGGTAGGTACCATGTACCACTGAGAAAAGTTACATTCCTTTGTATCCATATTCAATTTTCTCTAGCTCTCTGTCATATATAACTTTTCTAAGATTCTATTCACTACTTAGCTTCTTATTTATTTTTTTGTGGAATTTGTCAAGTTCTGGTAGGGCACAGATGAGAACCTCCCTAGTAGTTTTACTGTCTATTTTCTACTATACCTCACTTAACTCCTCATTTAAGAATTGAAGTCTGTAACACTTGGTGCATATATGTTTAGTATTGACATTGCTTCATTTTCCATGGTACTTTTTAGTAAGATGTAGTTTCCTTCCTTATCTGTTTTAATTAGATCCATTTTTTTTCTTTTGCTTTGTCTGAGATCATCATTTCTACTCCTGCTTTTTTTTTTACTTCAGTGGAAATATTATATATTCTGCTCCAGCCCTTTACCTTTATTCTGTGTGTGTCTCTAGGCTTCAAGTGTATTTCTTGTAAACAACATGTTGTAGGATACACTCTGCTGTCCCTTTCCATTGCAATGGAGAGTTCATGCCATTCACATTCATAGTTACAATTACTGTGTATTTACAATCATCCTCCTTTCCCTCTTTTGTCCTCTCTTTCCCTTCTTACCAATATTTTGCTTCTTCCTACCACCTTCCCCAATCTATACTCCTTTCTTTCACTCTCCCTCCCTCTCCCTCTCCTTACTTAATCTTCAATGTTACCTGGAGTTTTCATTTTGGGATCTTTTTCCGAGGGGCAATCGGTAGATTGTTTCAACATCTATTTTGTCCTCTGGTTCTAGGATATCAGGGCACTTTTCTATAATTATTTCTTGAGGTATGATGTCCAGGTCCTCCTTTCGATTATGGCTTTCAGATAGTTCAATTTGTTTTAAATTATCTCTCTAGGATCTATTTTCCAGGTCAGTTTTTTTTTCCAAAGAGGGATTTTACATTTTCTTCTTTTTTTCATTCTTATGATTTTGCTTGATTCTTCTCTTCAGTTTTTCCCCCTCAATTAGCTTTTCTACCTCCTTTTCCATTTGGCTAATTCTACTTTTTAGTCAGTTGTTTTCTCTTTTTCCAAGTTGTTGACTCTTTTTCCATGCTTCTTTTGCATCACTCTTATTTCTTTTCCCAATTTTCTTTCACATTCTTATTTGATTTTTAAACTCCTTTTTGACCTCTTCCATGAGGTCTTTCTGGACTTGAGACCAGTTCCCATTTTTCTTTGGGGGCTTTGCTTATAAGTGTTTTGACATTGTTGTTCTCTTCTGAGTTTGTGTCTTGATCTACCCTTTCAACATTATAACTTTTTATGGTCTGTTTTTTTTTCTCTTTCTTTCTTTCTTTTCTTTCTTTCTTTTCTTTCTTTCTTTCTTTCTTTCTTTCTTTCTTTCTTTCTTTCTTTCTTTCTTTCTTTCTTTCTTTCTCTTTCTTTCTTTCTTTCTTTCTTTCTTTCTTTCTTTCTTTCTTTCTTTCTTTCTTTCTTTCTTTCTTTCTTTCTTTCTTTCTTTCTTTCTTTCTTTCTTTCCTTCTCATTTTCCAGTTTCCCTCCCTTATTTTTAAATTTAAGCTCTGCTCCTGGCTTTTCAGGGCCACTGTCCTAAGTGTACTTGTGCTGGGGGCTGCAAGTCATGGCTATTTGCCTGGTGCTTTACTATGTTATTGTGAGGTCCATGGGTTCCCTTGTGTCTGGTGCTGTACTGAGGGTTGAAGTGGGTGTTCACTTGCACTGCTGGAGACCATATGGGTTTGGCAACTTATCTGGTGCTGACCTGAGGCACGTGGTAGGATTCCGGTACTGGCATCTGCCCATGTGCTGAGACATATGGAGGAGGGAGTCCTCATACTGGTGTCTGCCCATTTTCCTGGCTATGCTGAGGTACATGTGGGCAGGGGGTCCCAGTGCTGTCATTTTCTTGTTTGCCTGGGGCTTCACTGAGGTGGGGGGGGGGCTGGCACTGGTATCTACCTGCTAATGCCACACTTAGGTTCAGTTCCTCTTGATGGCTTTCTGGAGCAGGGTCTCCTGCTGGCTTGCCAGGAAGCTTCCTGTCCTGGACCACAGTTCCCTTTTACCTGAATTAGACAGACATTTCCTGTTGACCTCCCAAGTTTTCTTTACCTAGAAGATTGTTTCATTCTTTCTTTTATCTGCTTCTGCCATTCTAGAATTCATTAGGGGTGCTATTTTATAATGTTTGGAGGTGAATGTATCCTTTCTGTAAATCTTAAAGTGCTGTATAAATATGAAATGTTATTGTGTTGATGACAAGTGAATAATTGCATTTTCTGGTTGGAGATAGATCACAAAAAACTGCTCTGTCAAAGAAGGGACTATATGCCTAGGACCATTTGTTATTGCCAAGTTGTTTTAGTCATGTCTGACTCTTTGTGACCCCATTTGGTGTTTTCTTGGCAAAGGTATTGGAGTGGCTTGCCATTTCCTTCTCCAGCTCATTTTATAGATGAGGAAACCCAGGTAATTGGGGTTTAGTGACTTGTCCAAGGTCACATAGCTAGTAAGTGTCTGAGATCAGATTTGAACTCCAGGAAGATGAGTCTTTCTGAATCTTAGTTCATCACTCTATCCACTAGTCCACCAGCTGCCTTTAAGGGGAGGGACCTTTATGCCTAGGACCTTTTAAGATATTAGCTTTCCAAGATCTTATTACTTGCATTCTCAATGGGGTAAAGGTGGAAATTGGGGTGGGGTTGAGAAAGAGAAATAATGTGGAACATAAATTTTTAAAAAGATAATGTTAAAAATTTATTCCATGTACCATATTTCCCCATGTATAAGACTCACCCTTTTTTTTAATTTGGGGTCTAAAAACTGGGTATGTCTTATATAGTGGTTGTAGATTTTTTTTACTTGCATTTCCTGCTTTTTCACACTTGTCTTTGCACTCATTGTTTCCCATTTGTTACCGGTATGTTAGGTTACATTTTGCCACGTTCTGCCCAGAAATGGCTCAGAAAAGATTTTCTTACGGGGCTGAATTCAAGTTAAAAGTGATCCTGTTTGCAAAAGAGAATGGAAATTGTGCTGCTGAACTTAAGCTTGGACCTCCTCCAACTGAGAAAACAATCCGAGACTGGCTACAGGAAGAAGAAACCCTACTAAAAATGCCATGGCAGAAGAAGGCCATGAAAAGCAAGTCAGCAAAATGGCCTGATTTAGAGAGGGAATTATGGATTGAAAAACAAAGGGCAACTGGAACTCCTGTGTCCCCAAAGATAGTTCAGCACGAGGCAAGAAGAATTGTTGATGAAAAAGAAGTTATTCATTTTAAAGGAGGACACAATTGGTGCTTCAGGTTCATGAAACAGAATGGACTAAGTAATCATACATGCACCAGACTTGCCCAAAAAATGCCCAAAAGCTATGAGCAGATGAATAAAACTTGAGTTCAGTAACTTTATGTGATATATTTTTTTTTCAAATTTCGGGCCCCAAAATTAAAGTGTGTCTTATACATGGGGAAATAACGATAATTGGGAAATAGTTAATGCAATACATAAAATATATTTTTAAAAAAAGATTTTAAATTTTACAATGTCACTGAATTGATGTGACATAAAAGAGGATGTCATTTAGGTTTATGAATCTTAGATGTTATTTTATTTGTTTGAGGTTTACTTGCCTATGTCCCAAGGGTCTTGATTTTGAGTTGCACTTGATCACAGAATATTGGTTGGAGGCAATTTCTGGTGGAGGTCATGTATTCCAACCAGTAAGAAAAGAGGAAGGAATACTCTCTACAACATTTTCAATCAGTGATTGTTCATCTAGCCTCTACCTGGAAAAACTCCACTGATGAGGTCCTGCTAACTTCCAAGACAGTCCATTCCTCCTTGGTGGCAGATCTAATTGTTAGGAAATTTCATTGTGTTCTGTTCTCCCAACCAAATAGCTTAACATCCCCAGTTCCTTCAACCTATTCTTATGTGCCACAATTCCTAGTCCTAGCAGCCTCTTGATTATTCTTCTCTGGCATCTCATCAGTTTGTCAAAGCTTTATTGAGATTACTTCCAGAATTGAACACAGCCCTCCAGATATTGTCTGAATAGGAGACTCTGCGTGTGTGTGTGTGTGTGTGTGTGTGTGTGTGTGTGTGTGTGAGACTACTAACAAATTTTATGCATTGTTTCTGGGTAATACTGCACTAAATACTGCTTTTGCATCCCAGAGAATAACTTTTCCTTTGATGAGTGACTGTTCTTACCTTATTCAGATTAAAAGAGAACATTGGAAGGGAATTTGAAGAGTTGTGACTAGTGTTGAATTAGCTAATTAGCATTTATAATGACAATGAAGAGGTAACAGCATTTTGAAATGTATAGCCTAAGTGAATTAGCAGGGTGTGGTAAGATCTATTTGCTTCAACTACTTCCCACTAGGACTCCATCTCTCTCCCTCTCTCTCTCTTTTTCTCTCTCTCCACATATATGCATATTCATTATACAGCAATATAATGATCATTCTATTATTATATAATAATATTACATAATCTCCCTATATATACTATATAAATACATGTGTGTGTATAATCTTTCTTTCCTTGCTGCATATGTCTAAATATTTCTTTCTTTTCTCCTTTTCCCATCTTAGCATATGTCATTACCTTGTATGTCTCCTTCTTTCCACTTTTCTTTTCCTTCTCTTCTCCCTTCCTTTCTCATTCCCAATGTTCCCTTCAAAAAACCACACTAAACCAAAACACCTGATCTTTAATGGGTCAAAATATGGATCTGAATTCTAATTGGAAATGTTTGCATTTATTTTATAAAGCTTTGAATTCTGTTCTAATTCCTTGTCTACCTAAGTTAGATATCATTCTAGCTTGAGTTTCCCTTGTCCAGAAAATCTACCTTAATTATTTTGGCCTATGTTCATTTCTTCTCTGAATAAATAAAGCTACAATCTGTTTTTTTTTCCCCTGAACTTCCCTTCCTCAGTAGCCCTAGATTAAAAAATGGTACCTTGTGTTAGAAAGTTTTAACATTTAACATTTACATTGCATTTCTGAAAATCTGTATTCTGGTGTTCCACTGCACTGTACTTTTTAAAGTCCATTATAGCTAAATATAACATGATCTGATGTAGAGTTTATAGTTTTTTCTTCAGTAGAGAACTGACACCATGTCTTAGATTCTTGATCTCCACCCCCGTTGCCCCCACTTGATTTAGTTTTGACCAATGGCATCAGTTTGTGAACTTTCAAAGTACATTGAATTGAAACTGATCAGCACTTCGAAGAATTTCTATTTAATTTCTATTTCTATACTTGCTGCTTAGTTAAGCACTGTGCATACTCCCACAAAGATTTTTTGGAGTTAGGTATCATTTCCCATTATTATCTTATATAGTTGAGTCTAGTTTCCAGACTACTCTTGCATACCATCAAAAGCTAACAGAAGAATAGCTATGGTAAGGAGATAAAGTCTTGGGAAGAAGAAGGTATAGGCAGGTAGAAGCTTGGTTACAATGGATTAGATTAGGTTTTTTACCTTCCTGGCAAGTATTGAGGGTAGCTGCTATCTGCAGTTGAAGCAGTGGTTACATTGGAGTTCTGTCATCCATATCTGGCATTCCTCCTTGTAATGGCCTTAGAGATTAGAATGTGATAGTAACCTTTTCTTGTTTATTTTGAAATATTTATCAGAATATATTTTTATCAGAAAATATTAATCTTGCTAAAAAAATACATTACCTTAATATGCCCTTTATTTTCCCAGAAATCTAAATTCATTTGTACAGATCTGATTGCAACACTAGGCTTAACCCCATTGGTTATTGATTTCTTTTTGGTATTTATTAAGACTCCATGTTAACCCTTGAACTTTGTAACTTTGCATCTAAATACAATGAAAAGGTACCTGTGATACTGACAAGTGACTGGGCCAAGAAATTCCTGAGATTTTGAAGAAGATTCATTTAAAATGTAAGGATGATAAACAGCAGTTTGCAGAATGGTAACAATTTGGTCTATTTTTCTGCTGATTTTTGACTTATCTCGTTCAAATTCTTGAAACATTCACTGGATATGCTGCTTATATATCTCCTTAGGAGCACAATCTGAGGTCCATAATGGGTAGCATAAGGCCAGAGAGCTGCATGCCTAAAACAATGTTCTTAAACCAATGATGTAGCATATAACACTTTCTAATCAATTCTTTTGACTAAACAGAATAAATACATTTTTTAAAAGGTTCCCTGATTCTTATCCTCATTGTTCAGCCTAAGTACATATCTCTGGAGCCTTTCTGACCCAGTTCCTTTATTTCTGTGTATTCATAGTTTCTGGCTTCAAGTTTGTGTGTTGGACCAATTCCTTGGCAAGCTGAAATTGAACCTGTCAATATTGTCAGATAAAGAGAGATATTGTGAGATTCATGGTCCTCAGAAAATGGACTAGTTCCAAGACCTCTTGTTGCTGCAGCCTCAGGAGCAAGGGATCACAGATTTAAAGCTGGAAGGGACCTGAGAAATTATTCAGGCCAGCTCACTCATTTTATAGACATTTTTACAGGATGCTGTGACTTGTCCAAGGTCACACAACTAGCATGTGGATATAAACCTGGGTGCTCTCACTTCAAATCCAGTCTCTTTTCTTTTGAACTATTCTGCTCTTCTGGGCTACTTTCCCTCATCGTAGACCCAGAGCCATGTAATAAGGACCAAGCAAAATGTGTGGTCAGAGTGGATTTTAACTCAGGATCACCTGTTAAGAGTTTAGCCCTGTTAGGCATCTTCAGTAGGGGATCAGAGGCAGCTGGCTGAAACAAAGAGAGGTGCACTAAGGAACTCAGTGCTGTCCTGGGCTCAGTCCATTCCTGTCTGTCCCTAGCAGAATCCTATTTTAGCATATATCTGGCAGGACCAATTCCTCCCTCCACTATTAGGTAAATATAGCAAATATGAATAAAAAGTGGGAATGAAATCTCAGAACAGTTGGATTCAGTCCCTCTCAGCCCCAGGAGTAATGGCACTGAACTCCAATGAAGGGAAAATGCACTGACTGTGAGGTAGGTCTTCTCACCTTTCAACAGCAAATACCAAATAAAGTGCATCTTTCATTCAGTTCCAAGGTGAGGCTTTAATGATCTCAAGACTAGTTCATATTCATAAGTTTCATATCCAAAAATCTAACTCAGAAAACTTACCTCCTCCAGGAAAGCTGTGCTCACTCATCTCACCTCATTCTGTCTGTCCTAATCTTCCTTCACTCCGAACCCTGTGCCCCTCTCCCCTCATTGCCTTAGCAGGAGGACAGTGAGTCTGAGCTAAATTCAATTGCACATTTTGGACTTTGTAAGTATTTCTTGTGTGTAAGGTCCTATTTCTTTGATGTGATGAGATATCTTTAGTCAGGGCTTGTGTCTCTCCATTAGCATGAGAGGGTTAGGACAGAGAATGCAGAGAATTGAATCCATTCCTTTCTCAGTCTTGAACGCTAGATGCTGGTGCCTAAATGATAGAGCAAGATGGGAAGAGGGATAACGTCTTGCTTTGTACCGAACCCCACCTTTCCCACCCTAGGCTCCACTGCTTGTCCTTAGGGTTGGAGGGGGTGGGTCACCTGGTAACCAGGGAGTGGCCATCTCCTTTCAACCTCAGTACCCTGTGTATGGCTGTGGTGACTTCCCGATTACGGAAACTGTAGATGAGTGGGTAGAGTAGGGGTGTCACATTGGTATAGACAAGTGCCAGTGTCCGGTCCCGCTTTGGGGCATAACTGGTCTTGGGTCGTGCATACATGAAAGTGGCACAGCCATAGTGCAGCAGGGTAACTGCCAGGTGGGAGGCACAAGTGGATGCAGCCTTCCTGCGGCCCCCAGATGAATGCAGGCGTCTCAGAGCACCCACAATGGCACCGTAGGAAGTCAGGATCAGGAAAGAGGGCACCAATAACAGCACAATGCAGGCCCCAAGAAAAGGCAGTTCCTCCACATAGCTGCGGGTACAGGCAAGGTGCAGCAGGGCAGTGACATCACAGAAGAAGTGAATCAACAAGTGGGAGCCACAGAAAGGCATTCGAAAGATAGCCACTGTGAGAAACAGGGAGACCACCAGTCCCCCAAGGCAGCAGCTTATAGCCAGCCTCCCACAGAGTGCTGTAGTCATCATGGCTGGATAGCGCAGAGGGTGGCAGATGGCCACATAGCGGTCATAGGCCATGGCTGCTAACAGGAAGCACTCAGCTCCTCCAAGGGCCACAAACATCTGCATTTGCACTGCACAGCCCACAAACGAGATGGGGCTGCCCTGGTTTTGGCCCCTGGCCAGGTCAGCTAGGCAGCGGGGCACTACTACCAATGTATAG
>CM053623.1:80618640-80631908 GCA_028646595.1 Phalanger gymnotis | reverse complement strand
CTTCCTTTCTTTCCTTCCTTCCTTTCCTTTCCTTCCTTTCTTTCCTTCCTTCCTTTCCTTTCCTTCCTTTCCTTTCCTTCCTTCCTTTCCTTCCTTTCTTTCCTTCCTTCCTTTCCTTCCTTCCTTCCTTTCCTTCCTTTCTTTCCTTCCTTCCTTTCCTTCCTTCCTTCCTTCCTTCCTTCCTTCCTTCCTTCCTTCCTTCCTTCCGAACAGGAGAAATGTGACCATTCACTTTCTGTTGCTTAGGCATTTGGAGTGAGAAAGTTTCTCACTGAGGTCAACAATTTCATCCTCAAGTTTCTTTAACACTCAGAAACATTTGTCTTGATGATTTATTGACAACTTGCTTCTTAATTGTTGCTAAGAATACTGGGTACTTTTATCACCATTTCATCAAGCTTTTCCAAAAGACTCCTTGGGAATGAGAATCCAAGGGAAGAGGGAAGCAAACATTCAATCAAATTCTCCACTGTCTTCTTTTTTTTCTAGAGGGGACCTTTTGCCCCATGGTCACCATGTGTCCTCCTGATTCTCTATTTGGATTCCTGCCTTTGGTGTATTTAAAGAATCTCTTTTCAAAGGAAGGAATGAACCAGCAGGGCCTTTTTAAAAAACCTCATTTCCCAACCACTACTCACAGCAGAGGAGGAGAATTAGCTTCAAAGAAGTAGCATAAAACCCAACATCAGAAGTTTCTGGCAGGGAGATTGTTTCTGTTCCGAAAACCAAAAGGCCAACCTCATTGCTTTTAAATGCACAATCACTGCCCTGTGACATTTAGATAGATATTCTAGATGCTACCTCTCCTGCACTGCAAAATGTCAGCATCTTTTCTATAAAGAACAATTCACATCAATTGACCAAGCATTTATTAAACTTCATTCCAAAGATGAAAATGGCATAGTCCTATCCCTCAAGGAGGTTACAATCCAACAGAAATATTTTATTCTCAAACTGCCTTTGGAGTAACCTTTTGATTTCCTTGCGTGGAAATTCTTTTTTCAGTAAGAATTTGTGTTAGAAGGGGCCAGGTCATATCCCTCTCAGTCTTAAAGGTCCTCCTTTATAGTGATGATGCCTGAACTTTTTTAGGTTTTTGCTGCACCTGGGTGTAGTGAGTACTAGGTGACAGAAACATGGCAGATAAGGAGGCAACCAAGAGGGGTGAAGAAACTCAGATGGCATCAGAGCATCTTTGTAGTGGTCAGACTTGTCCAGTCACCTGATTAGGCTATTGGGCTTCAGTATACTTCTGCCCCAAGCTGGATCTTAAAGAGAACTAACATCAGACTCTGGAAGCAACGGGTTCCTCTGGGACTGCATTAATTTAATCTGGGGAGAGTTAGTGAGGAATGTCTTTTAGTTCAAGAGTCTTATAGAAAGACTTCTTTCTGCTCTACTCCTTTCCCTCTCCCAATGATTGGAAATAGGATAGATGTCATGGAATTCAATGTAATTTGTATAGTCAGCCTGAAACAACATAGTTCATTAGAAAGAACACTGCACTGTGTATAAGGAGATCTGGGTTCTAGCTTCATTTCTGACAGTTACCATATTCAATATAGATTTTCCCCTTAAACTCTAGTCTCACATAAACTGTTGGATGGACATTTCTACTACTAGTACCTAAAATCCTATCTGTCTGAAAATGCATTTGCCACTTGTCATCCTAAATCTGCCTCTGCTAAAATATCTCCCTTGTGACTTTTGAAGGCACCACTATCCTTTCACTTATCTATGCTTAAAACCTTAGATTGATCTTTGACTTGGCTTCATCTCTATTCCCACACCTAATCAATTGCAATATATTGTCAATTCTACCATCTCAAAGCTGACCTCTCGCCTGAGCTCACATCATCATTCAGGTACTTCTTACTTGGAATTTTTAGTAGTCTTATACCTGGTTTTCTGGACTTTGGTCTCTCCCCTCTCTAATCTGGACTACAGAAAACTGCCAAAATAAATTTTCTAATGATTAGGTTAGACTGTGTCACTTTTCCCCTAAAGCCCCTTTCATTTAGTCCTTACTGCTTTTAGGATTAAATACAGACTCCTTATCCTGGCATCTAAGGCTCTCCATGATCTGATTTCAGCTTATCTTTCTAGTCTTGCTTCACACTACTCCATTTCATGCACATGGTCTGGCCAAAATGGAACTAGTAGCATCTTCCTTTTTTCTTATCCTGCGACCATATATTTATTTAGCTATCCACTTACAGAGAATGCACAGCCATTTTTTTCTCCGTTTGTTGAAATACTTTTTCCCGTCAGCAACCAGCTCCTGAATAAAGTTTTCTCTGATCTCAGTTAAAAGTAAGATTTTCATCCTTAAATTTTCTTAGAATATATTGTTGGAATTTCTCCTCTGCCTCCATCACCTTCTACCTTATATCATAATCTCTTATGTTCTATAGTCTTCCTATTACATTTCAGTCTCTTTTAGGGCAGACAATGTGTCATTTTTCATCCTTACTACCAGCAGCTAGCACAGCTGCCTTGCACTTTGATTGTAGTGCTTTTAAAATGTTTGTGGAACTGAACTAGATTGAATTTCTAACATCCTTTATAGTTAAATGATTTTGTAGTAATTGAATGAAAACCAGGCTTTTCTGAAGATAGAAACTCCCATGAATTAACGTGGGGATGGAAGAATCCAGCTATTATTTTAGGAGCAAATTGAAGATCTCATCCCTCCCCACCCCTTCCAAATCCCCAGCATCCTCAGTGGGAACATTTTTGTACCTTATGGAACTGGAAGAGGAGAATGATCAATAATATGTAGCATCATATATGTCCTGCACCAAGGGCTTAAAGGAACATTATCACTTGAACTGCATTCTTATTAATGAAAGAGTAACCTTTTGATATATCCTTCTTTATTGAAGGTCTTTATGTACTTTAAGCAGAAATACCAATACACTTTTCAGATGGAATTGCTGAGACAGAAGGATGCAGCTGGGCAGAGTTCCTTAGGAAAAATAGGATCAGAATCCAGGAGTCCTTGTGTCCATAGCCAGCATTTTTCTTTCATTTTCATCTCCTTCCTCTATCCATCCCTCTCCTCCTCCTATGACCTATTTTTAGAATTATAGACTTTTAGAGGTGAAAGAGCCCTTAGAGATAATTCAGTGCAAGCCCTCTCCTTTTAAAATTAAGGAAACTGAGGCCCTTAAAGATAAAATCACTTGTGCATGAGAAACACATAGACACAGGAATAGATGGGCCTAGATTCCAACCCTCCTGACACCCAGCCCAATGTTTTTTCAAATCAACACATTGTACATTGTGAAGTTGTCTTCTTTTTGTTGGGCAGTAGGCTGTGACTGAGAGTAGATTAACCAAAGAGAAATTACTGTCTTAGAGTCCATCTTTTCTGGAAAGGTAAATGTAGTGGGAGGGAGAGACTCAATTTCCTGTGCTACAATGCAACCCTCTCTGCTCAACCTCCGTTGTCCCAAATGGAGAGCTATCCTTACCTGGTTTAGGGCTAGGAATGTCTTGGTGATGGATCCAGAGAAGGCTTAGATTATTGTGGTAAAAGAATGGGAAGAACACAGTCACAATGAGGAACTATGAACTACAGAGGTACAGGAGCAAGGAAAGTGAAGAGATAAAGAAGGAGTGAAACATATAAGCAGAGGCAAAGAGAGTATGAGAAGGAAGAGTGCCCTATGGTGATTTTCATTGTAACCCCAAAGACCATATGGCTAGATAGGGATTTGCTTGCTTTATATCCCTTGGGGAAAGGGCAGGAGGGAAAAGGGGGAGAATCATTGTAACTTTTTACATGGGATCCAGAGGGAGGTCAAAGGAAAAACAGCTGGTGACTAATTCTCTCTCTTAACAAACACCTTTTTTTTTGCTTTGAGTAAAGATATCATGGGGAGATTTGGTCCTTAGAATACTAGTGCATAGACTTTTAGAACTGGAAAGGACCTTAGAAATCCCCCAATCCAATTTTACATATAGCACACTGAGATGTCTGTACCTAACAGCTACCTTAGCTTGTACCACTGTGCCCATCATCAGATGACTGCTTTTAAACACGGAGATTACCACATTTTGGGGATGTCTGGAATTCAACTAATGTTAAGTACCCACTATGTATAAGAAATTGTGCTAAGATCTATGAATAGAAATTAAGTCAATAAACATTTTTTAAGCACCAAATATAT
This sequence comes from Phalanger gymnotis, assembly GCA_028646595.1. NCBI lineage: Eukaryota > Metazoa > Chordata > Mammalia > Diprotodontia > Phalangeridae > Phalanger > Phalanger gymnotis. The sequence continues at coordinate 80,627,733 of CM053623.1, read as the reverse complement.
GTGCATTGTGCTAAGGGCTAGAAAGATAAAGATGGGTATACAAAAAATGAGATTGTATAGTACTTCCTTTTTTAAACTGATAAGCATTTATTTACTTTTTTTCTTTTACCTCCTGCCACCCATGCCCCCACTGGAGAAAAAAAAAAAAGATTTTTCACAAATACACAGTCAGAGGAAAATAGATTCCCATACAGGCCATGTCAAAATGTGTTTCATCCTATATTTGTAGTCCATCACCTATTTCAAGAGCAGAGTAGCATTCTTTATATCCAGAATCATGGCTGGTCATTGTCTTGATCAGTTGTCTTAAGTCTTTTAAAACATTTTTTATATCAATGTTGTTACTCTATGAACTGTTTACCAGGTTTTGATCATTTTACTTTGTATCATTTCATACAACTCTGCCTAGGCTTCCTTGAAACAGTCCCCACACTTATTTCTCATAGTGAAATATTGTTCCATCATATTCATATATAATGGGGGCTTTGAGGCACATGTCCAGATCACCTAATGTGGAGCCACTTCTCTCTGGGAGGTGACACTCTGCATTCTTCTATCACATGGGTGGGAGTAGCCTCCATTGATTGGCAATATAGCCAGAACAAGCTGTAGTTTTGAAACTCTCAGACTGGGACAGTCTCACTTCCTTTCCAGAGAGAGCAAAGCCTAACCCCTAGCATAAGTCCCATAAAATGGGCTGGTGAGAGAGAAAGGGAAGCTTCCTTCTCTGGTTCTCCCTTTTAACCAATGACTTGGAGAAATAGTCGTATGTCTCTGTTTCATTTATTCCTATCAGTTTCAAGGTAGCAGTAATCACCCATCCTACCCATAATTAAGACAAAGTGACCTTGGAATCAGGATTCTAGGCAGTCAGCCTAGCAGCAAAACCCTGAGAAGTCAGGGAGGCTGGGTCTCAAGCCCAAAAGTCAGGGAGTGCTTTGGACTTGAAACCAAGACAGTGCTATATAAGAATTGAGCTAAACTATAGACCTCTACCTTCCACTCTCAGAACTAGATAAATCTAACCACAAAATAAACAACAAAGGAGTTAAGGAGGTAAATACAATTTTAGATAAGTTAGATAATGTAGACTTGTGGAGAAAACTGAATGGGGATAGAAAATAATATCCCTTTTTCTTAGCAGCACTTGGCACCTTCACAAAAAAATTTTCATGTATTAGCACATAAAACCTCAAAATCAAATGCAGAAAGGCACAAATATTAAATACATCCTTTTCAGATCATGATGCAATAAAAAATTACAAGTAATAAGGAGCCATGGAAAAAATGGCTAAAAACTAGTTGGAAACTAAATGATCTAATCTTAAAGAATGAATGGGTCAACCAACAAATCATAGAAACAATAAATAACTTCATCAAAGAGAATGACAATAATGAGACAACATACCAAAACTTATGGCATGCAGCCAAAGCAGTTTTTTGGGGAAATTTTATATCTATCAACGCTGACATAAATAAAATAGAGAAAGAGATCAATGAATTCATCAGGCAACTAAAAAAGCTAGAAAAAGAGTCTCCAATTAAATAACAAATTAGAAATCCTGACAACCGAAGGAGAGATTAATAAAATTGAATGCAAGAAAATCATTGATCTAATAAATAGAACTAAAGGCTGGTTTTATGAAAACATAATAAAATAGATAAAATCTTTATTAAGTTGATAAAAAGAAAGAAAATCAAATATCGAGTATCAAAAATGAAGACGGTGAATTCACCACCACTAAAGAAGAAATTAAGGCAGTAATTAGGAGCTATTTTGCTCAAATGTATGCCAATAAATCTGAAAATCTTAGTGAAATGGATGAATATTTACAAAAATATAAATTGCCCAGATTAAAAGAAGAGGAAATAAAATACTTCAAAAACCCCATTCAAAAAAAGAAATTGAACAAGCCATCAATGAACTCTCTAAGAAAAACATCTCCAGGGCCAGATGGATTAACAAGTGCATTTTATCAAACATTTAAAGAACAATTAATTCCAATACCATATAAACTTTTTGAGAAAATAGGCAAAGAAAGAGTCCTACAAAATTCCTCTTACAATATAAATATGGAAGAGCCAAAACAGAGAAAGAAAATTCTAGACCAATTTCTCTAATGAATATAGATGAAAAAAATTTAAATAAAGCATTAGCAAAGAGATTATAACATCTTGTCATGAGGATAATACACTGTGACTGGGTAGCATTTATAGCAGGAATGCAAGGATGATTCAATATTAGGAAAATTATAAGCACAACAATAAAAAATCTAACGGAAATCATACCCTTATCATAATAGATGCATAAAAAGCTTTGGACAAAATACATCCTATTAAAATAGTAGAGAGTGGGAGAGCCAAGATGGCCATGTGAAAGCAGCATCTTACCAGAGCCCTTTCACAAGTTCTGTCAGATGCTTCTAAAAATTTGAATCTGAGCAGGTTTGAGAGAGTTAGAAGCTGCTAGCAGTCTGAGTGGGGCAAATTTCCAAGCCAGGAGAGTCTGAAAAGGTCGATGGGACAGATCTGTAGGCTGGGAGATGGCTCGGCATGTGGAGCTGCACAAGACAGCCCCAAAGCAGAAGCAGCTGTGGAAACCAGCCAGCAATCCAGGCTGGGAGAAAACTAGGTGCCTGAAACTGGCAGAGATCCCCAGGCCTCTCAACACAGGATGAGAGTATGTCGAAGCGATGAGAGACAGCAGCACAATGCCTCCGGCCATGAGATATCTACTCTTGAGGCTTGCAGCCCAAAGGTTTGAAATGAGCCTTCTTGAACTTCTGGGAAACATAATGGTTCTAATTCCTCACTCCCTGACCCAGAAAATTCCTTGGGAAAAACACTGGAACAGAGGAGACAGAAGTGGGGCTTCAGTGGCCAAGCATTGGGAGTTCCTGAGTCCCAGAGGGGCAGAGCCGTCAGGGTCAACTCTAGGAGCCCAGATGTACCTTTGCACAGCCAGGGGAAGTGGCAGACATCAGCACAGACAACAAACAGTGGGGACCATTGCTGAAGAGCAACAGTGCTGAAGAGCAGCCTCAGGAGGAAAAGGAGACTTAAGGAAGCCAGACCCTTGCCCCATTCCTCAGGAAACTGAAGGCTATAATACACAAAGCCAGTAACTAGATTCATGATCTCCAGAACAAGAAACCTTTTTTTTTATGGATACATGGATAATCAAAATGCCAATTCGGGAGCATTGACACTATACCCACATCTGATACATCAAAAGGGCCATGTGAACTGGTCTCAAGCCCAAAAAGCATTACTGGAAGAGCTAAAGGAGGATTTTAAAAATCAAATTAGGGAGGTAAAAGAAAAAATGGAAAAAAAACACTGATGAAATCAAGTCTTTAAAAAATAAGATCGGTGAAAGGGCTAAGGAGACTCAGAATCTAAATAGAGAAAATGACACCCTGAGAAGTAAAATCAACCAATTGGAAAAGGAGACTCAAAAGCAAAATGAAGACAGCAACTCATTAAAAATTAGAATTGAGCAAGTGGAAGCTAATGACTCTATGAGGCATCAAGAAACAGTCAAACAAAACGTAAAGAATGAAAAAATAGAAAAAAAATATGAAATATCTGATTGGAAAAACAACTGACCTGGAAAATAGATCCAAGAGAGACCATTTAAGAATTATTGGTCTACCAGAAATCCAAGATGAAAAAAAGAGCCTGGACAGTATCTTCAAAGAAATTATCAAAGATAACTGCCCAGAGGTCCTACAACCAGAGGGCGAAATAGTCATTGAAAGAATCCACCAATCATCCCCTGAAAGAGATCCCAGATTGAAAACACCAAGAAATATTATAGCCAAATTTCAGAATTACAAATTCAAGGAGAAAATACTGCAAGCAGCCAAAAAGAAATAATTCAAATATCATGGAACTATAGTCAGGATCACATAGGATCTTTCAGCTTCTACATTAAATTACAGGAGAAATTGGAATATGATATTCCAAAGGGCAAAGGAGCTAGGAGTACAACCAAGCATCAACTACCAAGCAAAATTGAGCATAATTTTTCAGGCAAGGAGATGGACATTCGATGAAATAAGGAAATTCCAGAACTTCCTGATGAAAAGGCCAGAACTCAATGGAAAATTTGATCTTCAAATACAAAACTCAAGAGAGATGTAAAAAAGGTAAAAAGGGGGAAAACCCCGCACAAATATTATTAATCAATAAGGGCAAATTATTTACATAGAATTATATCATCTTATGTATGTTATATGTATATATATGTATATATATGTCAATCTTGAAAATAATACAGTTATTATGACAATTGAAAGGGTTACACATAGATTGTGGATGTCTATATAAAATAACTGATATAAGGATAAAAAAACATAATTAAGAGATGTAAAGGGAGGGCTTTGAGAGAGGAGGTAAGGAGGTAGTAGAAAAGGGTAAATTACATCAAATGAAGAGGCACAAAAACACATTATACTAGAGGGAAAGAAGGGAAGAAGAAGAGCAGTATTTGAGCTTTACTCTCAACAGATTTGGTTCAAGAAGGGAATAACATACCCCGATAAGTATAGAAATCTAACTTGTCCTACAGGCAGTAGGAGGGGAAAAAATAAGAAGGGATGGTCAGAAGGGAGGGAAGAAGTAGGAAGTGGAAAATAGTAAGATAAGGGATGGGAATCAAGAGGGAGGGTAAACTGAGGAAGGCAGAAGTCAAAAGCAAAGCTTTGTTGAGAAGTGGAAGGGGAAAGGGAGAACTAAAAGCATAAATAGGGGAAATAGGATAGAGAAAAAGACACAGATAGTAATCATAACTGTGAATGTGAATGGAATGAACTCTCCCATAAAACAGAAGAGGATAGTAGAATGGATTAAAAACCATAATCCGACAAAATGATGTTGACAAGAAACACATTTGAAACAGGGGGATACCCACAGGGTAAAGGTAAAAGACTGGAGTAAAATATGTTGTGCTTCAGCCAAAGTAAAAAAAAAAAAAAAAGCAGGGGTAGCAATCCTGATCTCAGACAAAGCAAAAGCAAAGATAGACCTAATTAAAAGAGATAAGGAAGGACACTACATCCTGTAAAAGGCACCATAAACAATGAAGCAATATCATTGTTTAACATATATGCACCAAGTGGTATGGCATGCAGATTCCTAGAAGAGAGGTTAAAGGGAGTTACAGGAAGAAATAGACAGCAAAACTATAATAATGGGAGACCTCAACCTCCCCCTCTCCGAACTTGAAAAAACTAACCTTAAAATAAACAAGAAAGAAGTTAAGGAGGTGACCAGAATTTTTAAAAAAAGGCAGATATGATGGATCTCTGGAGAAAACTGAGTGGGGATAAAAAGGAATATACTTTTTCTCAGCGGTACATGACACATACTCAAAAATTGACGATGTACTAGGGCATAAAAACCTCACAGTCCAGGACAGAAAGGCAGAAGTTGTGAAAGGATACTTTTAAGATCACGATGTAATAAAAATTATTTGTAATAAAGAACCATGGAAAAATAAGCTAACAATTAATTGGAAACTAAATAATCTAATTCTAAAGAATGAGTGGGCCAAAGAACAAATCAGAGAAACAAAAACTTCCTTCAAGAGAATGACAATAATGAGAGAACATACCAAAACTTATGGGATGCAACAAAAGCAGTTCTTGGGGAAGTTTTATATCTCTAAATGCTTACATGAATGAAATAAAGAAAAAGGAGATTAATGAATTGGGCATGCAATTGAAAAAGCTAAAAAAAGAACAAATTGAAAATCCCCAATTAGATACCAAATTAGAAATACTGAAAATCAAAGGAGAGATTAATAAAATTGAAATCAAGAAAACTGTTGAATTAATACATAAAACAATATAATAAAAACAATAAAATTGATAAACCCTTGGTCAATTTGATTAAAAAAAAAAGAAAGGAGAAAATCAAATTACAAGTATCAAAAATGAAAAGGGTGAATTCACCTACAATGAAAAGGAAATCAAAACAATAGTTAGGAATTATTTTGTGCAATTGTATGCCCATAAATTTGATAACCTTAGGGATGTGGATGAATATCCACCAAAATATAAATTGCCCAGGTTAACAGAAGAGGAAATAAAATTCCTAAACATCCCCATCTCAGAAAAAGAAATTGAGCAAGCCATCAATGGAGTCCCTAGGAAAAAAATCTCCAGGGACAGATGGTTTTAAATGTAAATTTTATCAAACACTTAAAGAACAATTAATTCCTATACTTTATACACTATTTGGAAAAATAGGTGAAGGAGTCCTACCAAATTCTTTTTATGACACAAATATGGTACTAATACCCAAAACAGGAAAAGCCAAAACAGAGAAAGAAAATTATAGATCAATTTACCTAATGAACATTGATGCAAAAGTTTTAAATAAAATATTAGCAAAAAGATTTCAGCAGCTTATCAGGAGAATAATACACTACAACCAGGTAGAATTTATTCCAGGAATGCAAGGCTGGTTCAATATTAGGAAAACTATCAGCATAATTGATCATATCAACAACAAAACTAGCAGAAACCATATGATCATCTCAATAGATCAAGAAAAAGCCTTTGACAAACTACAACATCCATTCCTATTAAAAACACTAGAAAGCATAGGAATAAATGGAGCCTTCCTTAAAACTATAAGTAGCATCTATCTAAAAGCATCAACAAACATTATTTGTAATGGGGATAAACTAGATGCATTCCCAACAAGATTAGGGGTGCAAAAAGAAGTCCATTATCACCCCTACTATTTAATTTGGTACTAGAAATGTTAGCTGTATCAACAAGAGAAGAAAAAGAAATTGAAGGAATTAGAATAGGTAAGGAAGAAACTAAATTATCACTTTTTGTAGATGATATGATGATTTACTTAGAGAATCCTAGAGAATCAAGTAAAAAACTACTTGAAATAATAAACAACTTTAGCAATGTTGCAGGATATAAAATAAACCCACACAAATCCTCAACATTGCTATACAGTACTAACAAAGCCCAACAGCAAGGGACAGAGAAATTCCATTCAAAGTTACTATAGACACTATAAAATATTTGGGAGTCTATCTGCCAAGACAAACCCTATATGAACATAATTATGAAACACTTTTCACACGGATCTAAATAAATGGAAAAATATCAGTCGCTCATGGTTAGGCTAAGACAATATAATAAAAATGACAATTTTACCTAAATTAATTTATCTATTCAGTGCCATAACAATTAAGCTGCCAAAAAATTATTTTACAGAGCTAGAAGAAATAATAACAAAATTCATCTGGAAGAACAAGAGGTCTAGAATATTCAGGGTATTAATGAAAAGAAACGCTAGGGAATGTGGCCTAGCCATACCAGATATTAAACTGTACTATAAAGCAGCAGTCATAAAAACTACCTGGTATTGACTAAGAAACAGAGTCATGGATCAATGGAATAAGATAGGTACACAAGATGGAGAAGTCAATGACTATAGCAATCTACTCTTCGATAAACCCAAAGAGGCCAGCTTCTGGGCTAAGAATTCACCATTTCACAAAAACTGCTGGGAAAATTGGAAAATGGTAGGGCAGAAACTGGTCATAGCCCAATATCTTACATCATATACCAAAATAAAGTCAAAATGGGTTCATGATTTAGGAATAAAGGCTGATACTATAAGCAATTTAGGAAAGCAAAGAATAGATTACTTACCAGATTTATGGAGAATGGAAGAATTTATGACCCAACAAGAGATGGAGAGCATGACAAAATGTAAAATAGATAATTTGTATTATGTTAAATTGAAATGTTTTTGTATAAACAAAGTCAATGCAACAAAGATTAGGAGGGAAGCAGAAAATTGGGAGAAAATCTTTACAACTAGTGTTTCTGATAAAGGCTTCATATCTAAAATAAATAGGGAACTGAGACAAATTTATAGAAATTCAAGTTATTCCCCAATTGAGAAATGGTCAAAGGATATGAACAAGCAGTTTTCAGAGGAAGAAATTAAAGATATCTATAGGCATATGAAAAAATCCTCTAAATCACTATTGATTAGAGAAATGTAAATCAAAACAACTCTTAGGTACTACACCTCTCCTGTCAGATTGGCTAAAATGACAAAACAGGAAAATGATAAATGTTGGAGAGAATGTGGGAAAATTGGAACATTGCTATATTGCTGGTGGAGTTATCAACTGATTTAGCCATTCTGGAGAGCAATTTGGAACTATGCCCAAAGGGCTATAAAAATATTCATACCCTTTGACCCAGCAATACCACTTCTAGGGTTGTATCCCAAAGAGATCACACAAGTGGGAAAAGGACCTATATGTACAAAAATTTTTGTAGCAGCTCTTTTTGTAGTAGCAAAGAATTGGAAATCAAGGGGATGCCCTTCAATTGGGGCATGACTGAACAAGTTGTGGTATATGAAGGTAATGGAATACTATTATGCAATAAGAAATGGGGATGATACGGACTTCATAATAACCTGGAAAAAACCTACACAATATAATGCTGAGCAAGCGGAGTAGAAGCAGTAGATCATCATACACAACCACAGAAATATGGATTCTGTGATGACTAACCCTGATGGACTTTGCTCTTCTCAGCAATACAAGGTTCAAAGACAACTCCAAAGAACTTATGATGGAGAGAGCTATCTACATCCAGAGAAAGAACTATGGAATCTGAATGTAGATTGAAGCACACTTTATGCTTGCCTTTTTTTTCCCTTTGTTTTTTTTTCCTCTTTTTTTTGGTTTTCTTTCTTCTTTCTCATGATTCATTCTATTGGTCATAATTCTTCTTTACAACTTGACTATTGTGTAAATAAGTTCAATGTGAAGTTATATGTAGAAGATATATTGGATTCCATACTCCCTTGGGGAGGGAGAGGGGTAGGGGGAAAGAAAATCTGGAACTCAAAATTATGTGGAACTGAGTGTTGTAAACTAAAAATAAAAAATTTCAAAACAACAGTAGAGAGTAAAGGAATGAATGGAATCTTCCTTAAAATGAAAAGTGACATCCATCTCACACCATTAGCAAACATTATATGTAATGGAAATGAGCTAGAAGTATTCCTAATAAGATCAGGGATGAAACAAGG
>CM053623.1:80606140-80613640 GCA_028646595.1 Phalanger gymnotis | reverse complement strand
TGACAAAAACTACAGGAAAAATTTAAAAATTACATTATAAAAGCTAGGCATAGACCAACATCTCTCACCCTATATGAAGATAAGGTTAAAATGGGTACATTATTTAGACATAAAGGGTGATAACCAGAAACAAATTAGGAGAGCAAGGAATTGTTTAGCTATCAGATTTATGGAGAAGAGAAGAATTTATGACTAAACAGGAGATAGAGAACATTCTGAAATACAAAATGGATAATTTTGATTACATTAAATTTAAAAGTATTTGTACAAACAAAATTGATGCTTCCAAGATTATAAGGGAAGCAGAAAGCTGGTAAACAAGCCAATATTTCTGAGCAATGTCTCATTTCTCAAATACATAGAGAATTGAATCAAATCTGTAAGATTTCAAGTCATTCCCTAATTGATATATGGTCAAAGGATTTGAGCAGGAAGTTTTCAGATGAAGAAATCAAAATTATCTACAGTCATATGAAAAAATGCTCTAAGTCACTATTGATTAGGTGAATACAAATTAAAATAACTGAGGTACTGCATCACACTCATCAGATTAGCTAATATGAAAGAAAAGGAAAATAATAGATATTAGAGAAGATGTGGGAAAATTGGAACATTAATATATTATTGTTGGGGTTGTGAACTAATTGAAGTATTCTGGAGAATTATTAGGAACTATGCCCAAAGGGCTATAAAACTGTTCATTCCCTTTGACGCAGCAATACCACTATTAGGTCTGTGTCTCAAAGAGATCATAAAAAGGGAAAAGGACCTACATGTTTAAAAATACTTATAGCAGCTCTTTTTGTGGTAGACAAGACTTGGAAATTTGGAGAATGGCTGAACAAGTTGTGGCATGAAGACATAATGCCACACTATTGTTCTATAAGAAATGAAGAGCAGGCAGATTTCAGAAAAGCCTGGAAGGACTTATATGAACTGATGCTGAATGAAGTGAGTAGAACCAAGAGAACATTGTACACAGTAGCAGTGACATTTTACAATGAACGATTGTGATAGACATAGCTTTTCTCAGCAATATAATGATCCAAGACAATTCCAAAAGACTTGTGATGGAAAATGCTATGCACATCCAGAGAAAGACCAATGGAGTCTGAATGTAGATCAAAGCATATTATCTTCATTTTTCTAATTTTTTTCTTTCTCAGGATTTTTTCCCTTTTGTTCTGATACTTTTTTTCATAAAATGGCTAATATGGAAATATGTTTAATGTACATGTTCAACCCATATCAGATTGCCTGCTATATTGGGGAGAGGGGAGAAAGGGAGGGATGGAGAAAAATTTAGAATTCAAAATCTTACAAAAATGAATGTTGAAAACTATCTTTATGTGTAATTAGCAATAATAAAATACGATTAAATACAAAAATGAATGAATAATGCCTTTATTAAACACTTGTTCTCTGCAAAGCACTGTGCTAAGTGCTGGGGATACAAATAGAAAAGACACTTTCTGGGAAAATGAAGGTGGAGTCAAGATGGCTGAGGAAAAGCAGGGACTTACTTGAGCTCTCCCCAACATCCTTCTGAACATCTTTAAAGAATGCCATAAAACAATTCCTGGAGCAGTAGAACCCACAAAATGACCTGATTGAATAATTTTCCAATCAAAGACAACTTAAAATGTCACCAGGAAATATCTATTGCACCTGGGTGAGAGTGGAGCACAGTTTAGCACAGACTACACCAGGGCAAACCCACCCACAGCAAACCAGGAGCAGGCCTCGGGATCTACTGCATCAGAAGCAGCAGCAGCTACTTCTAGAGGTCTCAGCCCAGAGATAGTAAGGGGTCAGACAACTAGCCAAAAGGAGATTATGGGGGTCTCTTTGCTAGCACATTGGCAGGACTCTGTTGCTTTGCCCATTTTCAAATTTGGGTCTCAGTTCTCGATGCCATTCCCAGGGTGAGAAGGAGCACTAGCACACCAGAACTTGGAGCCAGCCACAATGGAGGGGGGAGGCCCTCATCACAGATCTAGGGCAGAAAAAAGTGCTTGTGGTCACTCACAGTTCAGAGCATATGTGAGGAGAATAGTGAACATACATCTCCTTAAATCATACCAGCTTGGAAGAACTGAAAACTTATAGATCCCTAGAAGTATCTCTAAAAACAACTACACAAAACCCCTGAAGTTTGGGACAGTGTGCCCTCCACCCTGGAAGCAGAGCCCTATTTTAACAAAGAGTTAGAAGTCAAGAAATAGGGTGGCAAAATGAGCAAACAATAGAAAAATTTGTGACCATAGAAAGTTACTATGGCAAGAAGGAAAGTCAAAACTCACATACACTCAGAAGACATCAAAATCAAACCTCCCGTATTCAAAGCCTCTAAGAAAAAGAAATGAATTGTTGTCAGACCATGGAAGAACACAAAAAGGATTTTGAAAATAAAGTAAGAGAGGTATGGGAGAAACATTGGGAAGAGAAGTGAGAGTGATGCAAGATAACCATGAAAAATGAGTCAACAGCTTGGTAAAGGAGACATGATAAAAAAATTGAAGAAAATAACACCTTAAAAATTAGACTAGGCCAAATCATAAAAGAGGTACCAAAAACAATGAGGAGAAAAATGCCTTAACAAGCAGAACTGGCAAAATGGAAAAAGAGGTGCAAAAGCTCACTGAAGAAATTCCTTAAAAATTAGAATGGAGCAAATGGAAGCTAATGACATTATGAGAAATCAAGAAACAATTAAAAAAAAAAGAACAAAAACAATGGAAGACAATGTGAAATATCTTATTGGAAAATCAACTGACCTGGAAAGTAGATCCAGCAGAGAGAATTTAAAAATTGTTGGACTACCTGAAAGTCATGATCAAAAAAAGAGCATCAACATCATAAACAACACTTGAAGGTCCTCTATTTCATTGAATATCCATTTCCCCTGAAGGATTATACTGTTTTGCTTGGTAGGTGATTCTTGTTTGTAATCCTAGCTCTTTTGCCATCCAGAATATCATATTCCAAACCCTCTGATCCTTAAATGTAGAAACTGCTAAATCTTGTGTTATGGTGATGGTGGCTCCACAATACTTGAATTGTTTCCTTCTGGCTGCTTACAATATTTTCTCCTTGACCCTGGAACTCTGGAATTTTGCTATAATATTCCTGAGAGTTTTCATTTTGGGATCTCTTTCAGAAAGTGATTGGTGGATTCTTTCAATTTCTTTTTTACCTTCTGGTTCTAGAATATCAGGGCAGTTTTCCTTGATAATTTCTTGAAAGATACTGTCCAGGATCTTTTTTTTTTTTTTTGATTATGGCCATCAGGTAGACATTTTCTGCTTTTAAAGGGATGACATTCTAACAAAAGATGCAATACATCTGGAATGTTTCAGTTGCAAGTCAGATGGAAAACTCTCTTGCTCCTTCGGGTACTACAGCAGAGCTGATGTTAATGTCTTTTCTTTAATGTCATTTCCACTGGGGGGGGGGAAACAGTTTTGGATATTCAACCATTTGAAAGTGCCAAGAACTTTCTTATTTTATATTGTATAATATATTGATATTAATTACACTCAATATTAATGACAGATGTTATATGTCAACTATATTAATAATCATATTGTATTCCTTTCCCTAAAGATGAGTAGTATATTTGTTGTTGTTTTCTTGTTTCTGTCATGTTCAACTCCTCATGACTGCATTTAGGGTTTTCTTGCCAAAGATATTGGAGTGGTTTGCCATTTCCTTCTCCAGCTCTTTTGACATATGAAGAGACTGAAGCACATAGGATTAAGTCTCTTGCCCAGAGTCACACAGCTAGTAAGTATCTGATGCCAGATTTGAACTCAGGAAGATCAGTCTTTCTGACTCTATGTTCAACACTGTATCCGCAATGCCTAGCTGCCCAGGGTGTTCAGATAAAAGCATCTAGAATGACTTATGGGTTTATTTGTATGACCCTTAATACTGAAAATAGTCTAGCAACCTTTCCTCATGTGTATCCTTATATAGCCTGTTCATGATTGGTGTATTCAAAGTGGTGGGTATGTGTGTATGCTATTGACCTCCCATTATCCTCTTGAACATAAAACAGTGCAAGCTTTGACAATATTGGGTCATTAGAATCCAGCCTGAATATCTTGGCAAGACTGGTCTCCTGTGTATTCATGCCATCATCTGCCAGGAAAAAATTAAACAACTAAAATTGAGTGTTAGAAAGAAATGGTTAGAGAACATGTATCCTCATTATCTTTTGTTCATTATGTTATATTCACTTATTATCCCCATAGTGAGATCAAGGGAGTGTGGATAGCGGTCTCCAATCTTGAAAATTTTATGTTAAATTGGTGATGAGAACAAATGGTGTCACAGATCACAGAACCATAGATTTATCACTGTGACGAACCTGAGAGGTCATCTAATCCATCTCCCTCATTTAGTCCCTGAGGACTAAAGAAATAGTCACTTGCGCAAAGTCTTATAGGTAATAAGTTGCAGGCCCTCCCAGGATTTAAATCCAGATCTTGACTTCAATTCTAATACTCTTTTGCCTTTGCACCACATTGCTATCCAGACAGAAGGGATTGAACAACAAAAACAAAAGCTACAGAAAGAATCAAGAAATATGAGGACTGTATAGTAGTTGAGGGACCATTGGTAACTTAAGAAAGCACTTTAAGTTGAATGGTAGTGTTGAAAAGTAGATTGTAAGTAGTGAATGAGTGGTGAGGAAGAGGAGGAAGTGAGGGTTGACTACTGTTTGATAATGAAAAGGAAGAGAGATATGGGACAATAGTTTGAAGAGAGGCAGTGAAGACATTTGAGGCACTCAGAAGAAATGACCATGTTTGTACATAGTAGGGAAGAAGCTAGTGTATGGAGCGAGATTATCAATGGAGGTAGAGATGATGGTTGAGGTAAACTTCTGGAAGATAAAGGATCAAGTAGAGATGTAAGGCTTGTCAAAGAAGGAAGGCAACTTATGCTTTGAAACTTGACCAAGAACAAGAAGATATCATTTCAGGTTATATGGTATACAGTGGAGGAGATGAGGAAGTAAGGTATAGTTGATAGAGAGTTGGCCTAAAACCCAGGAAAACCTTGATTCAAGTCCTATCTTTTAGACACATTGCCAGTGTGATCCAAATGTGCTAGAAAGAACATGGAAGAGAAAGTACTGACTTGCTTTGGTCAAAGGAGTCTCCTCCTTTGGGAATTTGAATAAAATGTAAAAGAGTTGGCTGACCTCATGATAGATGTCTTTGATTTTTCTCAGCAGAAGAGAAAGCAAGATATTTTTATTTTATATGTGCATCTAGATGGTGCAGTGGATAAAGTGCTGGGCCTAGAGTCAGGAAGTATAATTTTCCTGAGTCAAAATCTGGCTACAGACTATGTGACCCTGGGTAAGTCACTTAACCCTGTTTAAGTTCAGGTGTCAGGGCAGTTTTCCTTGATAATTTCTTGAAAGATACTGTCCAGGATCTTTCTTTTTTTTTTTTTTTGATTATGGCCATCAGGTAGACATTTTCTACTTTTAAAGGGATGACATTCTAACAAAAGATGCAATACATCTGGAATGTTTCAGTTGCAAGTCAAATGGAAAACTCTCTTGCTCCTTCGGGTACTACAGCAGAGCTGATGTTAATGTCTTTTCTTTAATGTCATTTCCACTGGGGGGGGGGGCGGAAGAAAACAGTTTTGGATATTCAACCATTCTATCTTTGCCAAGAGCACTACAAAAGGGTCCTGAAGGACCAGGCTTGACTGAAAAATGACTAAACAAGAAATATATATGTATGTGTGTGTGTGTGTGTGTGTGTGTGTGTGTGTGTGTGTGTGTGTGTGTGTGTGTGGAGAGAGAGAGGGAGAGGGAAGGAGGGAAGCAGTTTGGAAATAGCAGTTAGTTATGGAAGAAGAAAAGGTTTTTCATGAAGCAAAGAAAGGTTGGGTCATGATCAGATAACATGACTTCAAAGTAGACCTACTTAACACAGTTGTCTGACTTTCACCAGCATTATTCAACAGATTAGGGTAAGGAATAGTTAGAGTAGACTAGCATCGAAGACTGACAGGGTATGTACCGTAAAAGGACAAACAGCAAAGAATTAAGAGATTCAAGGATGAGGAAAACTATGTTGTTCAACTGGCTAATTCTAAGGTCAAGATTGGTAAGGTCAGATGATGAGGCTAGAGAAGGAATGATAGCCTGGGAGAACAGGGAGGGATAGAGGGATTGGAGGTCATGGTGAAGTTCGAGATAAATTTAAGTCAAGTGAAGTAAAAGGAAAGATGAAATGACAAAGACTATGATTTTGAAAATAGAAACCACATTGGAGAAAGTAGCAAAGGATGGAATGTCATCTAGAGAAAGCCCATAGATGAGAAGAGCTTAAACAAATAAGGAAAGTTTGGTAATGGTAGAATAGAGCTTCCAGAGTTTATTATAGAAAGACACAGGGACTGGAGAAAGGTAGGGCTAGGTTGGATAGGTATGAATACCAAGAGATGCATTTTTGCTTTGGAAGATAATTTTTAATTTTAGGCAATTAAAGGGAGAAGCATAGGAGTTCACTATCCACAGAAGAAGATGAGTTGATCAGTGCACTTAGAGAAGGGAACGCCAAAGATGAAAGTAATACTAGTCAGGAAGACCATGAAATATAAGATGCCTCCAATTTCAGGTAGCCTTTTCATTCTTCTGTATCTCTCTGCCATAATACCAATGATGCCAGAGATTTTCTTCTGGTTGATTATAAGCTAAAATCAGTGATTCAGTGATTCCATTTAATAGTAGGATGGTGACCAAGGCTAGGAAGAAAATGGGGGATCCAGATGATTTCATGTTTTAATCATTCATGATAATCAACAAATATCAGATTATGCAGCAGGCTGATCTCATGAGTTCTTTGGCCTGATGACAGAGGATCACTGGATTTTACCTCTGTGGGAACTGGGACAATATGAAGCCATGTGGTGATATTTTGATAGTACATGAATGATTAGCTCATGAAGTTGGAGGACCTTAATCAACTACAAAAGTATAACAGGAACCCATGTCCGCCTTGAGGATTTGGTATAAGATCTTTTGCCATATGCTATTCTCCCTCTGGACTCTCTTGAAAAAACTCAACTTTTAGCTGTTACTTCCATGAGGATAAGGAAATCTGAGTGTCTAGTGCCAATGCTTTTATCAATCTTTTTTTAAATTTTATTTTTTTAATTTATTTTTAATATGTTTAGTTTTCAGCATTGATTTTCACAGGCGTTTGAATTACAAATTTTCTCCCCATTTCCACCCCCCCCACTCCAACATGGCGTACACTCTGGTTTCCCTATTCTCCAGTCTGCCCTCCCCTCCGGCACCCCATTCCCCTCCCATCCCCCTTTCCCTTACTTTCTTGTAGGGCAAGATAAATCTCTATGCCCCATTGCCTGTGCATCTTATTTTCTAGTTGCATGAAAAAAAAAAAAACTTTTTTACTTTTGAACATCTATTTTTTTAAAACCTTGAGTTCCAAATTCTCTCCCCTC
>CM053623.1:80568290-80605640 GCA_028646595.1 Phalanger gymnotis | reverse complement strand
GTTGTTTTCTTCAGTATACTTCTCAGTATTTTTTTGAGTCTCTTTTAGCAAGTCATTGACTTGTTTTTCATGGTTTTCTCTCATCCTTCTTATTTCTCTTCCCAATTTTTCCTCTACTTCTCTAACTTGCTTTTCTAAATCCTTTTTGAGTTCTTCCATGGCCTGAGACCAATTCATGTTTTCTTGGAGGTTTTTGTTGTAGGCTCTATGACTTTGTTAACTTCATCTGACTGTATGTTTTGGTCTTCTTTGTCACCAAAGAAGGATTCCAGAGTCTGAGGTTGAATCTGGGTGTGTTTTCGATGCCTGGCCATGTTCCCAGCTAACTTACTTAACCCTTAACTAATGAGTTCATTGTTCCAAGCTTGGGTGGATGCGCTGCCCCACCAGCACTCCTCCTTCCCCAAGAACCCCCTACCAGGACTGGGCTTAAATCTTCAGCAGGCTCTTCACTCCTGCTCTGATCAGCCACTTAATTTCCCCCACCAGGTGGGCCTGGGGCCAGAAGCAATTTCAGCCATAGTTCTAAAGCTGCCCCACCTCTGCTGCCCCAGGGGTAGTGGCTGAACCGCAAACTCAGTCCTGCAGCTTTTCCCACTAACCTTCTCTGTTGTCTTTGCTGTTTGTGGGTTGTGAGGTCTGGTAAATGCCACAGCTCCGTAATTCAGGATGCTGGGGTACTCTCCACTTAGCTCGTGGTCTGGTCGGTCCCCGGTCCACGCCGACGGCCCTGGACTCTGCTTGGCTCAGCTCCACTCCCCTCAGCTGGGAGCTGGGAGCTCCGTGCAGGACGGACCTTACGCAGAGACCATCCAGGCTGTCCTGGGCTGGAGCCCTGCTTCCCTCTGCCACTTTGTGGATTCTGCAGCTCTAGAATTGGTTCAGAGCCATTTTTTATAGGTTTTTGGAGGGACTTGGTGGGGAGCTCATGCCAGTCACTGCTTTCCAGCTGCCATCTTGGCTCCGCCTCCCCCCCCCCCCGCTTTTATCAATCTTGAGCAAAAGGGACTTTGGGGTCTTTCTGGGCCTTAATTCCCTTCTGTGTAAAATTAAGAGTGGATTGGAAAATTTCTAAGCTTCGTTCTAGCTTTCAAATCCTAGTTCTATGTTTTCTACAGTTCTGTGATTTCCAATATTCTGCGTCCATCCCTAACCTGTGCATCCTAAACTCTAGTCAAACATTTCTAGCTGTATAGTGAGCCCGGAAAGCAGTGTAGAATATTCATTTGTATCATGAAAAACTTACTTTCCATTTCCACTTTCCCCAGTGTCACTAAAGCCCCTTATTTTATGCTCTGGTTATTTAATTAATCTACTAACTCAAGGTTTCATATTTTAGGCTATAGGCCAGACCTTGAATCTATCCACCACAGCCCTCACACAGTGGCTTTTGGAAATGTAGAGGATAGGGACAGAGAGCAAAGGAGAAAAAGGTGGCAAGATGTAAGGAAAAGGCAATTTCTATGATCTTTTTTCATTTGTAGCTCAGTAGGAAGGGCACTGGTTTTAGAGTCAAGCTACCTGGCTTTGAATCATTACTTTGCCTAATCGACATGATTTGAGGCAAATCCCTTGGACTTTCAAAGATCTCGTATTTTTATCTGTAAAATGGGAATAACATTTGTACTACTTAATTCACAGGGCTATTTTAGTATCAGATGAGATAGCAGGTAATAGATGCGCATTGAATTAAAAAGCTGAAAAGGCCCATGTAAATTCCAGCTATTATCATTTTTTTTTTCAATCTATTCTGCCTTCTGGGGCAGAGTTAAGGATAATCGTCCTAAAGTGAAGCTTTATTTCTCTATGGTAAAATGTCTTCTCTTCCAGAAGTTCATTGAAGGGTGACAGACCTCCCATTACCAAATTTGGAGCTTGGGATTTTTCTATCATAATAGAAGTATGGTTTCTTTATTTAAAATATTTTAAGGGAAGACAATGGAATTTCTTTGAAAAGATAGACTTCATTCAAATGCAAATATTTATTATGAATATCCAAATAGAAATACTGTAAAGGGGATAAAGTGAATGCAGTAGAAAAGAACCAGGAAATTTTTTGCTGTTGCAGGATGGAATTGTGAAGATAAGTTTGAGAAATCTTTTTTTGATTGTTTGTTGGCGACAAAAAATAGAACTGAGAGACTACGCGAGAGATAGACTAGCATACAGAGAATTTAGAATTTGCTGGTAACACAGACTATCAGAAAACATTGTGGCTGAAATCCAGAAGATCAGAGAAAATCCGTGATGCTCTGATTCAGAGTGGGGGAGTTGAGGGACCAGCTTGTGGAGGAAGGATAAATGGCCAGACCTTGAGAGAAGGTGGAGAGAGAGAACAACATTTCTAGGGTCAGTGTTGGGTTGATGGACACTAGCTAGTGAGGGAGGTGATTGTGGAGGCATCAATTTTCAGTAAAAACTAGAAAAGAGTAAGCCTGTTTTCCCCATACTCTTCTAGAAATAACTGTGTTGAAGATTAAAGTAGATTAGCCAGAGGGCAATAACTTTAAGATCAGTGCTAGAGAAAGGACTCACAGACTAAAAGGATGATTCAATGGAGTGCCTGGAAGGGACTATTTTATGTTTAAAGTAGTTCCAAGCTGTTGTTTTTATTTTTCATTTGTTTTTAATAGGACCAATGACATCACAGGGTGATGTCTTGATTCATGGGTGAATTGAATTTAAGTGAGGCAGAGTTGCACAAATTTGTCAGCTTCTCTCTCTTCCTGAGTTGTAGAAATCCAGTGGCATGACAAAAATTAGGATGGCTAGTGGTCAGTAGGGATACAATGGATGACCTTTGTGTCTTCAATGTCTCAGCAAGCTCTAAGCACTCCAGACTGCCTGCTTAAGCCACCTTCATAGCCATTAGAGCAAATTGTTCTCTGCTGGGTGAAGTCTTCACATACTTGGAGTAGACATCCCCTTAAGTCACTGATGGGTTTGTGGCCTGTCAGTTACCCTCAACCTGATTCAGCCTGTCTGCTAAAATTGTTTTATTGGAGTGTGGCTCCTGCCCATGGTATAGTTTCTTGGAGTCACAGGTGAGAATTGGGCTGGGTGGGTATTCAAAGAGGACTACTATCTCTGTTGTAAGGGCTTGATGAGCCCTTTTCAGGGCTGCTTATCCACCTTTGGTTATAAACTAACATGTGGTAGCTCTAACCATGTATGATTTATGCTCCAAATGCCCTAAAGCTATAGGAAAGTTTAAATATTCATTTGAACCAAATATGAGAGGTAGGAGAAAGGGTTGATTTTGCAGTAGAGGATAAAGAGGAAAAATTTTGGATTAGGAATCGAGGACATTCATACATGTGTAAATATATATATATATATATGTGCATATATGTATATACATATGTGTGTATACACATATACATGTATGCATGCTAATAATAGGTAACATTTGGTAATTTTCAAGCTGAAAGTGAGAGTAGGGTATATAAATCTAACCTGTTGTAGATGGCAAGAGGAAGGGAGGTCATTCTAGGCACAGCGAACAGGGTGAACAGATGTGGAGAAGTGACTGTGTGTACATTTTATTTAGGAGACACTGATTAGACCAGTCTAATTGGAGGAGAGTGTTTTGGAAATCAGTGAAGATAAGTTTGGAAAAGTAGGTTGGGGTCAGATGTTGAAAGGCTTTGAATTCTAGGCTAAGTTTGGATTTCATCATAGATAATTAAAATATTTTTCCCAAGAGAGCATTATAAGAAAAATGATAACTTGGAAAGCTCAGTCTGATCCCTCATTGTGCAAAATAGGTTGGACTTGGAAGAAACTGGAGTCAGGGAGAACAGTTAGGAGGTAATTATAACAATCGGGGTTGGAGGAAATAAAGTCTTACTAGATTTATGACCATAGGAATAGAATGAGAATGAAAGCAAGAGACAGCCTGAAAGAAAAATTAACAGGGCTTGGTGACATAGTGCATGTAGGGGCATCAAGGAGGAAGAACTAGAGATAGCACTTAACCTTTGTATCTGGAAAATTGGGAAAATGGAAATATATAGAACGAGACAGTCCAGGTGGGCAGGGGAAAATCACAGTTGAACCCCATAACATCCTCTGTTAGAATTTTCTTACTCTTGAATGTGAGTGTACCTACTGAGATGGTATTTCTCTGTTCTGCTTTTACTTTTATCAGTCCCTAATTGACTTCTGTGAGGTCTGGATTCTCAGAGCTCTCCTTGCCTGTGTGTGAGGAAAAAACAACAACAACAAACATCACCCCCCCACACACACCTTTATTTTAGTTGAACAGAAAAAAATGGAAGGATGGACAGAGGAAATATGTCTACACTTTTGTAAACCTGTCCATATTAGACTTCTTATTAAATCTTGTTTTGTTTTAACACTCTTCTCCCTTCCCCTCCCTGCTCCAGTTTAATCAAAACAGCAAGGGCCCAGATTCTCTCTGGGAGTCATTTAATTGATATGAATATGGGAATATAGAAAAGGGGTTTGACATAGGAGAGAAGATAATGACAGTAGCTAACATTTACATAGAGATTACTATAGTCTAGGAACTATGCTAAGTGCTTTACAAAGATTATCTCATTTTTTATTTACAACAACCCAGGAAGTTAGGTGTTATTATTATCCTTATTTTACAAAGGAGGAAACTGAGGCAAAGAGTGATTAAGCTTTTTTTAGTTTTAAATTTATTTTTTGGCATTCAGTTTTTTTAAACTTTTGAGTTCCAAATTCTCTCTCTCCACCCGCTCTTCCCCCACTATTGAGAAAGCAAGAAATATGATAACAATTATACATGTGAAGTCTTGTAAAACATATTTCCATATTACTCATGTTGCAAAAAAAAAAAACCAAAACAATGAAAAGCATAATGAAACATAAAGACAGTGAAAAAAATTTCCAATTTCAAAAAAAAAAAAAAAGCTCCAATTTGCTCTCAGAGTTCATCAAATCTCCCTCTGGAGGTCGATATCATTTTTCATCATGGATCCTTTGGAATTGTCTTGGGTCATTTTATCCATCAGAATTTGTTGTTACAAAGACTTTTCAGTCATGTCCAACTCTTTGTGCCCCCACTTGTGTGTTTTTTTTTTTTTTTTGGCAAAGATACTGAGATGGTTTGCCATTTCCTCACAGGTGAGGAACTTTGGCAAACAAGATTAAGTGACTTGCCTAGGGTCATACTACAGCTATTTACATATCCTCATCCTATTAGACTGTTTGTTTCTTGAAGGAAGGGGGTGTGTTTTTGCATTTTTTTGTATCCTTAGTACTTAACATTGTACCCGACACTTAGTAAGCCCTTAAGAACTATCTATTGACTGATTTAAAAGGTGGAATTGACCTTGATTCTGAGGAAAGGTGTTGTTCCCTAGTGATTAATGGTGTTCTGCTTTTGGCCGCTTATGCCTTTTCTTTCTCTGGCTATTTCCATAGGACTGTGGCACCTTATCTCTCATGGTGGGAGAAACTGCCTTTGTAACTTGCGCATTATTAAAAGGACAGATAGTGTTAAATGCTTATACTTGAAGCAAAGCAGCTGAAGATTTGACACAGAGCAATAATGTCCTGGAAATAGACATGTGTAGTACTGTTTTTTTTTTCTTCTGAACCCATGCCACCTTGAAAGAACCAGGAGAAGTTAGGTACTGTTACTCTGTTTGTGAGTGGGAGAAGAAGTCCTGGGCAAAAGCCCCTTGGCTCCCATCCAGGAGATACAAGGAATTGGATTCCTCAGATTTTGTTTAGCCTGACAGTTGGATGGATTGGTGCAGGAAATTAAGAGGATATGGGCTGGGATGCACTTACTGGGTGCAGTGGTAATTTCTCCCATTTTGATTAAAACCTCTTTATAAATATGTTTCCAGGAAGAAGGAAAGGAGCTTTCCTAAGCAAGATAATGGTTGACTATTCTGATTGGTAGAAACAGCAATCTATGTCCCTTGACAGATGAGAAAGCAGAAGTCCAGTTGAGGCTCAAGGATCTTGGCAGTAACTCCAGAGCACCCTCTGATTTTGGGTAGTACACTTGACTGGTGTGTGTGTGTGTGCGTGTGCGCTGGAGGGACAGACTGAGTGCTTGAGTGATAGCCACATGCACAGGGTCTGGACTGATGAGTAGGGTAAATCATTTGTAACCTCTAACAGCAATAATTCCTTCACCCAATGAGTATTTACTGATTTCTTTCTTAGGCAAGGCACTTGATTGGGTCACTACTATCTTTATAAATTCATCAAATCTACATCCAGTTTGAAAACAAGAACACCTAGCCATCTAGGCTCAAACTCATGGCCATCCATGGAAGATCATAGCTGTATTCCATATGGTTATTTTCAAAAAATCAATAAAATTAAATTAAAAAAAAACAGTTTCTGTTAGCTCTTAAATGGGTCATTATCATCCAGAGTTTATTTAACTCCTTTTTGAATAGTGTGATACGTCTTGTCACTTCATAATGTTTAATCATCAAATTCACACTCTGAGATTCATATTCATGAAAACAAAGCCTGAGACCCAGTGACAATGTCTGTCACTGTCTTACTTGTTAACTCTTATTTTACAATTTCAGCTTCCCCAAAAGAATTATTTTTTATTCTCCTCTCAATAAACCTGACCCTGAAGCTTCAATATAAACTTAACCTGGCAACAGTGTTCCATGGTCACAGTGCTTCTTCTGCTATTTAGTGCTTTGGCTTCACATGGTCCTGGCATGAGTGAAGATGCCAGGCCATTTTCCTGCTGTCAATAATTGCCCTATCCCTCTTTCCACTCCTGAAATTTCACTTTATTGCTTTATCTGGTAGTAGAAGAATGTCTCACTCCTTCCATTACTTGCCATAAGCCCCTGGGCATAGCTACCTGACTCTTCCCCCGAATTCTCCACCCCTCCCCCAAAGTAGGTGTTTCCTATCCAATTGGTCACAGTATTGTTCTGTTTCCCTTGTGTTTATTATCTTACTAGATTATCAACTCCTTGAAGGTATGTAATGGTAACGATGGTTATGATGACAATGACTATGATGGCCAGCATTTATATATTTATAAAGCACTTTAAAGTTTGCAAAGCTATACACCCATATAGCCATACCCCCCACCCTCCCCCACACCCACATACACTCCCCCACCCCATCCCCCCCATTTGATTTTAACAACAACCCTGTGAGGGTTGCCATTATCATGACCATTTTACTGATGAGGAAACTGAGACTCAGAAGGGTCACACAGATAAGGGAGTGTCTAAGGTAGGATTCTAACTCTGCCTGGCTCCTAGTACTGTACTCTGTCAGCTGTTGCAGCCTAGCTAACACACTGCTGGGCACATAGTAGCTGCTCAACTTGCCCTTTTAATTCGGTAAATGATCTGGGCCCTACTGAAAGTAAATCCCTCCTACTGCAGACAGAGTGAGTGAAGTCTTAACCTTGGCTAGTTTGTCCCTCTTCTCTTTTCCCTGAGATACAGAGAGGACAGATGTTTATGACTCAATTTCCCCATCCAAAGTCTTTTGAATGAAGAAGAAAATGATATGATATTGTGGGATTAGAAGAGTTTTATTGGGAATAGAGTGAGGACCATATCTTCTGGAGACTCTGGGGTTGGGAGTCCTCAGGAGGGGGATATAATTATGTTCAAGACAGCAGCTCCATGCCCCCCAAACCCCACGATCAAGACCATGGGGAAGTGTCCTAGCTACTGGTGAGAGATAGTACTTGCCTTCTAAACCAACAAACTTGGCTAAAGTTATTTCTAGGTCAAAACATCTAATAGCATAGTGGCTGGCACATAGTAGGTGCTTAATAAGTGATTATTGATTCAGTGGTTGATAAAAATCTAAGCTGACATTTTTATACACTTAGGTTGTAGGTTTATAGATTATAAGAGTAAATGACTACAGCTGGAAGGGATTTCAAAGTCCATCTAGCTCAAAGCAAATTACATACATTACCTCATTCGATCCTTGTTTCAATCCCATGAGGTAGGTACTACAGGTATTATCATGCCCATTTTATAGATTACTAAAATGAATCTTAGAGAATTCAAGTGAATTATTCATAGTAACACAAATAGTAAATATCAAAGGCAGGAACTTAAAATCAGATCTCTCCTGTCAAGCTATTTGGAGATACCCTCTTTCCCAGAGTTAAGGTCCAGCAAACAGGCTGTGCCCTGAGCTTAGCATAACAACAAGACTTTGTAATCTGGATGATCTCACCCTGTGTCAAAGTGTATTGCTTTCACCAGAACCAGGTATTCACTGCTCCCTGTTTCCCTGAGACCTAAGACCCCATCCATCATACCTCTTGACATGCTCACAATCCCTAACAGTTAAGACAACCAAACCAGGTACCACACCCCACACTAACTCTGGTTCTGTTTGTGTCTGAGAGACAATCAACTTGGAGATAGTTCCCACAAGACCCAGGAACATTTATATTGTCAACACATGAGCCTGCCATGGGAACAGCTACTCAAGACCTAAGAATGATTATGTCATAGTACAGCCCACTTGTGATTTTTTATGTATATAATGTACTTCCTTGCCCCAGCATGTTAAGCTCTCCCCTTCAGGAGGACTTCAGCTTACAAGTATTTCCTCACTTTTAAGTTAAACTTCTGTTTGTGTCCTGACTCTTCTGCCTCTGACCTGCATTGTGTGACTCTATCCACAAGTTAGAGGCTGTTTCAGGTCCAGTTGGCATTAATTGGTGTCAGAACTGAGGTTGGATATGGTACTGGGCCAAGTAGACTTTCCAGTAACAGTAAGAGTGGACTAGGTGCCACTGGAGGTTTATTTCTCTGGCATCTGACACCTTTCCCCTCCAATTCCAATCTGGTGAGTTCTCTGCCCTTTGTTCCTGCTGCAATTTCCCAAACTCACCCTTGATTGAGCTTTACTTCCTTTGTGAGGAAAACTGCAGGGCCCCTCTCTTAACCTGGTTCTGGTAAGGGCTATGCACACCTCCATTGTCTGTGCATCTCTGTAAATTTGCAGCTGTGTGCCTCTTTTTTTTTCCTGCATGCCTCAGTGCCATTTGCTTCCTCCAATCAACTGTTCATGCCTGCTGGGTTTGGCTCTAGCCTTTTAGGCCAGGAAGCTCTTACCTGCCTTCCTTTTAGCTTCACTCCTCCTCCTCTTCCTCCCCGCCCTTCCCCCCCCCCCCCCCCACAGGCTAAGAGAGTGTTTGGTTAGCTGACAGCACCCTTTTGTAATTTGGCCCCTCTGCACACCTCTGATCTGTGCATGCCTCTTTTTGTCTGCATGTTTCAGCTCTGTTTGCCCCTGAGTCAATTAAGTAAACTTAAATTTGCAAGCTTTGTTGTTTGTGTTTGTCTTGTCATTTTCTCTGTGTCTGCATCTTTGTAAGATGCATAATGTCTGTGTTGTGTTTGTGCTGTGAGCTAGATTGTGTTACCTTGAAAGATTTGAAATACAGCCAGCCAGAAAAATAACTTCTAAGGGCTGTAGCCAGAAAACAGAACAATGGGAAAGATTAATGAACTTTAATAGCTGAAGTAGTTGTCATGGTAAACTGGACTAACTCCAACTTTAGGCTTTCTGTGGGAGATTAGGCTATAAGAAAAGAGAAAAACCTGTAAGAGACTTTTTTCCCCTGACATTTCAATACTGGCCAAGCTAGAATTACAAAAATAAAGTTAGATAATCAAAGCTGTAGAAGCACTAAAACATTTTACCACACTCTGGAGGTTTGGAGATTAATCATTAAGGAGTTTAGCCATTAGACATTTTAAGATTGTGAAAGAGAACTCCTGAGACTTGGAGCAATTCCAGGAACTCATTCCTTTCTGGAACATCTTAGTAAGTTTTGGGGCACCATTCTGTAGAATTTGTTTTAATGAAAAATAAGGATCAAACCTTATAAAAGTTTTAAAAGTTTTTTTTTTAAAGTAATTTGCAAGATTAATAGTTTCATTGTTCTAGGGCAATGAAGGAAAGCTAGTTGATAGCAATTCCAGAGTGAAGAGAGTGAAGGAAAAAATAGGGAAATGGTTTGCACCTTAGAACAACCTCTTGTTAAGCCTTTCTAGCATGTTTTCATTTGAAAATTTTGACTATTATGAATGTATATAAGGTGGTTTAAAGATGTAGCTTCAGCACATAAATGATGAGTCACAGATATTTGTCAGGCATCTGCTATATGTCTGAAGCCCCTGAATATGAGTAGTGTTAACTTATAAGTAAAGTAGTAATGAAAGTGTTAGGGAAACATCAGGAAAAACATTCAAGCTCTAAGTTGTGGCTAGTGAAATTTTGCTATCAAAGGTAAAAATTCCTGGGACTGTAACTTTTTATTGTATTGAGTTTTGATTACAGGGATAGCCATGTGATTTGCCATGAAGTTAGTAATATAATCTGGCATGTACTTCAATCTGAGAACTGCTAAAGTTCTATGCCTATGTTTGGGAAAAGTTTTGGGGACAACCTAGAACATGGCCTAGGTAGGATCCTCTTTTCTCTGTTTCCCCTATATGACTCATGCCTGGAATCAAACAGAGCTAATGGAGGTTTTTTTTTTTCCTACATTGTTATAACCATTTCCCTCTTTTTTTTCCTTTTCTAGGAAATTTCAGTAATCAAGTAATTACAATACTAAATTTATCAAATAATAGATTAATACCAGAGCATCTCCAAGTTACTCTAATAGGATGCAAGTATGAACATCTTACAACTTTAACCTATATTTGTTGTCAAACTATGCTACAGGGAGAATATCCTCCTAAGAGGGAAACGATTAGACAAGATAATAAGACAAAATGTAATATGGTAGCTTTCTAATTGATTGGAATAGAAAATTTGGAAAAAGCTGTAGGATTAGGCTCTAATCCTATGTCCAGATGTATAGGATTGGCTTCCAAAATTTATCTATTATGGAAATTAAGGCTTTGAACATGTTTTATAATAAGTTCTCAAAATTGGATTAAATATTTATTAATTAAAGATTAAGGAACTTACTCATCAATTATATTGATAATGGTGAGGAAAGTGAAATTACTTCCCCATTATTCAAGTATCTGTTTGATAATTTAAAAGGTAGAAGAGTTCATTTTGCAGTTGGACTCTCATAAATTTTTACAAGATTTTTATATCAGATACAGGATTTAGGTAAGGATAGAAACATCAAATGATATATAAACTGAAATTCTCTGAAATTTCACAACTAGAGAACCAAATTTAAGTGATTTAAATCAGAATTATCTAGGTATCTTCATATTTGGAAACAGAAAAGCGGTGCCCTCTTTAGAGCTGTCCTGAGAATAAAGCCTGATGTCCAAGAAAAGATATCTAGATACCAGATAACTACATGAGACACCTGGGACTCAAAATTTACTGGTTAAATAGACATTGGGAATGGATTACTAGGATAAGTTTGGATTTTCTTGGTTATCTTGGTGATATGTAAATCTCCCTCTGTGTGGCTGGGAAACTGGACCATCTCTATGTGATTTTTGAAGGCTGAGTATACTTCCCTAGTTTTTTTTCTCTTTCCTTTTATTGTGTGTCCAACCGCCAAGGCCATGATTCAAGCATGTGTTGCCATTTCCCACCCCACCTTGCCTTCTTGTCCCCCCTTTTCTTCCTGTAAGCAAACAAGGGCTAGCAATGATACTTGGGTCACACTTCCCCAGTAGGTTCCCTTAAGGAACTAACCCCCTGGGTAATATTTTGTGACATCTTGGCTTACACCTGACTCTCCTTTATTGGCCATAAGAGTAGAGGTTCTTTCAGACACCCTCCCAATGGCCAAAAGAGGGAAATGCCAAGATATTTGGAGACATCTTCTTTCCCAGCAAGCAAACTGTGCCTTGAGCTTAGCATAACAACAATCCTTTGCACTATAAATGATCTCACTCTAGCAAAATGTGTTGTTTTGACCAGCACCAGGTGTTCATTGCTCCCTATTTCCCAGGGATCTGAGAGCCCATTCATCACACCTCTTGACATGCTCACAATCCTGAACAGCTAAGAAAGATGAACCTGGTACTACACTCCGCACTAATTCTGGTTCTGTTTATGTCTGGGACACAATCAACATGGAGGCTGTATCCAGGAACACCTGCCTTGTCCACACATGAGCCTGCCATGGGAACAACTACTAAAGACCTAAGACTGTTCATGTCATGGTACAGCCCACTTGTGGTTCTTTATATGTACAAAGCACTTTCTTGCCCAAGCATGTTAAGCCCTCCCCCTGAGTAAAAGTTCCACTTGCAAGTGTTTCCTTACTTTGATATTAAACTTCTGTTTTTGTCTTGACTTTGCTGCCTCTAGCCTCTTTTGTGTGGTAGAGGCTGGTTCTGGTCTGGCTGACACTCCTAATTCCAAGGTCAGAATTCTTTCTGTTCCTTCCTACTCCCTTTGGCTTGCCTTCTTTTTTAATTTTTAAAAATTTTTAAAAATCGATTATTTTTAGTTTTCAACATTCACTTCCATAAGATTTTGAGTTCTAAACTTTCTGCCCCTCTCTTCCCTCCTCCCTCCCCAAGATGGCATATAATCAGATATAAGCTCTCTATATACATTCATATTAAACATATTTTTACATTATTCATGTTGTAAAGAAGAATTAGAACCAATGGGAGGACCACAAGAAAGAAGAAACAAAACAACAACAAAAAAGAGAGAGCAAATAGTATGCTTTGATTTGCATTCAGACTGCTTAGTTGTTTTTCTGGATGTGGATGGCATTTTTCATCATGAGTCTTTTGGAGCTGTCTTAGATCCTTGCATTGCTGAGAAGATCTAAGCCTATCAAAGTTAGTCATTGTACAATGTGGCTGTTACTGTGTACAATGTTCTCCTGATACTGCTCACTTCACTCAACATCAGTGGCTCTCTCCTTTAAATTGGCAGATACCAAAGTGAGACTTTCTCAGGAAAATTCTATAGTTTTGCCTATTTTTTGAGGCATGAGGGAGGAAAAAGTAGAGCCAACAGAAGGTGCCTGATTGATCCACTTGGTACTCTTTCCTATTGACTAGTCTTTTAGCAATATACTTAGATCACTCTCCAAACTGACTATTCATCCAACAGTTATGAGGTCCATTCAACAGTTAATGAGGCAGCTAGGCTAGATGTTAAATTGGATAAGGCAATGGGCCTGGAATCCAGAAAGCCTGTGGTTCAAAACCTGTCTCACATACTCCCTAGTTGCGTGATCTTGGGCAAGTCACAGTCTGTTTGCCTCAGTTACTCATCTGTAAAATGGTGATAAAAATAATACCTCCCCCTTAAGGTTGTTGTAGAGATAACATGAGATAATTGTAACAAACTTTAGTTAAGGAATAGCCCTTGCCATCACAGAAGTTATTGTCAAGTAATACAATACTTTACACACCTGATATCTTACTGAATTCTCACAATAGCCTGTGAAGTAGGCAATGTAAGCATAATTATCCCTACTCTATAGAATGGGAGAAGACCCCTTCTTAAATGGAGAGTAATGAAAAATGAATAAAAATCCCTATATGCAAGTTAGCAGACATGGGGGACAATCAGTACTTAGCAAACAGAACTGGCAGGGCCTTAGAGAGACAGGATGGTGGAAGGCAGAGAATGGCCAGCCTTTGCCTCAGGTTGACTTTAGACTCTAGAGTAGCCCTGCTAGACTGTCAGTCATGGAAAGGTGATAGTTATCTGGCAGGAATCAGGCTTGTTAATTCATCTCAAATTGTGAGAGCTCATTACTACTCTTCTAGTCACCAGGGGTTTAATTTAAAAAAAAAAATTGCTATAACTTGCAAAGTGGTATCTGGGGCCTCATTTAGTGTGATATAATGTCACTTGTCTGTCCTATGACAGACTTGTGTGGAAAGCAGTCGTTGGGGAAAACAGGAGAAGAGGAGGGAAGAAAGAGAAAGATGAGAGAGAGAGAGAGAAAGATGAGAGAGAGAGAGAGAGAGAGAGAGAGAGAGAGAGAGAGAGAGAGAGAGAGAGAGAGAGAGAGATTGTTTGAAAGGAGGAGGCAGGCACAGATAGAGGAACCCAAGAGAAAGCAGAGGCAGAGATGTAATTAAAGCCCAGATGGATACCTTGTAAGCATAAGTTTAAACCTGAAAATACTCCTTGAGGGGATGCCAGGTGGGAATGAGAGCTCATTCATTCCATCATAGGTAGTTTTACATGGAGATTTCTGTACAGACTAGCTCTAAAATTCAGCAGACCTGCCTCTGGGGCAAACAGCTCTCCTCTCTTGCACACCATTTCTATCACATGCAGTCTGATATGCATGTAGCCCTCCCCTCTTTCCCCAGACTCTAACATGCACACATAAAACATGCACAGACACATGTGCACACATAATTTGTCTATTTAACAGAGGACTGGTATTTTCTAATAATTTTGTTTGATAACTGTCAGAGTCTATTAGTAGGTTAAAAAGAGGCTTTTTACTAGGTTAAAAAGAGGATTCACAGAAGCATTTGATAAACAAGTCAATGCTGAAAGCAGTGGTCCCTTCTATGAAAGATGTTTAATTGAAGGACCCAAAAAGGAGGCTATTGTCTTAGCTGTTGACATCCAAGAGAACTGGAGGAAAAGACAGCAAGAGGAAGGTTCTAGGGCAGCTTAATGAGCCCTTCACACCAGGGAACTAGAATGATACTTTTAACTAATGCAGCCTCAAAGTGGGACTGGGCAGTGTGGTTCAGTAGAAAGGGCACTGACTCTGGAGTCAAAGGATCTGGGTTCAAATTCTATCTGTTATGGGCCATTAACTTATCCTCCTTAGTCTTTTCATTTGCAAAAAATGAAAAAAAATGAGGAAAAGTTTCCTCATCTGTAAAATGTGTCAGTTGGATATCCTCTCCACCTCTAGAATTACGATTCTATTACCTTTAAATTAGGGCAAAGAAGAGATACCAGCAGGCATGTTGCCAGGGAGGCTCAGGCAGGATGGTCTCCAGGCCATAGCAGAAAGGGAATCCTAAGTGGACTAGGATTCCTGGATCCAGGTTCAGGGCAGTTCAGAGAGCTTTGGGGATCTTGGTAGCTTCTCAGTTAGAGTTACTCAAGATTTTTATCAGAAAGAGAGTTCTCATTTTGGTGAATCTGATTAGTTTCTCACTCTTGAGGACACAGCTGTAGAGGCACCAATCAGCTAGGAAACTGGGAATTTCCAGCTTGGAATAGCAGATTCTAAATTGATAGAGGTTGTTACTGAGAAAGTATAGGGAGGAAAGGAGGAGTTAAGAGGCAGGAAGAAGAGAAATGTCAAGGGAGCGGGTGGCCTGTTGGACAAAAAAAACAATAGGTCCAAAAAAACCCTCAAGTTTGCTAATTGGAAATGGTAAACAATTCTATTCTAGTCCCATATGCTTAGTCCTTATGCTCAACAATATTTAATATGTCTCTTCCCAGTGGGGTCCCTTCTTTATTTCTAGCATTCTTAGAGAAGAAAACCTGATCTAACTCCTGATATGGATGCTTGTGCAAAATTACCAAATTTCTCTCTTTGCTCTCATCCTCTTGCTGGAATTATGGCCTCTTAAGTATTACCCATTGCTTCCCACCCCATGTCTCATGTCTCATGTTCTTCCTTGTTCAGGGGTTTTCAGTCATGTCTGACTCTGTGACCCCTTTGGGGGTTTTCTTGGCAAAGATAATGGAGTGGTTTGCCATTTCCTTCTCCAGCTCATTTAACAGATGAGGAAACTGAGGCAAACAGGGTTAAGTGACTTGCCAAGGATCACACAGCTAGTTTGTTTCTAAGGCAGGATTTGAACTCATGAAGATGAGTCTTCCTGACTACAGGACCTCAGTCTATCCACTGCACCACCTAGCTATCCCTTTGTCCTTCCTTAGTCCCTGGTTTAAAAAAAGAAGCAAACAGTGAGCATTAGAAGCTAGAATGGGCCCACTAAGATCACCTCTTTTGCTTTTTTAAACAGAGTAACTTGATTGGTAGATCAAGGAAATGATATAGAAATAGTGTATCTAGATTCCAGCAGGGCTCCCAGCTAAGTCTCTTGTGATAACTTCATGAGGCAATAGAGTAATATGTATTCATTGACAGTTTAATTTATATAATCAAAGAGAGTTGATGGATATCAATTTGGAAGATGAATCTCTAGTGGAGGGTTTTATAATTAGTCCTGTCCTATTTACATTATCAATGAGTTTGCTAAATACATAGAAGAAATACTTGTCAAATTTGCAGATGAAAATGTTGAAGGGAGAGAGCAAAGATATAATACTTTTGGTTGAGCTGTGAATTGGTACACATATTTTGGAGAATAATTTAAAATCATGAGAGAAAACCCTTTGAAAACAATAAGGAAAAGTTTCCTTATCTGTAAAATGTGAATTTACAGAATTTAACATGTATGCAAAAGAGGTTAAAGGCAGGAAGAAAGATCCTGAAATACACTGAAATATTCTATACCAAATATTCATAGTAACACTTTTTTTGTGGTAGCAAAAAACAGAAACATCAGATGCCCATTGATGTGGGAATCGCTGCACAAATTGTGTTATGGAAAAGTCAGGGAAAGAAGAAAGTCATTTCTGTAAGAAATGGCGAATTTAAAGAAATTCTGAGAAACACAGGAAGACTTGTATGAATCAATACAGGATGACAGAAGAAACAAGAGCAAAATATGCATTTTAATAACAATATAAATGAAAACAAATACTTAAATACATCACAATTCATATTAAATGAAAGGACCAATCTTAGCACCAGAAGCCCAGTGATGATATATACTTTCTTTCTCTGGTAAAGAAGTGACAGACATAAATACAGAATGTATACACTGTCAAATTCAGTCTCTTTTATGCTTTCTGGAAGAAAAGGAAGGTTGGAGGGAGAGAATTTTGAAGTGCAAATAAAATTAAATTCAACTTAAAAAGAAAAAAAGAGAAGTATTTACTTCAAATATAAAATAAAAAAGGACAACATGGGGATAGATTTAGTTTAACAAAAATTCATCAGTTTTTTCATCTGTAAAATGAAAGGTTAGCATTGATTGGGAATAAGGTGATATTTGTAAGACTCTTTCCTTTGTGTCTTTTAGAGTCTTGGGTATATGTAGTTCTTTTTCCTATCCACCCCTAATATTGAGTGTATGTACCTATAAACGATGGAAACAATACAGCCCCGGACTTTCAGTCTTATTGACTTAAGGCCTTACTATAATGAGGTCACCATTGGAGTGTTCCAGCAACTTATGCATGCATGACCCTGTGCTATTTAATATCTTTTTGTTTTTATTTCATATCTAATTTTTCCCCATTACATGTAAACAACAATTTTTAACATTTGTTTTAAAAACTTTGAATTCCAAATTCTCTCCCTTACTCCCTCACCCCCACCACTCAGTTGAGAAGGCAAGCAATTCCATATACATTATATATGTGTAGTCATGCAAAGCATATGCATATTAGTCATGTTGTGAAAGAAAACATAGATCAAAAAACTCAAGAAAAATAAAAAAGTGAAAAAAAAGTTGCTTCAATCTGTATTTAGGTACCATCAGTTCTTTCTCTGGGGATGGATAGCATTTTTCATTCTAAGTCCTTCAGAATTGTCGTGGATTGCTATATTGCTGAGAATAGCTAAGTCATTCACAGCTGATCATCCTGCCTCAGTGCCAGCAAAGAGATCCCTGCAATACCCTTATGATCAGCCACTTGATCCCCCCTCCCACTGTCGGTGGGCTGAGAGCACTGCAAGCAGCTACTGCTGCTGCCACCACCATGCTGAGGGCTGGGGCCAGACAGAGCTCCTCTCTCACCAGGTCTGACAAACCTTTTCTATTGACCTTCTAAGTTGTCTTTGGCATTTTGGGGCTGAGAAATCTGCAAACAGCCACAGCTGCCAGTGATTTGGTCCCCTGAGACCTGCTCCAGGTTTGCTGGGACCCAGTCTATGCTGGTGCTACCTGTGCTAGACTATGCTCCTCTCTCAGCCTGGTGCAACAGACCTTTCCTGTTGACCTTCTAGTTTGTGTTGGGCTGGAAATTTGTTTCACTCTGTCATTTTGTGGATTCTGCTGCTCTAGAGTTGGTTTTTTTGTGGATATGTGGAGGAGTTTGGGGGAGAGGTCAAGTAAGTCTCTGGTTTTACTCTGCCATCTTGGCTCTGACCCCTCCCCTCAAGTTGTTAATATTGAAATCATTGGTTTGAGTTCCCATCTAGCATATTCTTTGACAAATCATACCATAGGTGACCTGTGGAAATCATTTTTAAGAGGCATTTAGTATAAAACAGTATAGAAACATAAATCGAAGACTGACAAGCAATCACACTCTTGGCACTCATACCGTATGGCTACCCTACTTAATGTCTCTTTTAGTCCTAATCCTCCTTATCCTTATCTCCCTGAATCTCTCTCTGTTTCCCAACCTAGCAGAAACAGTACATTATTTCTTTTTTATATTTTGTATTATTTTATTCCAAGTTCTCAGAGGCTGTTTACTTTTTCTTCTCCACATCTTGCTCTGCAGCCCCCTTGGCTCATTTTGCCCAGATTCCAAAGAGATGGTAATTGGCCCGGGGCCATTCGAAGACTAGCAAATGCCTTGAAATTCTTCTCATCTTCAGTAATGACACAAGCTTTCTCTTTCTTGTAGACATTTCTGATGGGCATAACTGGTCCTGTATGCTGGGTTGCCAACTTGAGTTCTTCAACAGAGCTATCTCCCTTCTTGGATGAAGATGGTTTCCTTGGGAAGAGGATCAGTTTGGAACGATATTCTTTCAGCCTGGAGAGACTCTGTAGACTTATTCCGGTGAGGAGGGTCGACAGAGATACCAATGGTCTGTGTCACTTTTTTATGGATACCAGCCACCTGAATCTCTTCCAAGCAGAATCCTCTACTAGCATGTACTTTGGTGTGGTATTGGGCAGTAGGGCACCTCACAATGGGCCGTATAGGACCAGATGCAGGGCGAGGAGCAATTCGACAGGCTTTTGCTTGATGGGCCTTTTATCTTCTTGTCTTCCTAGCTGTGGCAATCGTCTTTGCCAGTCTTTGTGGAAATGGGGCTTCAGAATCATGCCATTTTGGCTGGGCGCCTTGGCTGCTTAGAGCCTTGAGGATGGATGGCAGTGGATGGCTTCGGCCACAAAAGCCACCTACCTCCTCCACATTATTTCAAACTTATGTTTTTCATGAGCAAACACTGCTGAGGTACTTCCTATTTCATCTTTTTTTTTTTTTTGGCTAGGAAAGTTCTCATTTTATTTTAGCTAAATTGTTCTACATTCTTAGTGAATACGCATATCCTGGATGGAGAATATGCTTGCTCAGACAAATACAATGCTTTTTATGGTGTTCCCAATTCGAATTTCTCCCCCTTGCTCTCCATTGGCTAGATGCAACCTCATGAACTGCCCACTTCATGTCCCTCTCAAACAGCTTGTTAAACATGCATAGAAACTTCTAACCTTTTACCTAATCAGAACCCTGGTGGTGCTAGGTCACAGCTCTGACTAGAACCAGTCGTCTCTGACTCATATGTTGCTATCATTTCTGTTACCACCGCTATAAAACTGGGAGGAGTTTTAATCCTGTGGAAACAGAATTCTTTCTTTTTTCCCACAATTTTGCCTCTTTTATTTGAATTTTGTTTCCACATTTTTAATTTTTATTTTTTATTGTTTTTTTAAATTTTTTTTGAGATTTTTTTTATTTTCAGTTTACAACACTCAGTTTTACATGATTTTGAGTTGCAGATTTTCTTCCCCCCCCTCCCCCTTCCCTCCCCAAGATAGCATGGAATCCGATATATCTTCTACATATAACTTCCCATTGAACTAATTTACACAATAGTCAAGTTGTAAAGAAGGATTATGTTCATTGGAATGAATCCTGAGAAAGAAGAAACAGAACCAAAAAAAAAAAGAATCCAAAACAAAAAGAAAAACAAAAGAGAAATAAAACAAAGGGGAAAAAAAAGGCAAGCATAAAGTATGCTTCAATCTGCATTCAGACTCCATAGTTCTTTCTCTGGATGTAGATAGCGTTCTCAATCATGGGTCCTTTGGAGTTGTCTTTGCACCTTGTATTGCTGAGAAAAGCAAAGTCTATCAGGGTTAGTCATCACAGAATCCATATATCTCTGGTTGTGTATAATGTTCTCCTGGTTCTGCTCCGCTCTCTCAGCATTTTATCGTGTAGGTTTTTCCAGGTTATTATGAAGTCTGTATCATCCCCATTTCTTACAGCACAATAGTATTCCATTACTTTCATATACCACAACTTGTTCATCCATTCCCCAATTGATGGTCATCCCCTTGATTTCTGATTCTTTGCTACTACAAAAAGAACCACTGTAAATATTTTTGTACATATGGGTCCTTTTCCCACTTGTGTGATCTCTGTAGAAGTGGTATTCCTCACTTTCTTTCTTATATGAATTCTTCCCCTTATCCATCTCCCCTTTAAGTAGGCATAAGGGGGAGAGGTTAATCAACACATTGACAAATCAAAAGGGGCAGTTCCCTTTGGTTTTTTTTGAACATCTGCTTTTAAAACTTTGAGTTCCAAATTCTCTCCCCTCTTCCCTTCCCACCCACCCTCCCTAAGAAGGCAAGCAATTCAACATAGACCACACATGTATCATTATGCAAAACCCTTCCACAATACTCATTTTGTGAAAGACTAACCACATTTTGCTCTGTCCTATCCTATCCCCCTTTATTCAATTTTCTCCCTTGACCCTGTCGCTTTTCAAAAGTGTTTGCTTTTGATTACCTCCTCCCCCATCTGCCCTCCCTTCTGTCATCCCTCTTTTTATATCTTTCCTCCTTCTTTCCTGTGGGGTAAGATACCCAATTGAGTCTGTATGCTATTCCCTCCTCAAGTCAAATACTATGAGAGCAAGATTCACTCATTCCCCCTCACCTGCCCCCTCTTCCCTTCCAGCGAAATGCTTTTTCTTGCCACTTTTATGTGAGATAATTTACCCCATTCTATCCCTCCCTTTCTCCCTCTCTCAATATATTCCTCTCTCATCCCTTAATTTGATTTTTTTTAGATATCATCTCTTCATATTCAACTCACCCTCTGCCTTCTGTCTATATGTGTATATATATATGCATATATATATATACATATATATGTATATACATATATATGTATATTCCCTTCAGCTACCCTAATACTGAGGTCTCATGAATTACACACATCATCTTTCCATGTAGGAATGTAAACAAAACAGTTCCAATTTAGTATGTCCCTTATGATTTCTCTTTCTCATTTACCTTTTCATGCTTCTCTTGATTCTTGTGTTTGAAAGTCAAATTTTCTGTTCAGCTCTGGTCTTTTCACTGAGAAAGCTTGAAAGTCCTTTATTTTATTGGAAATCCATGTTTTGCCTTAGAGCATGATACTCAGTTTTGCTGGGTAGGCGATTCTTGGTTTTAATCCTAGCTCCATTGACCTTCAGAATATCATATTGCAAGCCCTTCCATCCCTTAATGTAGAAGCTGCTAGATCTTGTGTTGTCCTGATTGTGTTTCCACAATACTCAAACTGTTTCTTTCTGGCAGCTTGCAGTATTTTCTCTTTGATCTGGGAGCTCTGGAATTTGGCAACAATGTTCCTAGGACTCTTCTTTTTGGGATCTTTTTTCAGGAGGTGATTGGTGGATTCTTTCAATTTCTATTTTGCCCTGTGGCTCTAGAATATGAGGGCAGTTCTCCTTGATAATTTCTTGAAAGATGATATCTAGGCTCTTTTTTTTGATCACAGCTTTCAGGTAGTCTGATAATTTTTAAATATCTCTCCTGGATCTATTTTCCAGGCCAGTGGTTTTTCCAATGAGATGTTCCATCTTGTCTTCCGTTTTTTTCATTCCTTTGGTTCTGTTTTATAATATCTTGATTTCTCATCAAGTCACTAGCTTCCACTTGCTCCAATCTCATTTTTAAGGTAGTATTTTCTTCATTGGTCTTTTGGATCTCCTTTTCCATTCAACTAATTCTGCTTTTCATGGCATTCTTCTCCTCATTGGCTTTTCGGGGCTCTTTTGCTATTTGAGTTAGTCTATTTTTCAAGGTGTTATTTTCTTCAGTATTTTTTTGGGTCTCCTTTAGCAAGTCATTGACTTGTTTTTCAATGGTTTTCTTGCATCACTCTCATTTCTCTTTCCAATTTTTCCTCTACTTCTCTAACTTACTTTTCCAACTCCTTTTTGAGCTCTTCCATGGCCTGAGACCAATTCATATTTTTCTTGGAGGCTTTTGAAGAAGGCTCTTTGACTTTGTTGACTTCTTCTGGCTGTATGTTTTAGTCTTCTTTGTCACCAAAAAAGATTCTAAAGTTGGAGTCTGAATCTGAGCCTGTTTTCACTGCCTGTTCATGTTCCCAGCCAACTACCTGAGCTTTTTGTTTGGATATGACTGCTTGTAGAGTATAGAGTACTTTGTCCCACGCTTGAGGTGCTGTGCTGCTGTTTTCAGAGCTATTTCTACACAGCAAGCTCTGTTACACCAGTGCTCTTTCTCCCCCAAGAACTGCCAACCAGGATTGCAGCCTAGATCCAGGCAGAGCAAAGCCGGCTTTGCACTCCCACTGTAATCTGCTGCTCAATTCCTCCCACCAGGTGGGCCCAGAAAAAAACTGCAGCTGTAGCTCTGGATGCAGCCTTAGAGCTGCACCACCTCCACTACCCCCAGGGAGATGGCCAACCACAAACTCCTTTCACTGTGTCCCTGAAGTTTTTCCCAATAACCTGCTCTGTTGTCTTTGGCGTTTGTGGGTTGAGAAGTCTGGTAACTGCCACAGCTCAGTGATTCGGGACCCTACTGCCTGTTCTGCCAGGCTCCTGGTCTGGTTGGTCCTGGCATGGCCCACACTGGGCTCTGCTTCGCTCTACTCCCTGCTCTATGTGATAGACCCTTCCCAATGACCATCCAGGCTGTCCTGGGCTGGAGCCCTCCTTCCTTTTGCTGTTTCATGGGTTCTGGAGCACTAGAATTTGTTCAGAGCCATTTTTATAGGTGTTTGGAGGGACCTGGGGGAAAGCTTAAGCAATTTCCTGCTTTCCAGCTGCCATCTTGGCTCCGCCTCCTGGAATGCAGCAGTCCCCTTTGTAAAGACAAATGCAAAGACTCAAAGGAAAACAATAATGCAATTGTCCCTTTAAGATTCAGAAGTCTCTTCTCATACAAATTTCTGGTGGGAATGAATTTTTCTGATACAGCACAGCATCCACAGCATCTTCTCGTCATCTTCTTATAGGGATATGTTTCCTTATGTCCATTCTCCTACAAAACTAATCAACCCTTATGTCTCTAATCAAAATTGAAACCTTGGCCAACTGTCTATTTTGCATTCCACCCTCAAGAGGATGAGATTCTCCTAAAGAATTGATAGCAGGCTCCAATACGTACATAAATACATTGAGTATTCAACTTTAATAGAGTATGTAAAACAGTTCCAACTTCTGGTCATATTATGCTTCTTTAAAGCATTTACAAGATAGACCACAAACCATTCTTCTTTTAGCATTAACTAATTCCAACTAATATGATATTAACTAAGTAACCAAATAATATCCTGATTTCAGAAGCCCTTGGCCTAATTGTCTCTGTACCATTATAAAGAATGCAGGAATGTGTGTGTACATATACATATATACACATATATGTATATATATGTACATATATACATATGTATTTATACATACATATGTAAGATGTCAAGGCTACATAGCTAGGCTTTTTTTTTTTTTGGTTTGTTTGTTTTTGCTAAAATCCTAAGCTAAGTAAGCCAATCTTGTATTACATCTTACTTCAAATGCTCTGGTACAAATCTTATGATTTAACAGATTTAGTATTATACTTACAAAAGTTTTGATTATAGAAATTTGCCATTAAAAGTGTAGGGACATAACTAAAGCAAGGGAACAACATTTTCCTAATTTCGTGTCAGTTCCAGGCAGAAGTTGTGTTGACTGTCAACTGCATTAAGCCAGGCTTAAAGTCTGCCAAATGTCATAGTGGAGATATTGAGTCAGGAGAATCCTACCTCAGCTCATGCAAAAGTTGTTTTTCAACTTTCCTATGAGATCACCCTCTGTAGTTCATAGATGCACCTTGAAGGGCTGCTGGCATCATGGATCAGTGACTCAATAGCATTTCTTGATAATTAACAGTTCCATAAAATCTTGAATAGCAAGTTCCAATAATCAGTTTCAGCTGTGCACATTGCTTAAGGGACATCTTTAAAGTGAGCCTTAAGTAGCTTGCATGCATCTTCTTATTTTATCTTTCTGAAGCAGACAATCTTGGGAATGCTGGCATCTTGGCATAGCTCCAAGATAGTTCTCTGTTGCCACAGGATCCAGAAGAATGTCTCAGAATATCAATGAGATTCTTTCAAAATATGCTGCAATCAATTCTATATCCCCTACTCACTTTGTCATGGTGCAGTGGCTAGCATCTATTCTCATCTCTTTCCTTCTTTTCACTCTCGGCAAGACTTTCCTTGAATTTTCCCAAACATTTTGGCTCAGAGGCTGCTCACACATTCAACTTAAGCATAGCCGTCTGGGGGATGCAGTTCAACACAATGCCCATGAAATTTGTGTCTAGACATGCCCCTCTGCACAACCACTTTCCCCCTGCCATCAGAAAAAAGGCAGAAACTACAAACTCAAGGATGGAGGAATCTATAAAAAGAATAGTTCCCATCACTTTGAAATTTGGATAATTCAATCTGACAACCCAGGAATTCACAAAAATCCTCTTCTTTGTTATCTCTCACATAATTTGTTATTTAAGTATTACTACTACACGATAGATTATGTATTATATTTTAGTATTCCTAAAACAAGGAGAGAGTAATTGTGTCTGAGGTCTTTTCCTATCTGAACATGCTATAATTCAAAGGTCCTTCATGTAAAATAAAAGCAGTTTGGGTAGATTACAAAGCTCAATACAAATAAGCAATAGTAAGACGAGTTTTGTTTGTCAGATAGTAACTCTAGTATTTTATTTAGTTCTGGGTATTACATTAAAAAGGAGAATCCTGGCAAACTAGGAGACCCAGAGAAAGGTGATACTATTTTTCACAGAAATATGCATGTAGCTCTCTGTACTGCCCAACCACTGGTTTGGACAACTATATCAAAATGGCATAAATCTAGTCAAGTCAAGCCGTTACTCTGTGCCAAGTGCTATATTAAGTTCTGGGGACAAAAATAAAGACAGAAAACTGTCCCTGCTCTTAAGGAGCTCACAGTTTTATGTAGTTAGAATGAGGAGAATGCAATTACTGAAAGGTAGGACATAATCTATATATTATGTAATTAATGTATCATGAAGACCTATAAATCTTGCATGCATGCAATAAAATCAGAATTGACTTTCCCTTTATTGGATCACTAATAAGATCACTTTGCAGTTTTCTTACATCCTTCTCATGTTATATTTCATGTTATAGTTACTTGTATATGGGCCATGTCCTCCTCCTAGAATAAAAACTCCATGAATGTAGGGGCCATGCCTTAGTTACACATTACACATCCTTTTTGGCACCCAGGAGCTGTTTAGTAGATGTATTTAGAATGAATGAATGAATGAACAAACATTGTAAACCATGCCCTCTGATGGGAATGATCAAGAAGATTAAGTGGCAAGTATTTAATGACTCTTCTTCTTTCCCTAAACCTGGGAAAGGTTTAGGCATTCTGTGTGGTTAAGACATTAGCCCTATGGCCAATATGTGAAAGTTGTAGGAAGACCAATTTTAGCTAAATGTAATGACCAAGCATTTTCTAACAGTTAGAACTGTCTAAAACTATCACGTTCTCTATTACTTAAAATACTTAACTAGAAAATTCATGGCTACCTGCCAGGGATGTTAAAGGTTAGATTCTGCTTGGGGTAGAAGAGATTGAACTAGATGGCCTTTAAAGTATTCTTTAAAGGTAAAGTATAATAGAATCTCTGATTCTATTATACTTTCAGGTCAGATATCTTATGTGAAACCAAATTACTATTAATAAATGCTTATTATGTTAGAAACTTATCTAGAGACAGAGTAGATCCATTTGGGAGGAGCTCTGTAGCCAAGAAACAAAGAATCTAGGCAGCCCAGCCAGGGCAAGGCAGGAGATGCAAAGAGGATGGAACATTAGGGGAGTGTGACTGTAGAGTTACCACGTATATGGAGGTATTTCTAGTCGGAAAAAATAAATATACAAATTTCAGCTTTGTACAGCTAAGGAAATTCCTCTCATAATGTGTACCATGGTACTCATGTTCCCTCTTAATCCCCTAAGAAGAATTATTGGTTGGAAAGTATTTCAAAAACTGTGAACTATAAATCAATATTGGCTATCATAATTACTGTTGGATGAAATGCTTCCATTGACTTAAGTCCAGCCCAATTTCAGCTCAGGTTTTTCTCTCCCTGGCTATGAAGTCTGCATTCTCCTTTTAGTTCCACCCTGTTTTTCTCCCCATCTAGTGGCTCTCTTCCTAATCTGCTGACCATCTAAAAAAAACATAGTTTCTCATTGGTTCTTCAGAATTCTACCCTTGCCTCAGGAAAAAAAAATAGTGCCACAGACTCTTTCATCTTATTCATTTCTCCCCCTTTTCCCATTGATTTTTAGTCTTCCTAGAAGATCTATGCTACCGTTATACAGCTGGATCCTAGCACTTCTTTTTCTGATTGATTGTAGTTTCTTGTTTACACATCTACCTTCTGCACTTAATCATAATTCTCTGGTGAATTTTAACATTTAGCTAATAATTTATATAGAATACTCAGAAAGTAATGTTATAGCTATGACAACAAAGGCATCAAATGAGATGACGTAAAATGATTTGCAGACAATAAAGCTGCATATAATATAGGTTCATAAAATAGTAATAATAGTATTTGTGTAGTACTTTAAGATTTGGAGGGTGCTCTGCAAATATTGGCTCATGTGATCCTCATCACAACCCTGTGAGACAGGAACTACCATTATCTCCATTTTATAGAGGAGGAAACTGAGGCAGGCAGAGGTTGTGACTTGCCCTGGATCACACAGATAGTAAGTGTCTGTAGCTGGATTTGAATTCAGGTCTTTCTGACTCCAGGCCTATTGCCCTCTCAGTTTTACCACCCAGCTGCCTCTAACAATGATCATGGTGATGATGATTGTGATCTATAGATGTTATGAATTTTGCCTGATCAGTTTAGAAAAACTAAATCTGATTTTAAGAGTGAAAGGGTAATACTGGCTGGATGAGCCAGGGCAAACTGCTCAATAACTTCAATGATCTATGAATTTTTCTAAGACTCTTAGTTTCGGGGATATTTCATCTGTAGAGATCAGGCAGCTTCCTTTTCAAATATTACTTACCCCCATGAAGTCATAGATCCAAAATAAATAAAAACTCGAAAAAATCTCCCCAAAACCTTGCTCTGAAGAATTGTCAATAAGTAGAAGATGACAGTAAATCTGAGTTCTAAACTGTGAATTAGAAAGTGAACAGTACAAGGAAGGTGTAGAATTCATGTCATTGTCTACAGGTGCTAATGACCTCCTAAGGAATTATTGAGATTCTTTTTGACATTGGTAATCATGACGTAATGGAGTTTTGTTCCTGTCCACATCACCTGTGATGGAGGCACCCATGTGAGAGATCCTAGGGACCTGCTTCTGGGAAAAAGGAGGACAGGAGGACTGGTGCAAGGAGGGACATTCTGAACAATTTGTATTGGCCTGCCACACGGTTTGGAGCAGCCTCTTTCTGTTGGTTACATAGTCAGAACTTCCTGTGTCTTTAAAATTCTCCAACTAGAACAGTCTTTGTTTTTCTGATGGTATCCAGGAATGAAGGACTCCTTTACTTAGATCATGTGACACAATGCAGTAAATAGGGAAGGACCTGAGGTCCACCTTGCTCTTTTCCTAGGATGCATGGCCCCAAGATACAGGCTTGAGTTTTTGGTCGCTTTCATTTGTCCTTTTCAGTTTTAGGTACAGGAAGAGTGGAGTGCCCAACCCAAGAGCTCAAGCCACAGAGGTCTTGGAGATTAGCATT
The DNA here is from genome assembly GCA_028646595.1 of Phalanger gymnotis. NCBI lineage: Eukaryota > Metazoa > Chordata > Mammalia > Diprotodontia > Phalangeridae > Phalanger > Phalanger gymnotis. The sequence goes on along the minus strand of CM053623.1, from coordinate 80,577,651 downwards.
CCCTGCCAGATATTGAAGCCAATACAGTGGGGAATCCCTGAAAAGTCAGAGTCTGCACATATGTGGAAGTGGGGCAGGGGGAGATTGGAATTGAATTTGGTGGGACTAATGCTATGTAGAAACTGAGTTAAGTTGTGAATCCTCCTGCCTTCCTTAGAGACTGAGTGGTATAGAGAAGATCATAGTCCTGAGGTATTAGAGTAAATGTTTGCATGGTTTTTCTTGCAATATCTTTGAAGTCAATACTCATCTGTAAAAGCTAATATGACTATTAAGTGGTTAAATAAAATTGTGGTATTTGGACCCTAAGATTGAGAGAATGAAATCAGTAGGGGCTGTAGCCAATGGCAGAGAAAAGAGCCTCCCACAAAGCCTTTTAAAGTAGTAGAGAACCCCGGTGGAGGTGTAAAATGTAATGAACAAATATTATAGTTTGGTGTGGCGGCTAAAATGCCAACTCCCGGTTATGTTTAGGATGGATTACAGTTATTACTAAGTGTGAACAGAGAAGGAGTAGGACATGAGGGAGACAATGTGAAGATGTCTGAGTTTAGATCCTCAGAGCTGATTCTGTTTAAATGAGAAAAAGAGTTTTGAGTTGTGGATATATGGGACAAAGTGCTAGGTGCCTGCATAGAGGTAGATGTACTTCGTCCTCCTATGTAGCTGGCATGAGACGTCGTGTATCCTTAATTTGTTCTGCTCATCTCCTATGCAGTGACATCAATGTCTTGGGATGGCTATAAGGAAATGCTTAAAGATATATAGTGCCTGAATTGCATTGTTCTAAACCTTTCCTCTTTGCAGGTGAAAAAAGTGTTGAGAGGGAGGGGAAAAGATCCGGCATCTGAATATCACTGTAACCGGGGTAGGTGCTAAAGTTCTTTTGAGAATGTGCATTAATAGTTCTGTCATGAGGCTATTTTGGACTATAGCAAAGAGAGGATGGAATCAAGAGAATTGTTTTTGGGAAAAAATTAGTATGAGAAAGAGCAGACTTGGTAAGCTGGAGTGTAGCTGCTTAGTCTTTAGGCAAAAGAAAAATTTCCTTGTGCTCAACCCCAAGAAAAAAATGGACTTTGGGAGCAAGTTGTGGCTCAAGAAAAGGAGGCAGTAAAGAATCATTCAATTTCATTTTAATTCAGCAAAAATTGATTATTACATACTCCATTCTAGGTGCTCGATGCAAAGATAAAAAAAAAAACAGGGTCCTTGCTATCGGAGAGCTTTCAGTCTAATAGTGAGAATAGATCTATGATTTTATTGAAATGGGCACTCTACCCCCACCCCCAGCATGGTGCTTATAGTAACCCATCCATATCTTCTCATCCTGTGCTATTCTTGTCCATGTCCTCCCATAAATCTTAAAGAGAGTCTGGGCATTTTCCTCTAAGTTTTTAAAAAAATTTCTGGGTACTAGTATTGTACTGTGGCTGTCTAGGTTATTCCTTACTCTTTCTTCATAATCATTCTACTGCTTTTTTCATTTATACATTTCCTTAGGCCACTCAGAATCATAGTAACATAGATTTAGAGCTGGGAGGTGTCTTAGAGGCTGTTTAGTCCAACTCTTTCATTTTTACAGAAGAGGGAACTGAGGCACAGAGAAGTTAAGTGATTCTGCATGCACCAGACATTATTGGTTATAGTCTGCAATCTACTTATAATTGTGATGCATTAATCTATTGCCCTGTGGCTCATCCACAATTTTGAACCTGCAATGATTGTGGTTTTCCACAAAGGGCAGCTATAGAGCATATAGGGTCAATAAGTCAATAAGCATTTACTAAGTGCCTACTAAGTACTTGGCATTGTATTAACTGCTGAGGATACAAAGAAAAGCTAAAGACAGTCCCTGCTTTCGAGGAGCTCAAAGTCCAGGTAGGGAAACAACATGCAAACAATGATCTACAAACAATTGGATACAAATTATTTCCAATTTGTCTATAGGAAAATTGGAAATAACCCAGAGAGGGAAGGAACTAGAATTAAGGGAGATTGGGAAAGGCTTCTAATGGAATATAAGATTTTAGCTAAGACCTGAAGGAATTCAGGGAATCCAGGGTGCAGAGTAGAGAAGGAAGAATATTTGAAGCATGAGAGACAGCCACGGAAAATGCACCACATAGAAATAAATAAGTATGCTATACGGTAGGATGTGATAAAAATTCTCTTCCTCTTTGTGCTCAAGAAAGCTTCACTAATGTGAGACCTGCTGAGAAAGGTTAAAGTAATTCTTTCCCACTCTAATGCAATGACCTCTCACATGTGTAGGATAACATACTCTAGGTCAACTGGCAACATGAATTGAATGCAAAGAATTGGTCTCTAAGGGGTTTAGATCCAGACTTCTTCAGAGATCAGGTCATGGCACAACTCTATTGAGGAACTGAGTTGAAGGCACATCAGAGGTATAAGTGTCACTTTGAGTATTTTTGTGAGAAGTAAGAGGACTACCAATGTATAGAACAAGGTGGAAGATGGGGAGCTTGGGAGTGAATTATCGGTGATAATGAGACAGGTGAATTTCTTCTTTTATGCGAATTTTGCATCTCAGTTTAGTTCTCTAACCAGAACTCTTAGGATATCTAGTCAAAAAGAAAAACCCAGATGGAATGCTCAGAAAGGCATCTCCTCCAGTGAAACAAAGCTGATGGCCCTCAATCATAACTAAGCTTTTTACTTAGAGAGTACCCAGACCATCTATCAGAAAGGAATTTAGTGGCCAGCCCCTAAAAGTCACCCAAAAATCACCATGGAGAAAAATCTTAGTACCATTTGGGGCTATGCCTTGAGCCTTTATCTGAAAAAAATGGGAAGAAAATGTCCTTGTCCACAACAATTTGATTTCACAAAGGACTGAAGGAGCAAAGGCAAAGAATTAGAAACTGGAGCTTTTGGAGTATCCTTTTCTAGGCACATCCCAGGCTTGTAGGTCATTCTGTAATTCTCATGCCATGCATTTTCATAGGGTTCTCCTTCCACTCAGGCAGGCGGGCAATTTCAGCAGCCACTTCCTCCCAAACAGGCCAGCCCCAGGCCTTAAAGAAAGGAACCAGATTCTTCTGCACCTGATCAGAGAATTTCATCACCCACATATTCATTTTTCTGTCATTGTCCTCAGGCACTCCAGACAATTGTTGGTACTTTTCAAAGACTTGGATGAAAGATGCCCAGCCAAAAGCTTCCTGCAGCTGAAAGGAAGAGAAAACAGGATTGAGTATCTAGTTTCCAGCAGGCAACTCAGCATACAGATATAGTTGAATTCATTTTGGAGATAGTTATGAGCTTCCTTTCCCTCGCTCCATGTTCCCATCGTTCCTATATATAATGAAGCAATACCTAGATAAAAGCTCTTGGAACTCTGAAATCCACATTGAAGAGGATTTCCAATGCTGATGACTGTTTTTCAGTATCAGCCTCAAGCATGTACCTTCTTATATTACTGCCCATTTTTTGCCCTAGAAACTAGATGTTAGTAAAAATTTGACAGGTTGAGGAGTAGAAGAAGGGAGCATTCATGTCATGGATTCAAAATTGTGCCTGGACCTAAGGGAATTCATAGATCAGGGATGGAACTCTCCTCAGAAAGTATTTTTTTTAATTTTTTAAAAATTTCATTAAATATTTCCCAATTACCTGCAAAAGTATTTTTAACAATCATTTAAACAATTCTCAAGTTCCAAATTCTCTTCCCTCTACCCCTTTTAGAAGGCAAGCAATTTGAGTTCACGTTCTACTTCCGACACCTACACATACAACTTGTGTCGAAAAGGAATGCTCATCAGGCTTTCATGAAAATATGCTTTGAGGACATTCAATTTCTCTTTCTCTTATTGAGTTCATTGAGCAATGTCAATTGGTTTTTCCAGGTAGTTTTCCTTAATAAGAAGATAATGTGCTGACTAGCCAACAGTAATATTCTAGTTCATCTGCTTCATGAGGAGTGTTAGCTTTCCTATAAACCTTCTGGTTATCTTATCTACCCTACTGTGTGATGTATTCCGAATGGTGCCCTTCTGCTCTGTACTTGATTCCTGGACTATAGCTGTCATAGTAACCCCAGATTATCTCATCCATATGATCAGAGAATTATAACCCTAAAGGACTTTAGAGCAACTTCATCATTTTACAGATGAGAAAATTGAGGTCCAGAGAGGTTAAATGACTTGTCCAAAATCAAGCAGGTAGTAACTGACAGAACTAGGATTCAAAGCCTGATCCTCTGACTATAAATTCAGTGCTATTTTTACCATACTCTGTGGACTCTCCTGCTGGGGGGGGGGGTCTCCAGTGCTAAGTATCCCTAAAATTTTCTTGGAAACTCTCTGGAACAGATCAGGTCAGATTTCTGTACCCCCTTAATGAAGACCTCCAGAGAAGTCACATAATAATGTGGAAAATGAGACTGCAAAATAGAGCCAGTGATTTCATGAGCACGGAGAGTTGTTCAAGTTATTTCCTATAAAATGAAATTGGTGATGTCTCATATTTGAGGGAAAAGTAAGGAGGTAAAATTTCTAAAAAGTTTCGGGAGATTTGTAATCAACTAAAAACGTCTACATGTAATGTGAATCTTCAACTACTCTTCAGTTTAGAGTTTTAAAAAATTCCCTGGGGGCACTGAGAGATTAAGTGACTTGTCTAGGGGTCACATAGCTTGTAGGTGTCAGAAGCAGAACTTGAACTTTGGGCTTCCTGACTGTAAATTCAGTTTTATATCCACTATGTAACACTGGCATTCATCTGATCCTTTTATTCTACCTACCTATCCAACCTCTCCCTGACATGCACTCTTCTTCCACCTCCAGCTTTTCAAACTACTTTCCATCTATTCATTTGTATATCTCATTATGTTTGGGATTCAGGTAATTAGCAACATGCAACAAATTCAAACTTGTACCGGACCAAGTATCACTACCCTGGCCTAGGTGGGAGGATAAAGGGGAAATCTCTCAGGGGCACCAAATTGAACCACAGTTGTAAGGATCTTCCCTCTGCTAAGGGTGCTCTATTTCCTATCTCCATTCATGTCTAGTACCTGCAGATATGTCTCCAAGGCTGTCCAATCATACCACATTGACAAGGAAGCCCCATTTTTCTGATATTCTTTCAATCTCCTTTGCCGTTCTTCAAACCTCAATGCAGGGTGTGCATGGTCCCGGGAGATGTTCAAAACTGTCTCATGCACATAGATAGGCCAGAGTTTGCAGACGGCTTCAGTGGTATGTTGGGGGAACTCCCAGGCACTACGTTGTTGGTTATGACCCAGCTCATGGATGGGACCCCATAAGCCGTTTTTTCTTATTTTGTCCTCAGAGAGCAGGCAATCCACAATATCAAGGTGACCCACGATAGGGTACCCTGCATGCATCCCACCTAGGTTCAGGGAAAGAAAAAGGGGTTAGAGTTCACATACAAAAACTCTCTTCCCCTCTATCTCCAAGTTATTCATTTCAACTCATATTTGTTAATTATCAAGGTTGTGTGAGGCAGTGAGTGAGACACTAGGAATATAAAAATGAGAAAGTTCTCAAGGAGCTAAATAATTTAATATTGGGGATAAGACATGCACAGAAATCATGATGATATAAGACAGATTGAATCACACATACAGGAGATGTCAAAATTTTTGTGAGAATTTTGAGGAAGGTCAACTATGGACAATGGTAAAATTCTTAACCAAATAAGTGATGGAAGTGATCATAAAATGCATATTTTTAAAACCAAATCTGTGATTTCATATACATAGGGAATTCCCAGAAAGTAATATCTTCTACCAAGAAAGACCAGTTCTTTCACTGTAACTTATTGTCTTAAAAAGTGACCTAGAACATAGACTGATTAAACGACTAGCCCAGCACCACACAACTAGCATGTATCACAGGTGGGACTTGAACACATATTTTCCTGACTCTAAGGCCACTTATCTATCTACTACATCACATTGTTTTAAACAGTTTATTTAAATTCTAAAAGGAAAAATAAACTTTCAAATGAACAAAATGAATGCAGGTCAGAAAAGGAAAACTGTTGACTTTTTAAAAAAAAATTTCACTGCAGATACTTTTGACCAAAGTTATCCAGGCCAACAGTATAGGGAACTATTAGAACATTAAGTAGATAAGTAGCTACCTAATGTTAGAGATAAGCAGTTTTTCAGAGAAGAAATGAAAACTACCAACAACTAAATAAAGAATGCCCAGAGTCCAAGGGTGGGGAACCTGTGGCTTTGAGGCAACATGTGGCCCTCTAGGTCCTCAAGTGGGGCCCTTTGTCTGAATCATAACTTCACAGAACAAATCTACTTAATAAAGGATTTGTTCTGTAAAACTTGGACTCTGTCAAAAGGCCACATTGAAGGACCTGGAAGGTGACGTGTGACCTCAAGGCCGCAGGTTCCCCATCCCTGGCCCAGACCATTAATAAATAAGAGGAATGACAATTAAAACAGCTTTACATCCATTAAATTGAAAAATTGACAAAGACAAAAGGTGAAAATGATAAATGCTGGAGGGGCTGTGGAAAGCCAGGCATACTTATGACCAATCCATAGAGCTGGAATTGGTCTGACATTTTGAAAAACAATTTGAATTTATATTGGAAAAGTCACTCAATTCTAAATATTCTTACAACCAACAATATCATTATTACTGAACATATGTCTCTAGAAGGTCAAAGACTGAGTAAAGCTTCCATAATTACAAAAATATTTACAGCAGCACTTTATGTGGAGGCAGAGAAGTAGAAAGCAATAGAACCATTGAACAAATTTTGGTGTATGAATGTAATGAAGTATTACTTTGTTACAAGAATGGATGACTATTTAGGATTCAAAGAAACTATTTGCATAAACTTATAAGTAAGTCTTGTATGAATTAGTGTAGAATGAAGCAACAAGAATCAATCTACAAAATGACCTCAACAAAATAAGAAAACATGCCTGAAAAATACGTCAGAACTGATCAGTCATGACTAATCTTTGCTTTAGAGGACTGGTTTTGAAAAACACCTTCTTCCTGTCAGCATGGGAGTGGGCTACTGCTATGTCTTGTTAGATATGTTACAATAGTTAGATATGGCATGTCATGGCAAATTGTTTTGTTTTGCTTAGCTGCACTTTGTTACAAGAATAGATTCTGTTGGGGAGAGAATCCTTAGGAAGTCGTATTGCTGTAAATAAAGGTATCAAAAGTGTTAAGAACAAAAAGAAATTTGAGGAGGGATAGAATAGAGCAGCTCCAGTTGGGCAGATCAGGGAAAGCTCCATGGATGAAGTGGAATCTTGAAGGAAGGGTAACATTTTGTCAAGTAGAAATGGGGGGAAGAATATTTTTTTTCCTATTCCAGGCATGGAACAATGAATTAGAGTTTGTAAAGGAGATTAGTATGAGATAATGCTAGAAAGGCAGTTTAGAACCAGATTGTTTACGGTCTTAAATTCCAGGATAAAGGCCATATTTATCATATACTTTCTACTTAAATAAAATTTATATATTACACTATTTGTTGGACAATGGGGCTCTGTGGTCTCTGTTAGGGCTGCTGATGTGTGAGGTAGAAGGGCAGCTTCTGTTCAGAGAGCACCAGTTCTGCCCTCATTATGAGGTTGTCTGTAAGCAACAAATGGAAAGAAAGCCTGGAAGGAAGGAAAGGAAACACTTCATTTGTGTTTTGGATTCAGCGGAATGTCAAGGTGTTTTGGAGGGAGGGAAAGCAAAAGAATCAAGTATGATCTCTTCATGACAGAATAATATGGCTTTTGGGGTTTGGTTTCCTTGTGTGCTTGCATTTTTATTCCCATTTGTTATATTAATCCCTGGAGAAGTCTCATTCATCAGGCTATGCTCTAAACTGTCTAAGGTCTTGTGTGTAGAGAACACCAAGGAAAGGGTCATCTGTCACCTCTCATTTGCATCATCCTAATTTCTCTTGGCCTCAGTTTTTACATTTGCAAACTAAAAACATTTGATTAGGTGATTTATTGGATCCCTTTTTAACAGAAAATCCAATGAAACTCGTGATTTGTCACCAAGCTAGAGATTGCAGTGTCCTGGACAGAACTTTCTGAGAATTTTCCTATTTTTTTTGAGGATGACATGTGTTAGACCATCTGAGATCTTGACTTACTGAAGATTTTGCATATGAGTGACATATTTAGAGTGATATATTAGGAAAACTACTTGGGCATCAGTGCGCAGGATGGATTGGAAAGGAGAGGGGACAACTGGAGGCAGGGAATCTATTAAGAAATTTATTTAGTGTTCTATTACAATAGTCCTTTTGAGAGATGATAAGATTCTGGTCTAGGAAGAAGAGTGGAGTGGAGAGGAAAGAACACACATTAGAGATATCATGGATGTTTGGGCATAGAAGAAGGCAGAGTCAAAGATGTGCAAGATTTAAGGTCCTAAGCTTGGGCTGACTGGAGAAAGGTGGTTTCATCAGCAGAAATGAGGACATTAAGAGAAAGAGAAGCTTTAGAGGAAAAGAGGATGACATTAGTTTTGCATCTATTGGTATTCACATAGACATACCCCCCTGAGAGTTAGACATGTGAGACTAGAGCTGGACAAGATATTAAAGGACTTTTTTGGGGAAGTCTTCTGCTTAGATGTTGCAACTGAAGCTAGGAGAATGGAAGCGATTGCCAAGTTTTTAGAGATGATAGTTTTTAGAGAAAGGAGAGATGAACTAGGGCTAGGAACCTGAAGCCTTGAGGCCACATGTGTCCCTCTAGGTCCACAAGTACAACCTTTTGCTTGAATCCAAATTTAACAAATTTCCCTAATGAAAGGATTTCTTCTGTAAAACTTGGAATCAGTCAAAAGGCCACACTCAAGGACCTACAAGGCCACATGTGGCCTCAAGGCAGTAGGTCCCGCACCCCTGAATTAGGGTAACATCTTGGAAAATACCTACATTTAGAAGGTGAGAAGAAGACGACCAAAGGAAGGAAAAAGGGTTTGTACCAATTACTTGATCCTACTACCTTGGAGACACTTATTCTTATATATCATTTAAGTAAATGTATATGCCTAATCTCTTCAACTAAATTGTTCCATCTTTAAAAACAGAATGTGCCTTATCCCAAGGTTTTTACTTCATGAGCATTCCATTTCCCACTTGCCCTGACTATCTGTAAATTCCTATATCCCCCAGAAATATGTTATACAGCTTCTAGGTTTGGAAAAAAATATAATTAGAATAACAAGCCTTGGGGGGGGCGGAGCCAAGATGGCGGCTGGGAAGCAGTGACTGGCGTGAGCTCCCCACCAAGTTCCTCCAAAAACCTATAAAACAATGGCTCCGAACCAATTTTAGAGCTGCAGAACCCACAAAGTGGCAGAGGGAAGCAGGG
>CM053623.1:80548383-80567790 GCA_028646595.1 Phalanger gymnotis | reverse complement strand
GGGAGGAAATGGGGAGAAAATTTGTAATTCAAACGCCTGTGAAAATCAATGCTGAAAACCAAACATGTCAAAAATAAATTAAAAAAAAAAAAGAATAACAAGCCTTTAAATATGCATAAAAATACACACAAAGTGCTCTTAGAGATTGTCTAATCAAAACCCTCTAACTTTGTAGATAAAGAAACAGATTCAATGGAAGGAAGTGTTTTGCCTTGGGTCATTCCTATCTGGAAAAGATGTGGGACTTAAACCTGTCTGCTTATTTCCATCCAGCACTCTTTCCATCAACCTACTCTGGCTTTATGTCTAATTTTCATACTAATAACCTAAAAGAAACATGTAATTTAAATTTGAAGTAACGTACCACTTTGCACTCTCTGGGAGACAGTGATTTCCCTTGTAAAGAAATTTATAGTCAGAGGATTCAGCTTTTCTCATTTTATCAGTTATGACCTATGTGACCTCAGGCAAATTATTTAACTTCTAGGGACCTCAATTTCCTCATCTGCAAAATAAATGACATTGGCCTAGATGGCCTCTATGATCCTTTCTAACTCTAAATCTGTGGTCCTATGGTTCTCTCTTTCACCTGTCCCCCTCTCTCACATTCCTGTGACAATGCCTTGCACATACAAGGTGACTGATATCTTTTCATTGAATGAATAGTGCTCACTCATTCACTCTCTGCTAGCTTAGATTATTCTCTATCCCAGGCTCCAGAGTACCTACTTTGTGACATATGCTCATCAATCACAATTCTCTCATGTCGAGGAAAGGGGTAGGCCTTGGCTCCAAGTTTGGCTATGGCTTCTGTCATCTTATTCCAGAGATGGAGCACTGGCTCAGGGTTCTCTAGATGTTGTAGATTTCTAGCTGGCACCGTCAAAATAATGCTCTCTGCTTGCAACTCCCCCCATGGCACTGGATGGTGGCAGATAGAATTCTTCCATTCCTTCACAGATGTCTTTCCTGGGAACAGAGATCACAAGGTTATGGGTCCTGTGCTTCCTTTGCACCACCTACTGGGCAAGTTTGAAATTTGCACCCCATTAGGGAAAAAGCACACAGGGCATACAACATATGCCAAAGAGCTTGCTATGCTCCCTCATCCTTTTCCCTCAGTTTTGGGATCTTGGCATTGAGGGATAGATGAGATCTTAGAGAACATTTAATGATTTTAGACTGAGGAAGCTGATGCCCAGAAAGATTGTGACTTATTCCTGGTCCCACAGGAAGCTCCTCCAAATACAGTCTCCTTTCCACTTTGTCAAGCATAGATCTATCCCTTTTCCATTCCAAAATGCCCATGTTACATAATCTTTACCAACCCATGATGTTCACCTTGTTTATTATCTAGTTTGTAACTCCCACTTGACAGTCTCTATTTTTTGGCTCCCTTGAGACTTTTACTCACCAAGTATGAAGTAAGGGGCAGGTACAGCTCCAGCGAAGGTGACAGATGTATTTCCCAAGGAACAGCCATTGGGAACAATGATATAGACAAGTCCACCCAAGAGGCTGGAGATTGAGTTATCTCGTTTATCCAAGTAACGCTGGTAAACAGCTACAGGTGCTCTGGCTGTCCTACTATGCTCTGAAAGGTCATCACTGTGGCAGCCAATTTGTACCTGGGTGGCCAGAAGGGGAAAATATGAAGCATATTGAAGTTGACATATGTGTATATGTCTTTGTGTGTATGTATGTGGCTGAGAAGGAGTTGTATATGTATTCTCTCTACAAAAAGTGAGAAACAGAGCTGGGGAACAAGTCACTTTGAGAATAAATAGGCTTGAAAAATGTCAAAATAGTTTCAACCTCCACAAAGTCAGACTTAACAATGCCTCATGTGGCATGTAGAAAACTTGGGTTTTCTCAGTGACTATGCCGAAAGATCACATGGTTTGGCAGATTATACCAAGTTGCAAAGGCTTTGAATACCATATTAGACTCAGAAAAATAAAATATAGTCTTAAAGGCTCCCATCCAGTGAAGAGTCTCAGGCATCTGTTAAAAATCTTAAATGATACTTCATTAGTAGAAATTACATAGATGACATTGTCAAATGGTAATTGGAACATTAGTATTAAATAAAGTATGAAAATAGAGAGAAATGTTAACCAAATTGTTTTCCATTGTCATGGATGATATTTGTCCCCCTTATATTCCAAGTAGAAGAGGGATTCCTCATGGAGAGTGAAATTTTCTTCAAATGCTCTCATTGGTAGATTACTTTATGATCAAAAGCAGAGCACAATGGATCCTTCTCAATAAAATCCATGGTCAAAAAACACTTGGCTATGGACTCCACTCAGGAAAAACAATGATGAAGAATGTAGCATATCTTGGTTAGGGAATGCAGTTGGTTGGGCATCACTCAGGGAACTGAGTTAGTAATATATGTTGGATAGATACTACCTATCCATAATACACTAGACCCCACCTAAACAGGAGATGAGTGAGCTGCAAAATATTTGAGAAATATTACAGCATGTCCAGGGATCCTAAGCTAATCTTTGTTAACAAAATCCATTTTTTAAACACAAATATTTTCCTGGTGATGGTCTATATCTTTGAAGGATGATTCTCCTAAAAATGTAAATTTGTGATTAAAAAGACAAAGAAAAAAGGTATGCCTATCTAGACAAGAGAGAACTAGTTGTGGTGGAAATAACCCCCAAGGAAGAGGTTGTAGTTGGGAAAGGAAGTCAGTGGGTCATTTAAAGTGTAGGGTATGTGTTTATTGTGTTTACAGCTGTTGGGTAAAAAAGCAAGGGTCGTTTATAGCCATATAGAACTATGTAAGAAATAAGCCAAATATGAATAGCGTGTTTGGGGAAGTTACCTTTATATTACAGAAGCAAGCAGAATTTGGTATTGTTATATTTAGAGTGCAGCCTTCAGGGAGGTAGAGTCCAGTACTTTTCCAAATATTACCACCTGAAAATCAGGAGGACAGGTGATTCTTCGATTTCCGCTTCCCATCCAGAGTCCTCACATAGCCTCTAAAAGTCCCTAATTCATCTTTTCTCCAAGTCTCAAAATTTTTCATACTTTACCCATCTGTATGCTCCCTACCATCTCTGCATAATCCAGAATCCTCATGATCTCCAAGGGTCAACACAATCGAGACTATCTCTAAGGCAAATATGTCTCCAGGATGTCCTTCTGGGGTCATCCAGCCATATCATTTTTCCAAGCACGCACTATCAACTGATTGCTGCCTTCTCTTCCTCTTACTTTCCTGCCATAAACAGCTCTCCTCTCCTCCCTTCCCTCCCCCAGCTTTCTACCAATGATCCATTCTTACTGTGACTGGTGAGATTCATTTCCATGTTGATAGAGGCTGCTGGTGAGTATGAATGAAGGATAGAAGTGTTGTACCCTAATCTGTAGATTTCTGAAGTAAAATCCATCCTGACGTGGGCCAGTTCAGAGGCCAAGCGGAGCAGAATGCTGCTACAGAAGTTTTTGAACAAAGGGTTGTCATTGTTGACAATGGGGAGCTTATTTTTTTTTATCACTTTCTTTAACATTCTATGTACAGAGTCATACATGGGAATTTCTCCTGTAGAGATCTTCAGGAAGTCTGAATAATCCCTGATGAGCTTCTCTTGCCAATCCCTCAGGAAGTTTCCACTCTTATTTTCCACCTCCTCAAAGAATTGTGCCATAGCCAAGCGGAAGTGATAGCTTTGCCCAGGTCTAGGGCAATCAAACAGATTGTTATTTACATGTTGACTAAGGATGGATATTCCAAAGGGATTAAGAATGTGGTTGCCAGCAAAGTCAGTCAAAACCGATTTGGTTGGGTTCTGATAGGACCACGCCCAGGCTTGGCCTCCAATCAATAACCCCCCTCCTTCTGCCACAAACTCCAGAATTTGCTTTGCCTCACTGTCATCATAGGCAGTGCAGCAGTAAACACTCATGTCAGGAGTCAGTTTGCTTTCTAAACTACAATTCAGGCCATTATTAGTGAGCCTGTGGAATAGGTGTTCACATTCAGGGGTCACTCCAATTCTGCCTTTTTGGTCTCCTTGCAGCCAGAGAATAGCTTTGATCAGAAAATGGTCCAATTTAGAAGAGAAGAGCAAGCCCTCCTGGGAAAGAACTATCACTCGACCTAGGCCATAGTGGGCTCCTGCCACAGAACAGTCAAGGTCGGGATTAAATCCAAGAGGGAAAGCCAAAGACCCATGTACCAATAGTTGAGAGGGAACCCCAGACTCTGAGATGTTCAGCTTTGAGATTCCATCCAGGAAATGAGGCTGGTCTTGGGAGATATCCTCCACAAACCTGGAAAACATTTATTCCCTTTTAGTGCTTGGGGGAAATAGAAAAGGGAGGGGAGATAGAGGTAAAATATTTTAGTATAAATATTTAGCATATTGCTTATTAAAGGATCTTCCTTTGCATTTTCAGGCTCAGGTCAAAGTGGATTCCTAGATTTTTATACTCAAAATCACATCACTGAATTTCAGAGCTGGAAGTAACTTCATTAGCCATCCATTGCTCTTAATTCTGCCCTCTAGGGACAAATAGAACAAGTTGAATCTCTCTTCCACAGGTCAGCCCTCCAAATACTTGAAGATAGCTATCACATCTCCTCTAAATCTCTTCTCCATGATAAACATTCCAGTTCCTTCAAATGACCCTCATGTAACATGAACTTGAAGCTTTTCACCATCCCAGTTGTTTCCTCTGGATGCTCTCCCTGCTCGTCCATGACCTTCTTAAAATATGGTACCCAGAATTGAGCAGGTATAGTGGGAGTATCACTTCTATAGTAGTGGAACCTCTTTAAGAGCTGAAGCAAGCCTAAAGATTCCACAGTGGGAACTGTGTGCCTTGGTGCCCTTTAATTATGAAGGAAAGAGACAGATCATCTGTCTTCCACTTAGGTTTCTATTTCCCAGGATTACTCAGAAGGTAGTTCTTCTGCCACTAAAATATTCTCTTGCTTGCCTTATTGTAGCTGAAAGATGACCATGTATTCTTGGTTTATGGCAACAAAGCCCTATCTTTGACATATATCAAGAGAGAAAGGCTTAGAGTATAGGTTCAATGGTTTTACCTTCCTGTTTATTGGACAAGTAATTCTGAGAAAGTCACTTAACCTTGATGTTCCTCAGGCAACTAGATCCTAGGATATGGCAGGGTAGAAAGAGCAATGGCTTTTAGTGTCAAGGGACCGGGATTCAAATACTTGGCCTGATGCTTAAAACTCAGGCAATATTAGGCATCCCTAAGCCTCCATTTCCTCATCTATAAAATGTGAGGGTTGAACTAAATGGTTTACAATTCTATATCTATGAACCAGTTTTCTGTGTTTGTGGATGCAATTTCCACACTGCCAGGATCACCAAACTGAGAAAACTGAACATTACTCATGGATATAAATTATAATAAATTATTGGAACATTGTCATGTAAGCATTATAGACTTTCGTATTTCATCAAGTGGCATTAGATACCTACTTAAAAATTAATAATAGAGAATCATCAAGCCTAGGTGTTAATTGCTTTGCTAGCCTCTTGTTCTTTAGAGAGAGTCATCTTCTCAAATTTTTCAATCTGTTCAGCAAATAATCCTGGTATCCTTGAAATATTTTTCCTCAAAACAGATAAGAACCCAGAAGATATCATTTGAATTTTTTGAAAGTTGCTTAATATATTTTGATTTGGAACAGTGTAACTAGGGACCCATCAAACTGATTTTGGACATTACAAATAAGATCATCAGCTTCTTGTCAGCCAGTTTTGATATTGTAAACCTGCTTGAAGTACCCATCTGGTAAGAACAATCTACTTTCTGGCAGGGGTTTATTAAATGGGGGATGACATGGTCAGTTTTATGAAGGTAGTAACTTTGAGAGCTGAATGGAACATGTGTACTGGAATGGAAAAAGGCTTGTAGCAGGGAAACCAAATCAGGAGGTTATTGCAATAATACAGATTGAGGTGATAAAGGCCTGCATCAAGGTGGTAACAGTATCCGAGAGGAGGGAAGCAGGCATATTTGAGAGATATTATATAGATAAAGGCAATTGATTGGATATGGCTGGGGTAAGAGTGAGGAATCTGGGATGACACCTAGACTGCAAGCCTGGTTGGTCAAATGGAAATGACTGGGACTGTGTCACATTGCTACATTAAAGAAAGCACTACCATTAAGGAAAGGGAATACAGAATACAACTAGATATCTACTGGCCTTGTACATGCACAATATTCCTTCTGAGTTTGTACCTTTCCCCTAGCTTTCCTTCATGCCTGGAATGATCTCCTCACTTATGCTTCTTGGCTTCCTTCAAAATTTAGCTCAAATCCCACCTTCTTCCTTTTTCAGGTCTCCTCCCTTTCACTCTCACTCCCATGCCTTCTCTCTGTAACTACCTTTTCGGGCATACTGTATATAGCTTGTATATACATAGTTATTTGCATGTTGGCTCTCCTTAGAATGTGAGGTTAGAATGTGAGCTCCTTGAGGCCTGGGACCATGCATTTGTATTGAATTATGATTTCTGTTTACCTTGGTTTCCGCAACTGTAAAATTGGAATTGTAATCACACTTACCTCCCTGAAGCCTTAATACCGAATCACCCTCCTTTGCTTGATACTGTCTTCATTCTAGGTTTTCATGACCCTATTCTTTCTGAGTTTTCCACCTACCTATTTGATAGCAGCTTCTCAGTCTCTTTTAATGGATCTTCATCTAGATCATGATCAATAAATATAGGTTTCCCACAGGCCTCAATGCTAGGGCTTGGCCTACCCTGGCCTCACCTCACCTCGGTCATCTCCTTACCTTTTATAGATTCAATGATCATCTCTCCGTTAATCACTGTCAGAACTACTTATCCAGGCCTAACCTCTCTGTAGGGAAGTTACATGGTATAGTGGATGGAGCACTGAGCTTGGAATCAGGAAGGCTCCTCTTCCTGAGTTCAAATCCAGCCTCAAACTAGATGTGTGGCCCTGGGCAAATCACTTCACCTTGTATGCCTCATCTGTAACGTGAGCTGGAGAAGGAAAGGGCAAATTACTCCATTAGCTCTACCAAGACAACCCCAAATAAGGTCATGAAGAGTCAGACATGATTGAAGTGACTAAACAATAAAAACCTCTTTGCTGCCCTATTTTGCTACCTATTGGACATCTCACATTAGATGTTCTATAGACGGCTTAAATTCAACACATCCATAACTCAGTTCATTACCTCAGAAGCAACTGTTGATGTAGTCAAGCACTAGACCTGGAGTCAAGGAAGACCTGAGTTCAAATTTGGATTCAGACATTTACTGGCTATGTGACCTTGGAAATTCTGTTTCCTCAACTGTGAAATGAGAACAATAATTGCACCTCCCTTGCATGATTGTTGTGAGGATCAAATATTTTTTAAGCACTTAGTATAAAGCCTGACATTCTTATTCCCTTTTCTTCCCTACTTCCTTTTCCCCTAACCCCCTTGAAATTTTACTATTATTGTAAAGGACACCACCATACTCCCAGCTACCAGGGCTTCCAGCCTAGGTTTCATCCTCAACTTGTCATTGTCTCTACCCCACCCCCCGCCCCCAAATCCAATGTATTGCCAAGGCCTATTAATTTTACCTTAACATTTCTTACATATACCTGCTTCTCTCCTCTGACACTCACCACCTTGTTGTAGGCTTGGACTTTCACGCTTGGATATTTCAATAGGCTTCTGATTGGTTTCCTTGGTAGAAGTTGCCTACTTCAGACCATCCTCCACTCAGCTGTTAAAAAGATCTCCCTAAAAATGCAGAACTGACCATGTCACCCACCTACTCAGTAAACTCCAGGGAAACCCTGTTGCCTCCAGGATCAAATATAAAATCTTCTGTTTGGCATTCGAAGCCCTTTATAACCTGTTTCCACACACTCCATACATTTTCAATCTCCTTACATCTTACTCTCCTCATTGTATTCTACAATACAGTGACACTGTCTTTTTAGCTATTCCCAATCAAGATACCAATCTTTCAACTCCAAGCATTTTCACTGGTTATAACCTGAGCAATGGAATCTTCTCTCCACTCATCTCCAACTCCTGGTTTCCTTTAAGTCCCAACCAACATTCCACCTTCTGCAAGAAGCCATTCTTAATCCCTCTTAATTCTAGTGCTTTCCTTCTGTTAGCAATTCCATTTTATCATGCATATACTTTGTTTATACATAGTTGTTTTCATTTTGTCTCCCCCATTAGATTATGAGCACCTTGAGAGTAGGGCCTGTCTTTGACCGTTCTTTGTATGCCCAATACTTAGCACAGTGCCTGGTACTGAGTTACTGGCTTATTGACAGGCTCATGATCGTTGTGGGGATCCAATGAGGTAATGTTTGTAGATGTTTAGTACAATGCTTGGCACAGAGTAGGCCCTTAATAAGCATTTCCTTCCTTCCTGGACTTAGAGTCAGGAAGTCCTGGGTTTGAATCCAGATTCTTGTACTTACTCTAGGTGTGATTATAGAGAGTTCACTTAGCCTTTATGAAAATCAGCTTCCTAATTTGTAAAATGGGCTGTGGCACCTACCTGAATTAAGAAAATGCATATAAAGTGTGTTGTGAATCTTAAAGTACTTCTGTATCAGCTGTCACTATCCTTCCTTATATAAAACATAAATTCCTGACGATGACCTTCAAATTGGTCCCCAGCTACCTTCCTCTGTCTATTCTTACCTCCCCTTACTCCAACTGGACTTTCCAGTTAAAATGACCAATTCCGACATTCAGCCTTTGCTGAGCTTTTGCTTGTCTTATCCAGCATCTTACCTCTCCTGTCCTTCAAATTAAAGTTTTGACTACTTCTCTGGGTAGCCTTGCTGGAGGAACACAATCCACTTGGTCATTTGGCAACAAATTCTTTGATATCTCCTTCTCTCTGGCAGTTTTATAAATATATAGTTGATGCAAACTTGTTTCATGCCTGTGGGTATCTCTCCTCTCTAAGACTTGATGGTGGGGACTGGTATATAATTTGATTCACATCTGGTACAGAGACTTCTATTGGGGGATTATACTTACTTGACTACCATAGGAATCTTAGGTATCTTCTTATAGAACTTAAGAGAACTGATGTCTGCTTGATTTTCAGTGAAGTATATACCAGCCACACTAGTCACACGGTTCCCAGGAAAGTTGAATAGAACCTCGTGACCATGTTCCTTTGCCCATTGCCAAGCATGGCCTCCAATAAGCAATCCCCCACCGTTCTTCACAAATTGAATCAGCTGTTTGGCATTGATGCCGTTAATAGCATCAGTACAGAAAACCTTTAGAGAGTCCTGAAAGTGGTCGACATTCTGTACGTTAATGCCGGTGTCACGGAGTATACTAGACAGATGTTCTACAGATTTGTGCACCCCAACAACATGTCCTTCATTGTGGTCAAGCCATTTCACAGCATTTTGGAGAAAGGGAGCCATTTTGGCATCTTGCAGGTAGCCTTCATGTGACAGGACCACCATGCGGCCCTGACCATAGTGGGAAGCAGCAATGAGGACCTGGTAACTTTTATTCACCAGCACTGGGAAGGAAACTTCACTGATAATCAAGAGTTCAGAAGGGATGAGGTCATTGGGGAGCTCCCAGGTGTTCAACCCTTTCACCAGACACTCAAAATCGTTTGAGAGATCCATAACCATGGTTCTTTCACCTGATATAGGGAGAGAAGCAAAGACTCAGTTGGGTGACATCATTAAAATGACATCATTAACAAAGATACACCATGGTATTACCTGAAATGGAATTGGATTTTTGCATCACAAATTCTGTTTTGAAATATCATGTCTATTACTACCTGCATGGGATGGTGATGGGAGTTGGGGAGAGGGAAGAGTAGGATGACAGGGTCCTGAGATCAGAAAAGTCTACAGCTCTGTTTGAGCTACCACAGTCACAAGCTCAGAACAGTTCTAGACATCTGGACAACTGAGATGAGAAGATAGTTTGTGAATCAGGCTCAAAAAGCAGATATCAGAAGAAAGAAAAGTGAAAAGGGTACTGACTCAAATCAGAAGACTTAAATTCAATTCCGCCTCCAATGGTTATTAACTATTTGACTTTGCTCAATTCATTTAATCTGCCTAGGCCTCAGTTTCCTCATCTATAAAATGAGGGGTTTGATTAAATGGCCTTTGGGGTCCTTACCTATCTTAGACCTATGATCTATGATCCAAGATAGATGATCATTCCCCCCAGGACACAGTGGATTGTGAGTGTGTGTGTGTGTGTGTGTGTATGTGTGTGTGTTTGTGTGTGTGCACACGCGTGGATAATCTTTTTTACTTCATTTCCAACCTTTTTCTTCTTAACTCCCTTCCATAATTTGACTGTACTCTCTACACTCTATCTCCATGGAATTGTAGTCTCCAAGGTTATAAATGACCCCATAATCACTTCATCAGTGCTCATTCTCTAGTATTTAGCACGGTTGACAACCTCCTCCATGAAAAAAAAAATCCACTATATCAGTTCCATAGCTTTGACACTACTACAGTCCCCCGATTCTTCTCCCTCTAAAAGCATTCCTCTCTGGTGCTTCTTTCTTTTCTTTTGCATTGTCTTCATCATGCCAACTTTCCTCTTCATATGAATTTGGTCAGGGCACAGCAGAGAAGTTCAGGATGCAGTGTGAGTGGAATGGAGGAAGAAATGGGAATAGTTGAGCACATCTGCCATCAGCCATCCCACTGATACTCTTGAATGTATGTATGTCTATAGTGTATTGATATGGGTGGAATCATAGATGCTTGTGTGTGAAACACTGTGAAACTAGTACTGGAGTCTCACAGAATAATCTCAGAACTAAAAACAGACCAGAGGCCATTAAATCCAACCCATACCTGTATACAAATTTCTTTGACAATATGTCTGATGAGTTTGCATTTAGTTTGTGCTTGAAAGTTGATAATGAGAAAGAACACATTACTTTTCTTCAACTTTGGTGGAAGCCCTAATTCTTAAAGTAGTAAGTTTCCCTGCACATCAGTCTGAAATTCATCTCTTTGAAGTTTCTACCCATTGTTCCTAGTCTTGGACCCCAGGCCAAGAAGAATGCTTTTACTTTTCAATATGAGAGCCCTTCAAACACAAAGAGACTGCTATTATATTCCCTCTGGATCTGCTTTTCTCCATGTTAAACATAACAGCCTATGTTTACAAACATAAATATCAGTTCTTTTGACAGATGCTCTTATGGCATGATCCTTAGGCCCATCACCATTCTGTTTAGTCTTTTCTGCATTTTCTTCAGCTTGTCAATGTTCTTCCTAAAAGGTGGCATATCCAAAATGGAACACAATGCCGTAGTACCATAATACAGACAGAACAGTGAAACTAAGTCCTCTATTGTTTTGGGTACTAGAACTATTCTCTTCTCAATGCTGCCCACGACCTTATCAGCTTTTTTTTTTTGGCTGCCATATCAAAAGGATGACTCCTAGGGAGCCTGTATCCACCAAATCACTTATATACAAAATACTATCTATCACACCATTTTTCCTCGTGAGTTCTTTCTTTTTCAACTGTAGTGTAAGACTTTGATTAATCTTTATTAAATTTTATCTTATTATTTTCAGTCCAGCATTTTAGATAATTATAAAATGATTATATTTATTATAAATTATAAAAATAAAATAAAAAATATATTTATATACACATATAAATAAAATAAAAATTTAAAAATATTATAAATTATAAAAATGATTATCTTTGGGGGTTTTAGCTCTGGTATACAGTATATTAGCTATCATTCTCACCTCTGTTGTTATCCAAATCACTGATAAAAATCTGAAACAGCATAGGACCAAGAACAGATTTGCTAGGTAGCTCTACTAGGGAAAATGGCTTCAAAAATTACTTTGAACTATTAATGATTATCCTTTGCATTTTGTCATTAAGTTATTTCAAATACATCTAATTGGACCATCATTTAGCCCAGGGCTGTCCAACTTTAGGTTTTTATTGAAACAATAGACAATATATTTTGATTTGTCATTTTAGTGAGAGCTCTGCAGTAGCTCAGCTTCATTTACTAAAGCATTTATATAAATTTCTGTGCTTGTAGGCGGGCTGCATAAATCACAAATCAAACTGTAGGTCTGCAGCATTTTGGACAGCCCTGATTTAACCTATATCTTTGTCTTGTATACAAGGATAAGATAATTCCCTTGTATTCTAATATGCAGTTCTCCTGGCATAGCAGTTGAGGCAGCTGCCAGGATGGAGAGTATATGGATCTCATGACCAAAAACAGAAAGGAGAAGGGAGAAAAGGCAATCTAGCTGAGAGAATCAACATATAAATTAGACTAATGTTCCACTGGATTTGTACAGTCAGAGCTGAATCTCAGATCCATTTTGCCTCTCTTCCAGCATCTAACATAGTGTTCTGCACTCAGAACCAGTAGGGGTGCTTAAATGTTTTTTGAATCATTTGTCAGGTCAGTATGAAATTGTGGCAGAAGGATACGACTTGGGGTCATGTTTTAATCCTGCCCCTGCCTCTGCTATGTGACCAGAAACTGTGATATCATTTTATTGCTACTGAAAAAGAAAAATATATATGAACCTTGACTGAAAAGTTCTAAGATGATTAGATGTTAAGAAAGTGGCAGAAGGACTGAGGGAATTAGAGCGGCAGGGAGGAAAACACCAAAGACAAAGAGATGAGCCCCTAGCCTCTGCCTCTGGAACTGTTTCCTCCCCTTTTAGCACACACAATATCCATTTGTTACACACACACCCCATTCCAGCCCCCATGGATACACATATACAGCTTATTACCATTGGTTATCTGGTCTCATGCACTCTCATGCAAAGAACATGACAGAATCACACAGTTTTAGAGTCAGGAGCATGTACCATCTTTACAGAGTCCCTAACAGGCGGCCATCCAGCCTCTTCTTGAATATCTCTAGAGACAAGGAATTCCCAGTCAGGTCCATTGTTGGACAGTTCTAGTTGATAATGAATTCTTTCTTACATTAGGTTCAAATTTGCTTCCCTGTACCTTTCATCCGATGGTCTTGGTTTTGCCTTCCAGAGAAAAGCTGGACAAGTTGAATTCTTCTTCTATAAGAAAACTCTATATAGCAATGATAGGGATAGTGTCTTCTTGGCTTTTGCCATCACTTTGCACCCCGCACCCTCCACTTTCAACATTGCTTTGGTGGGATAGAAAATTTGTTCCCATCCTAGAGAAATTCAGGGAAGAGAACTCACCGTTCTATCCTGTAAGTTCAGCTCAGGGTTTGGAAGAAGACGTGTGGCTCAAGAATAGCAAACCTGGAGAGTTGAAAATAAGAGGGATGTGGTGGGTGGAGTAATAGGAAGAATGGGAGGAGGAAAGAAAAGGAGGAGTCACATTTAGGTGCCTCCTCCTTCTTACATCCTATTGGGTTTGACCAAGGATGTGAAGAAGGTCCAGGGCCCTTTGACTAGACAGGCCTATGTTAACCTGAGTTTACCTTCCAGCAGGTATCTACCCTTACTTATTCATTTACTTATTCACCTACAAACTTGAGATTTGAGTGATTGAGTAACTCAGCCTGAAAACAACTTTTAAACTCCTTAGCCCAGCAATAAAGGCTCACTGCCACTTGATGCCACTCAAATTTTCTAGCCCTATGTCATATTAACCTCTTCCATGTACCCTAAGTTCTAGCCAAATTGAATGGAATCATGGAGCCAGATATCGACCTAACAGGTCTATATTTTATTCTATTGGTAATAAAGAAACATTGAAGGTTTTAGAGCAAGTAAGTGACATGGTAGTATATGAAACTTAAGAAGTTTATTTTGGCAACTGAGAAAAATGGATAGAAGAGTGGGAGAGATTGGAAGTAAATAGGCCCATTAAGTGTCTATCCTCTGTGAAATGTGGAGATTAAACTATATCAACTCTCAGGTTCCTTCCAGCTCTAAAATTCTATGATACTATGAGCTAGATGAGAGATGATCAGGTCCTGAAATACGTTGACTGTGTAAGTGAAGAGGAGGATACAAATGAAAGAAAAATTGTGGAGGCAGAACAAGCAAATGAGTGGATACAGAGGATGAGGAGATGGAAGAGTCAAAAAGAACTCCAAAGTTTCTAGACTGGGTGACTGGGAGGATCAAGAGACTATTAACAGAAATAGGGAGGTTGGAAAAAGAGCCACATTTTTTTTGAAGGAGGAGATGATGAGATTTCTTTTGACAAGTTGAGTTCAAGGTTTTGGCAGAATATCTAGATGGAGAGATTCTGCTAGAAGTTGAAGATGGAGGACTCAAGCTCAGGAGAGAGATGGAGACAAGATACACACACATATACACACACACATGTATGCACACACACATATATGTGTGTGTATATACACATATATATGCATATATATGTATGTACATATACAGGAAGAATCATATGCTTAGCATGGTAATTGAAGATTCAGGAGTAGATGAAATCATGTGTGAAGAAAATACATAGTTTTAATTTCATGTCATTTCTCTTGGAATTTTAATTTTTTTTCCCAAAAAGACTGGACCAGTTCATTGTTCCACCAACTGTGTAGTATTACGCCTGTTGTCTAACAAACCCACCAATTTCTTTTCTCTTTGATGGGCAAGAGATGAAATTTATGAATTATTTTAATCTATATTTCTCTTATTACTACTTATTTGGATAGGTTGTAGTTATTAATCAGAAACTTATGTGTTAATATTCTTTGACTACTTTTTATTGAGGAATATTATCTTGGTGTTATGTAATTGTTTCAATTCTCTTTACCTCTTGGAATCAGACTTATCAGATATTTGAGGCAGAGACTTTCTTCCCTATTTAGTTTTTCTTTTAGGGTTACTTCATTGATCTTATTTATGCAAAATCCTTTAAATTTTATGCAACAGCTATTTTCTATTTTGTATTGTATATTGTATATCATAATATATGATATGTAATTATACTATATGATACATAATAGATATAGTATAAAAGAGCAAGATAGTCCACAGAGAGAATAACTTGGATCCTGACCAGAAAACTATGAGATTAGCTTGGCACTTGTTGTGGGTCAGCAATTCAGGTTTATGGACACGGTGCCAGAGATTTCAATGTCTCCAGACAATAAGGAATTTGGACACCAAGCAGAACTGTGTAAACTACTGAAGATTAGAATGGACAGTGAAGGAGAAAGATTCTTGTTTCAACATGATTTTCTAGGAAAACTAGAAAGTTCTCTTTCTCTCCACCCAGATGTGTCGATACATGCTTGTATCTATACACACATGTGTGTTTGTGTACAAATGTGGAATTCTTAGTCTTTATTTCTTCTTATGATGTTCATTGCCTATTTTAGACTCCAGTTGTTTTCACAACTCACTGGAGTTTTATTTTCCTAGAAACAGATAAATTATAATCATATATGACATCTTTATATTGTTAATGTAAATTTGTATAATTATCTCTTTTCCAGTTTCAAAAAAAATATGTATTTTCTAGTCTCTTCTTGAAAAGTCATTGCTTTACCATCTCAACAAAGACCTCCACAACTAATTATTTGGCAGAGTGTTAAATGAAAAGTATAAGTAATAACAAGTTTTATTCACCAAATACTTCTCCATTGGGTATCTTAGCAAGAACTCTGATAATAATAAGGTATCTTGGATATACAATCCTGTCACAGAAATTTGAATGTGGAAGAGACCTTAGAAGTCATTTGACTCAGTTACCTTGTGAAACAGATGGCATAATGGATAGTATAGCATCTCTAGTCAGGAAAACCTTGAATTCAAATCTAGCCTCAGATACTTAGCTGTGTGATCCTGGGCAAGTCACTTAACCTCTATCTGCCTCAGTTTTCTAATTCATAAAATAGGAGTATTGATGTCACCTACTTTCCAGGATTGATGTGAGAATCAAATAAGATAATATTTGTAAAGTACTTTGCAAAATTTAAAGTACTATGTACATGATAGCTATTGTTATGCATACGGATAAGGAAAAGAGGTTCCAGTGAGTGGACTTGTCTTAGATAAGATTAGAGACAAGGAAAAGTCTAGAACCCAAGTCTTCTGACTTCAAGTCCAGTAATCTATATATCCAGGATTTTATAATCTAAACTATTTCCTAAGCCCTAGACATAAGCTATTAACTGCCTGCTGGACATCCCAAACTGGATGTCCCTTAGGCATCTCAAAACCAATATGTTTGAAACAGGACTTTTTGTCTTTTTCCTTAAATCTATCTTTTCACCAAACTTCTCTATTTCTTCTAGTGGTCACACCATCTAATAACCTAGATTTGCAACCTCTAATTCATTCTTGATTCTTCCCTTTCCATCAACTCCTGTATAAAATTGGTGGCCACAGTTTGTTAATTTTGTCTCCATGACATCTTTCATTTGTTTCATCTTTACTCACACAGCCTTTTCCCTAGTTCAGGCCCTCATCACCTCTTGCTTAGATTAGGGAAAGAGCTTCCTAATTGGTTTCCCTGCCTTCAGTTTCTTACTTCCTCTTTTTATCTTCCGTATAACTGCCAAATTGAAAATTATAAAATATAGATATGATAATATTATTCCTCCCCTTCCCCCCAAATTGTCAATGACTTCCTATTATCTTTAGGATAAAACACAAAATCCTCATTCTAACACTTAAAATGCTACACAGTCTTGTCTATTTAGTCTTATTTTATATTATCCTCCTTTGTGAAATCTGTCCAACTCCCTTTTTGTGACAGTCTATCTTCCACCTTTGCAAAGTGTTTTCCTATGTCTGAAATTCACTGTCTTCTCACTTCTGCTTCAAGGATATCTTGGCTTCTATTAAAGCATAGCTGAAATCACAGAATTTGATGGAAATATCTTGAGTAGTCATCCATTTATGAAAAAATGCCCTCTATAAATATACTTTCTAAGTTATTGCCTAGCCTTTGTTTGAAAAACCCCTAACTAGGGGTAACCCAGAATGTCTAGAAGCATCAATTTTGGAGTATCCCTCATTGGTAGTGAGTTTTTCCTGACATCAAGTCAAAATTTTCCTTAATGCAACTTCTACCCACTGTTTCTGAGCCTGCACTCTGTGGCAAAACAGAACAAAACTAATTCTTCCTCTATATGGAAGCTTCAAGTACTTGAAAAGATCTTTAATTTCCACCTTGAGTATTCCTCTCCTCAGGTTAAATATCCAGTACAAAAGGCCAAGAGATCAGCAGATAGGGAAGAACAAGTAAATAATGGGGAGGTAGTTGACCAAAGCAATCACACTGGCAAACTTTAAGTTGAGAGTGAATTTGCATGGGAAAAAGACTTTCTCACAATTCCAGGGATTTGCCAGAGGATTAGCAAAAGGCTAAGAAATATGGGTTAAAGATAATAAGAGAGAATATACATAATTTTATATGAGGTTTTTATTTGTCATATGTATCTCTTGGCTTAATGCTCATTTTTGTTTAATATTTAAATTCTAGTAATGAAATAAACAATATTTTATAACTAAATAAATAATTTTGTAATTAAAAGCAGAATTCAAGAATCAGGTACTAGAGGAGAATTCATCAGATTATAACCCGTTTTGAGTTAGAGTATAATGCCTCTCCATTTTGGCTGCATAAACATAGCACCACCTAGTGGCAATGAAAGCTTATTTTGCAGAGAAGAAAGATATATGACTACCAAAAATCCTTACTAGAAAATAAAGATTTGGTTGACAACTTGTGGTATAGGTAGTTAATGGAAGAGTCTGGTCTAGATCTCCAGATCTTCTGATTCTTTTTTCAGTGCTCTTTCCATTGAGGAAAAGAGTAGGATCAAAGAAGGCATAAAGAGCAAGCATGGATAGGATGAGGATAACTGATAAAAGACAGAAAGGTGGAGCTGCTCAATTTTTATCTTTCATTTTTTTCTCTAGAGAAAGAATTAATTTTGGACTTGAAAGAAAAATGGGTAATAGAAAATGGATATCTTCTTATTTAAAGAGAGAAAAAGGAGGGGGCAGAGCCAAGATGGCAGCTGGAAAGCAGGCACTAGCATGAGCTCCCCATCAAGTCCCTCCAAAAACCTATAAAAAATGTCTGTGAGCCAGTTCTGGAACTGCAGAATCCACAAAATAACAGAGGGAAGCAGGGCTCAAGCCCAGGACAGCCTGGATGGTCTCTGGGTGAGGTCTATCCCACATGGAGCTGGGAGCGGAGGGGAGCAGAGCTGAGCTGAGCAGAGCCCAGTGTGGGTGCGCGGACTAACCAGACCAGGAGCCGGGTGGAGCAGGCCCTAGTGCCCTGAATCAGTGAGCTGTGGCAATTGAAAGACTTCTCAACTCACAAACACCAAAGACAACAGAGAAGAACAGCAGAACCCACAAAACAGCAGAGGGAAGCAGGACACTAGCCCAGGACAGCCTGGATGGTCTCTGGGTAAGGTCTGCCCCACATGGAACTGGGAGTGGAGCAGAGCAGAACCCAACGTGGGCTGCACAGACCAGCCAGACCAGGAGCCGGGTGGAGGGTGCCCTAGGGCCCTGAATTGGTGAGCTGCAGCAATTGCCAGACTTCTCAACCTACAAACAAACCAAAAAAAAAAAAAAACAACAGAGAAGGTTAGTGGGAAAAGCTGCTGGGGACAGGGAGTTTGCAGTTCAGCCATCGCCCCAGGGGCAGTGGAGGTGGGGCAGCTACAGAACTATAGCTGCAGTTGCTTCAGGCCGCAGGCCCACCTGGTGGGAGGAATTAAGTGGCAGATCAGAGCAGGAGTGAAGACCCTGCTGAAGATCTAAGCCCAGTCTAGGTAGGGGGTTCTTGGGAAAGGAGGAGTGCTGATGTGGCAGCGCATCCGCCCAAGCTTGGAACATAGAACTCTTTAGTCTACAAGCAGTCATAAACCGCTGAAAAACTCAAGGGTCAAGCAAGTTGGCTGAGACCATGGCCAGGCAGTGAAAATGCACCCAGATTCAGTCTCAAATGCTGGAATCCTTCTTTGGTGACAAAGAATACCAAAACATAGTCAGAAGAAGTTAACAAAGTCATAGAGCCTACAACAAAAACCTCCAAGAAAAACATGAACTGGTCTCAGGCCATGGAAGAGCTCAAAAAGGATCTGCAAAAGCAAGTTAGAGAAGTAGAGGAAAAATTGGGAAGAGTAATGAGAAGGATTCAAGAAAACTATGAAAACAAGTCAATGACTTGCTAAAGGAGACCAAAAAAAAATACTGAAAAATATACTGAAGAAAACAACACCTTAAAAAAAAAGACTAACTCAAATGGCAAAAGAGCTCCAAAAAGCCAATGAGGAGAAGAATGCCTTGAAAGGCAGAATTAGCCAAATAGAAAAGGAGGTCCAAAAGACCACTGAAGAAAATACTACCTTAAAAATGAGATTGGAGCAAGTGGAAGCTAGTGACCTGATGAGAAATCAA
>CM053623.1:80524475-80547883 GCA_028646595.1 Phalanger gymnotis | reverse complement strand
ATGAATGCAAATCGAGGCACACTTCAGTCTCGCCTTTTTTCCCCTCCACTTTTTTTTCCCTCTCTCTTTTATATTTGTTGTTGGGTTCTGTTTTTTTTTTTTTTTGATTCTGTTTCGTCTTTCTCATGCGTCATGAGAAAATGTATAAATTAATTCAATGCCTAGTTATACCTGGAAGTTATATGGGACTCTATGCCCTCTTGGGGAGGGAGGGGGGAGGGAGGGAAGAAAATCTGGAACCCAAAATTATGTAGAACTGTTTGTTGCAATCTAAAAATAAAAAATTAAAAAAAAATTAAAAAAATAAAAAAAGTTTTAAATGAATAATATATATATATATATATATATATACAATTACAAAAGAAATGACATATTGAAATACTTATCAAAAGTATATGCATATTATTTAAGTTCACAGACCCCAGGTTAAGAACTCTTGACTTGCTCAAACCCATTCACTTTAAAGAAAGACTGAGGCCTGGAAAAAGTGATTCATCCAAGGTCACCAAGGTAATATACATCAGGGGAAAGATTTTAACACAAGTTATCTGACTCCAGAACCAGTGTTCTTTCCATTGCCTCTCCCTTTCATAGAATATAGAAAGACAGTAGGAGAAAGAAAGGGAGGATCCCTTTAAACTTCAAGAATCAGTGGAGAATGCTGACAGAAGCAAGAAACACAGAACCTAAGTGCTGGGGAAAGGAGAGAAATGGTTCTTATTGAAATGAAATTACATTCCTTGAATATATACCCATTGACAGTGGGAAGAGGGAAATTCATGGAGTGGCAGGTAGAAACCAGACTGAAAGTTTAATTGTACTAAAAAGAATTAGGGATTGTCAAATAAGGTTCATATAAGTCTGCCCCCCTTGGAAAGGAGGCCTTTCCTTGTGTGCTATTAATACTTTCTAATATCTGCCAAGTAGCTGTCTTGACTTTCCAAAGACAGGCAGCTATTCCTCTGACTTTATGACCCCTGGATTCCTGCACAGCCCTCATCCTGCAGACTGAAATCCATGGATATTGAGATGGGGTTCCATCCTGCTCTTGTTTGCAGTGAGAATAAGTTTTACATCCATAGTAGGGACAATTACTAATTCATTAACAAGGTCTACATTCTTCCTCACTCTGCTCACCATGAGTCACTATACTCTCACCCACAAGATTTAGTCCTAAAGTAGTGTCTTCATTGAACATATCTAAAGTGACTCTCCATGTACCTAGCTTTTAAAGTGACTTTGTTCTATGGGATAGTTATCTTATTATCTCTGTGTCTTCCTAAAGAATGCAGTGCAGAATTAGGGCCTCTTCTTCTTCCACAAGGCAGAGGCCTCTGT
Organism: Phalanger gymnotis; assembly: GCA_028646595.1. Lineage (NCBI taxonomy): Eukaryota > Metazoa > Chordata > Mammalia > Diprotodontia > Phalangeridae > Phalanger > Phalanger gymnotis. The sequence continues at coordinate 80,546,545 of CM053623.1, read as the reverse complement.
CCTTTTAGGTGGGAACTCACACTGTCCAACCCAGGCCAGGATTCTGGGCTTTGGCCTGTATTAGAATAAACAGAAAGGAAAAAACAGGGCATTCCACACAGGCAGACAGATTGCTCCGGAAAGATTCAGTTGGTTCAATTACCAACAAAATAATGGACATAGTTGTCCAAGCAAGAGGCATCTAGAAGCATTAGTCCCACCACCACTTATAAGGCATCTAGGAAAACAGATTGACTACCATTAAGTATAAATCCAATCAAACTCATGAGATTGTACAATGGCTTCCATACTATCCCTTTGGGTCTATTTTATTTAGGAGTAATGTTAGGTGGTTAAGAGTTTGAAATAGTTATCTCCAGATTCCTTTAAATTATCAGTTAAACCCTGAAAGAATTTATGGAAATAAATTCTAGGGCCATATGTAAAGGCAAGGAATTTTTTTTAATTACTGAATAATAGAGACCTGAAGCATGTGGAAAACTATGTGAAGGGAAGCTAAATGAGGAAAAGATAAGAAAAAAGCAGGGCATCTATGGAAATGGAGGGGTGGCTAGATTTAGAGCAGAGGCAGAAGAGCATTTCAGTACATTCTAACTTTGTTAAAAGTTAGTCAAATGCAATGTAAATCATAAGCATGCAAAGAGAACAACAGTAATCGAGCCTGTGGGAGATTTGCATCCATTTCTTTCAAGATGAATTGTCCTTGGCTTGCAATCATGTATCTTCCTGTCCAGTCCTACTAGAGTTCTGAATCACCAAAGAAGAACCCAGAAAGAGTCTAGAAGAGGAAAGAGTTCTCTAGAAATTTGTACGTATCAACATCCACACTCCATTATTGGTTGGTTGGTTCATTCTTGAAGAGGACCAAGATGCCATCGCTATGTTGGAGTCAAGATACAGTGTGTCTGACTGTGGCCTATCAGACCAATATGACTCTGGAATGCTCTCCAATGGGTCAGGCACAAACAGCCCACGGGAACATTTGGAGTGGAGATGTTTCTAAACATGTTTCTTTTGAACTGCTTCAATTCTGCTTTGCTCACAGAACATAACACCTTAATTGATGTAGGTATACCATGCTAAGTGGTATTTTACCCATGTCTCTCATGTCACATAATTGATTTTTTTAGTGAGACCTTGAGATTGTCCTTGGATCACTTCTTCTGACTTCCATGTGAGCAGTTGTCTAGTGTGAGTTCTCTGTAAAATAGTCTTTTTGGTAAATTTACATTCCGCACTCAAATAACATGGCCAGCCTATTGGAGTTGTACTCCATTATTATGGATTATGATTGAATTGAATTTGAATTGAAATTGAATAAAGGGGGATAGGTTAGGAAGGAGCAAAATATAGTTAGTCTTTCACAACATTGTGGAAGGGTCTTACATAATGATACATGTGTGGCCTATGTTGAATTGCTTGCCTTCTTAGGGAGGGTGGGTGGGGAGGGAAGAGGGGAGAGAATTTGGAACTCAAAGTTTTAAAAACAGATGTTCAAAAACATTTTTTTGCATGCAACTGGGAAATAAGATACACAGGCAATGGGGCATAGAAATTTATCTTGCCCCACAGGAAAGTAAGGGGAAAGGGGATGGGAGGAGACTGGGATGACAGAAGGGAGAGCTAACTGGGGAATGGGGCAACCAGAATATATGCCATCTTGGAGTGGGGGGGGTAGAAATGGGGGAGACAATTTGTAATTCAAATTCCTGTGAAAATCAATGCTGAAAACTAAATATATTAAATAAATAAATGAATGAATGAATAAATAAATAAATAAATAAAAAGAGACAGCATGATAGAGTGACTAGAGAGCTGGCCTAGAAACCAGGAAAGTCTGGATTCAAGTCCTGCCTCTGACATAAACTGGCTGTGTGACCTGGGGCAAGTTACTTAGCCTCTCACAGTGATCTAGGCAGATCTCTAAGACTGTAGGTTGGAGAGAAGAAGCAAATCTTCACTGGTAGGAAGAATTTCCTTACCTAGGATGTCTCTATACAAATGAAATTACAGGGCCACTATTCTCCACCTCTGTCACTATGATGAAGTAGAACACATACAGAACTTTTAAAAATAAATTTTAATTGATAGCTTTTGTTTTGTATTTATGGCATCATAGTTATCCCAAGTATCCATTCTTTTAAAAATAAATTTTGATTGATATAAAAAAATAAAGAGAAAAAAAGAAAATACCTATGTGACTTTTATGTGTTCTAGTCACCTGGTGCAATTGAAGTATAACCTTTAATTTACTATGAAAAAAACAAGAGACTTTATTGATTAGTCAGTGTCAGTGAAATTTGAATGACTATGGATAATTGAAATGGTATCACAGGACTAGAAAAGCTCAAATATAGTCCTGACTTTTCAAAAAAGGAAGAGAATGTAATCTGTAAACTATTATCCAGTGAGCTTGAGTTTGCATCATGGCAGTATTGTAGATCATATTAATGAAGAGATGGTCAGTAAACAATTAGAAAAGGAAGCAGTGATCATGGAAAGCCAACATAGCTCCATCAAGAACAGATCATGCTAGACCAATTTAATTTTCTCCTTTTTGAGAGGATATTTGAGCTCACAAATCAGGGACATTCTGTAAATGTGATTTGCTTAGATTCCAGCAAAACATTTCCCAAAATCTCTCATGTTGTTATTGTAGGAAAAGCTGGAATAGACAACATGGCACAGTAGAAAGACAGGTGGATTTGGTTCCAGCAGTGGACATAGATTCAAATCCTAGTTTCTGCCTCTTAATACTTCTATGACCTTGGGCAAGCCACTTAACTTTTCTAGGCCTCTATTTCATAGTCTGTAAAATTATGATGGTGGGCTAGATGTCTTCTCAAGCCCCATTTAAACTCCAAATCTATGATCTTATGATGCTATATAGGCTAGATAAGCAGTATCTCACACTCTATTCATTATATATATATATGTGCATATATGCATATATGCATGCATAAACAATAATACACATACACACATTATATACACATGTATTTACATGTATGTGCTTTCATATATGTTTATGCATGAATCTATATATACACATAAATACATCCATGCATATAAACAGGAAAGGGTCTCTGAAACCATCAGGGAAAAGAAATTAAAAATGATCTATAAACTAGGTTCTCTATGGGTACAACTTCTGTAACAAGTACCATAGCTAGGGTGATAGGTACACTTATCTATCTATCTATCTATCTATCTATCTATCTATCTATCTATCTATCTCTTAGAAGCCTTCTTTAGCTCACTACTGTTGTCAAGACAAAACATAGAAGCCTCAATGAGGCATTCAAAGTCTTTATAATATATCACCAACCTTTTCAGTCTTATAATACATTCCCTTCTTTCATGAAATCTCAACTTTAGGCAAACTGATGTACTTGCTATCCCTTGAATACATTTTGCCTTTTCCCACACCTACACTTTTGATTACAGTGATTCACTGCCCTGGAAGGGTGGAGCAGCTCCTCCATTAATAATTAGTGAGTTACGTGGGGCAGTTAGCACCTGGCGGGCCACCTGATGGCACATGCAAAGATTACACTTTGAATGGCATATGCAAAAACTATATTTTGTATGGCTATTGCATTTCCATATGTGTGTGTGTGTATAAATAATGTACGCATACATTCATATATGTAGAAAAGCAGGTAGATAGGCAGCCAATGCTCATGTTTCTCCCATTTGGGAAATGGTTTTAGCTATCCTTCCTTTGAGGGCAGCTAAGAAGCACAGTGGTTAGAGCTCTGGGCCTAGAGTCAGGAAGACTTATCTACAGGAGTTCAAATCCAGCCTCAGATACTTACTAGATGTTTGACTCTGGGCAAGTCACCTCACCCTGTTTGCCTAAGTTCCTCATTTGTGAAATGAGCTGGAGAAGGAAATGGCAAACCACTCTAGTATCTTTGCCAAGAAAACCCCGAATGGGGTCAGGAAGAGTTGGACATAACTTAAAAATGACTAAACTGAACCATCCTTCCTTTATTTAGGGAGAAAGGGCACTGGATTGATCACTTATTACCTGTGTAAATAGACCAAGTTACTTGATTTCTGTTGGCTTTACTTTCCTTGCTGTACAATTAGAAAGTTGACCAAGATCTCTAAGATTCTCTCAAAGTTTACATCCTATGCTGTCCATTGAATTAAAAATGACTCAATAAAGAGAGACTGAATTTTCTCTCCTTTTCACAGTCCTAGTGGTAATGCTTATGCTTAACTCCCTTTTGGAGAAGTGATGCTCTGCAAATGATTTATTCCAGTGAGGTTACTATCCTCCTCCTCATCATTAGGCCCCTAGAGATTGTGAGTAATAGATTTATTATATGCTATGTAATTTTGTTTCTTTCTTTATCTTTGTTTGGATCCTTCTGTCCACCTCCTTTCTAGATTACCTTTTTCTCTGGCTTGTGTTGGTAAGCAAAATGGCCTTTGTTTTCTTTGAGTAACTCAGTGTATTTCATTAAGCCTTACTAGGTGCTAAGCCCCAGGCCCAAAGCCCTATTAGGTGTGGAAACTATGTGGGTGTGGATTGACGACTGAGGTGGGGCCCAAGGTGGGGCTGGCAAAGGGGAGGTGTTAACTCCAGAGCCATGCCCTATTAGGTGTTAACCTAATCTATGTGGATGTGAACCTACCAGGGTCCTAAGGGGAGGGGCCAACTCAAGAACCAATAAGCTCTGGTCATTCAGACGACACTTGATGACGTCAAAAACTCTATAACAGGAGAGAAGACAGCTTGAAGATTGATTTTCTGTTGGATCCAGAAACAGCTACAGCCGAAACTAAAGATAAAGCCGAAGCAGAAGCTGTGGAAGCAGAGCCGACCCATGTGTGGACCAAGGAGTGGGGAAGCATGAATATGATTTGGTTTAATGCCATCATGTTTTTCTGTGGCCTCCTGGTTACTCTTGTGAGGCGGACTTATTGGGCCTGGAAGCTTTTGATCAAAATACCAAAATGGAGACACTGGTTAGTGGGTCTGTAACTTTGGAGCTTGAATAAATGCTTTAATTCTTCTGCCTTCTACTTGGAGAATTCCTTATATCCTGCGGTTCTGAACTGTTCAGACATATATGTGATTCTCTTTGAAATCATAAATTCTGCCTTCATAATACATGGCTGTACAGTAAATTTGACTTCTCTTCTTAAGAAGAGAAATTCTGCTTCTGTGTTCTGTTTCTGCCTTTAGTCTAAATTGAGTCTCTCTTTCAATTCCCTTAGACGTGGAGGAAATAGTGCCCTATCTCTCTAGTTTCCAGGTTCTTCCATATAACTCAGGCTGAGTTACACCTAAGAGAGAGTTCCTTGATTTCTGGAGCAGTAGAACAAATTTTTACTCAGTGTCATGCAATGAAAAGAGCATACACAGGCCTGGTCATGAAATCAGAACATCTGGGTTTGAGTCCTGGCTCTGCCACTTCCTAGCTCTCTGACCATAGGCAAATTACATACCTCTCTTAACATCTGTAAAATGGGGATCATAATATTTCTACTTACTACACAAATTTATGAGTATCTAAATGAAGTACTATTATTCTCCCAACCATTTGTTTACTGAGATATTCTGCCAACTGTCTTTACAGCTCTGCTCTTTCCTATCTTCCTCTTACTTTTCTTTTATAATGAGTACATTATCCTCCATAACCCCTGGTTATGGTTAATAAGACTGGTTAATAAGGTTAATAAGACTACCTCATTGCTTAGTCACCCTTCCTTCAGTCTAAGTCATTCTCATTTTCAATTACTCTTCCAGATAATCCAGTTAGCTCTTTAAAAATTCAAGTCCAGTGAATCAGCAAAGCATAGAATCACAAAATTTTGGAGTTGGAGGGTACCTCAGTATCATCTAGTCCAATCCATTTCTCATGATAATGTATATGCCAAGTGACCATCCAGCCTTTGTTAGAACTGAAATGAGGTGAAATTCTACCATCCATGGAAGTCTATTTCATTTTTGAAAACCTCTAGTTTTAAAGAAGATTTTCTTGACATCAAACCTAAATGTCTCTTTGTAATTTTCACCCATTCCTCATGGTTCTGTCCCTTAGGACCAAATAGAACAAGATTAATCTCTCTTCAAATGACAACCCATCAAATGCATGAATGCAAATGCCATGACCCTCCTTAATCTTCTCTTTTGTAGGCTAAACACCCTCATTTCCTTCCACCCATTTTCACATGACATGGACTCCAGGTACTTCTCCAGCTGATGCTCTACAGTTTATTAATACCCTTCTAAAACTGTGATACTCAGAATTGAACATAAAGCTCCAGATGTGGTCTAATCAGTGAAGAATCCAGAGAAGCTCTTCTTCCTGAGAGACTGATTTCTTCTTGGAAGTCATGCCCCTCTTAATGAAGTCCTAGATTTTAGTAACTTTTCAAGTTTCCACATGATGCTACTGCTTCATATTCAGCATATAGTCCACTGAAAACTGCAATTTAGAGGAAAGGACATGGATCAAAATCCTTGCTCTGCTGCTCACTGTATGACTTTGTGCACTTACTAATCACCCTGGGCCTCAGTTTCCTAATTTGTAAAGTGACAAGGTTCTTCCTTGCCTGAAAGTGTTGCATTTTGAACTTGCTTTCCAACATATTATGATCTAAGACACTTATAAATTTAAAGCTAGAAGAAACCTTAGAGCTCACTGAAACCAGTATCCTCATTTTAGAGGTGAGGAACTTGAGATCCAGGGAGATAATGGCTTTTCCCATGTCACATAGCTAACAAATATCTGGGGAAGGATTAGAATCCAGGTCTTCCTGACTCCAAATCTAGGACAAGACACACAAGTCATCACATTACTACTCTGTCTCATGGGAGTGCTTAGTTAATATTTTTCTTATTAATTCTATATCTGGAAAATATTTCCATCTGTTTTCTATGTTTTTAATGCTGTGCTATTTTGTATTTGGACTGATTATTCCTTTGGTGTTATTTGTGGTATGTGGAATAAGCTGCTGATCTAAACCTTATTTCGGCTAAACTACCTTCTCATTTTCCTGTTACTTTTGTCAACGAGAGAGAATGCCCCCAAGTAGATTGTATTCTTTGTCTACTGAACACACTGAAGACTTCTGAATGGAATGTTCTTCCACAAAGAGGCTATGAGAAATTGTCACTTAATAGTACATTCTGTAAAGATCTGTGATGTCTGAATAGAGGGGAAAGGGCTAACAGTTTATTTCTTCAGAGACTGAATTTAACATTTAACTTGAGGAAAAATAAGATTTTTTGATGAGATTTTCATTGATATTGTGAATGAACTGAATGAATTGCATTTCCAGAAGTGGAGAAAATTCATCTGCTGTTATAGAGAGGGTTTAAGATGACTCTTTTGATATGATTTTTTGCACAGTTGGCATATTACAAATGATTATCTATGTCTTTGCTTTGTTTTATTTTTTAAATTATATTTTTCCAGTAATTTGAATATTTATTTAGTCATAAGATATTAAGTGATTTAGTCTATAGTTATACATGAGTAACTATTGGTATGAAAGAAGCTTTCCACTTTATGCAATAAATAATATTTAATGAACTGAGAAGGAGGTTTGAGTCAATTGACTGAAGTAAAAGAGGTTTCAAGTTTACTAATTAATTAAAATATATCAAAACACACCCAAATTCTAGCGTTTGGGATCAAAGATTGAATATAGAAATGAATCAAGGGGCAGTCTGAGGAGTGATCTACAAGCGAAGTGAATGCCAGTCAACAATACTTTGCGTCAATGGTTTGCCATTTCCTTCTCTAGTGTGTCCTCACTTTTACAGAGGAGGAACGGAGGCAAATAGGAGTTAAGTGACTGGCCTAGGGTAATGCAGCTAGTAAGTGTCTGAGGCCAAATTTGAACTCAGATGTTCTAGATTCCAGACCCACTGCTTTATCTACTAGACCATACACTAGACACACACACACACACACATATATATGTATATATATATATAGTCATACATACATAAAATATATCTATGTCTATCTAACTGTATCTATATCTATCTATATGAATCCCCAGAACAGCACACACCTTAAACTTCCAAACTAGCCTTAGCTAAATTATATCCTGACCATTCTAATGTTTAGGAGTGGTACTTCCATGAAATTATTCTCCTCTTGCCCTGAATAAGAATGATGACTTTCCTTTAGTGCACAACATATCCAAATTTGAGATGAACCCACCTAGGTCTCTTGACTTCATTCATGGGTCTGCGCTTCCAATTCTGGGGTCACTCTAAGTCAATCTTTCTTCTCCCTGAGCTACCAGTAAAAATGTTATTCCATTGCATTCTAGGAGCTTTTAGCTGAATCTTTCTAGTTTCTTGCTTTCTTACTACCCATCAACTCTTATGCAGATATTATCATGCCAATATTTAGTGAGTAAGTGAAACTGGTTTATTGTTAATGAGAAAGCAGAGCTATCTCTCCTGGGAAGAAATGTCTCTGAGTTTAAGAGAATGATAAATCTAAAGGGAACCCAGGTATCTAAGTTAGAGATAGAAGATTACTAGAATAAGAGAAAAATAGGCTTTTGATTCAATAGAGGCTGAGTATAAGCAGAGCTATACTGCTTTGACATACAGAAGAAAGCACCTTTGTGTAGTCACAAAGTAGAAACTGGGGAATTTTTTTTGACAGATCTCTGATTTCATCATTGTAATGAACTTGAAGTGAGGAATTCCCTCTGCCAATGCAGATTGGCACCAGCTTTTCAATTTATTGTTTTAATCTCTTAGACCAAGGGGTTAAATCATATATATTCAGTATCACATAGCTCTAGCATTTGTCAGAAACTGGACTTAAATTTAACTCTCCTGAAGCCAAAGCCAGCTCTCTTGTCTCCTAAGCCATGATGCCTTTCATAAATAGTAAAACCGGGGGTGGGGGATTCTCATGCAGCTTTCAAAGGGCTGTATAAGAAAAAAATGAAGATGATTGGAATTCTACCAAAAAAATCCACAGACGAAGCAGCTCCTGGTTCAAAGATATGTGAGATTCCCTTTCAGGACAAAGGACTTCCAAACGAGTGTAATCAGTAAGGACAGTCTCCAAAGATGAACCTCTTGAGAGGTGAATAGATGGCTTGTATTTCTTTCTGGCTACTTCACTTCTAACATTCTGTATAGAATCCTCTTTTTCTAACCATCTGTAGTCAAAGAATTTTTATTATGTAAAAGAATGTTTTGAATATAGCAAAGGACATGGTAGTAGAAGCATTTCTTCTACGGAGGTCACGGCCAAAAAAGAGAGATAGATCTCCAAAGCAAATGGAAAACTCCTTTCTGTTGTTTAGAAGTCCCCTGAACTTGTCTTTTTGAGTTGCCGTATTTTCCAGAAACACTGTTCCTAGAGTATGCAAGAGGCCCTGAAGGTATAAAGGATGAAGCCCCACCTCCTCCCTGAGCTGACATAATTTGTTATTTGCACCCCAAGCTGCACTTCTGTGTTCCTTGGGAATCAAGACAGGTGTCAGTCAGTCTGCACTAGACTGAGATACTGTTTGTACAGCTGGGACCCTTGCAGATAAGTAGACCATCTTCATTCAGGAGGGAATTAGTCTTTTCCCCTCCCCTATGATTTACCCTTTTTTTTTTGTAACTTGAATACCAGTGCTTTCCCTGAAAGGCTGGACTCCTTGGTATAGGGAGTTCCCACATGCATGTGCTTTCTCTTATAATAAATCCAATTGCAATGTACATCTCATGGACTTAAGATCTTGTTTTTAGTTAACACTTTGCTACCATAATGATAAAATTGTCACTTGTAGAGAAAAAAAATAATTCTTTCTTTCTCAGACAGGAAACTAAAATTATACTGGAAAATGTTGATGATAATTTCGTGGGGAAAGGCAAAGAAATATTTTATATTACATATAGAGTAGTAAAACAGTGATAAAAGAAAACTAATAACTGGGCATGTGAACATATTAAAATAGGGGAACTGCTTCAGGAGTTAGACAAGAAGCTTGGCACTTGGGTTACCCAGGTCAGTGCTGTGGTACTTGAGGAAACACTATCTACTAACTTTTGAAAGGGAACAAGGAAATCTTTGCATACTAGAAATAAGATCTTCCCCAATGTTAGTGATACCCCATAATGTTGATGGAATAGGAAGGCCTATGTGACCACATGTATTCAGTCACAGCTGTGATGCATCCTGAGTCACACAGATCCTGTTGGGGGAGGAACTTGACTAAGGAGGAGCTTGCTTAAGGGGAGGTTTGCTTACTGGGAGGCTCGTTTATAGAAAGGCTTTCACACCTTTTGGTAGTAAACTAATTAGGCACTGAGTCATGAGGGCTGCTATGACTTCTGGCTCTCAGAAGTGTATATATATTCTGAAGTTGGTATTTTGTTTTGGATGTTCACTTATGAGAAGGACCTTTTGATTTCCTGGACAAGATTCTGAGTAGCCATTTGTTCAAAGCCACCCCGCCCCAGCCCAAATACTCAGATGTATCTGTGCTCCCCCAATCCGGCGGTGGATGTAGGTGGTTGTATTACTTTCCCCAGGTAGTTGGAGCCCTGTTTGTTGATCTTTGTGCTAATTTTTTTGCTTGTATTTTCTCTGCTTGTATTTTTGCCATGTTCAGGGTGCTGACCTTTCCCTTGAACTAGTGAATGTAATTAAAGTAAGATTGTTGACCCCTTAAAGTTGGCCTTTCCTTTAAGAAAAGCAGATCAAAGAACCTGGACTAGCAGGCCATCCAGGGAGTGCCAGGTTGCTTGCTGTTACAGACCCCCAAAAATGGAGGAAAGAATCAATTCAGGCTGCTTGACCTCAGAGGGCAAAGTGGAAGTGACCTTGGTAGCTAAGTGGCAGAGTAGATAGTGTATATAACTTAGAGCGAGGAAGATCTGTGTTCAAATTCTGCCTCAGACATTTTCTAGAGATCTGATTCTGGCAAGTCATTTAACCTCTCCCAACCTTAGTTCCCTTCTGCGTTAGATGGGTATGATAATAGCATCTAACACAGTATTGTTTTGAGGATCTTTTGAGATAATATGCAGAAAATGCTCAGCTAAACTTAAAGCATTATATATGTTTTAAGTGTTATTATCATTATTAAAGTTAGGACCACTGAGTGGAACTTACAGAGAGACAGAGTCAGGCTCAATTATAAGGAAAACTTTTATAAAAATCAAAGCTATCCCAAAAAGGGAATGATCTGTATTCCAAGCATAATGAGTTCCCAGTGACTCCAGGTCTTTGAGGGAAGACTAATTAATCCCTAGTTGGGGATGTTGTAGTGGGCATTAATACTTCAGTTGTGGGTAGGATTAAATGTCCTCCAAATTCCCTTCCAACTCTGAAATTCTATGGCTTGATGATCTCTTGCCAGCTTTAAGAGTACATGAGTCCAAGTAACATTGTCTGAGATTAGTCTCCTTACTCTCCAACTCAAATGAGCCAAGATAATGTGTTTGTTCAAGAGAACCTAGAATCAGAGAAAACTGAGAAAATTAATGCTTCATGATATTGGAAAAGGTGGTATTGATACTGCCCACTACTCTCTTATTACAAGTCTGCCTTGCCAAAATGGATGGGATAGCTCTAGGCATCACTTGGAAGAAAAGCTTAATTGCATGACAGAATTATATGAATGTAAACTTTCTATAAAACCATGGACCTCGTACTTAGAATTGGTGCTAATGCTAAAAGCTGGTAGTCACATAATGGATCAGGGAAAAACTAATAATATCATTAAGTCAGATAATTATTAAAAGCTATCAGTTACTACATTCTAAGCCTTTTAGATTCATGACTGGCAAAGGGATCTGTACTTTTGATTTATGAAAAGTATATGATGACTTGAATATGAGGACAGAATTTAAAGAGCTTTTGTAACTCCAGAAGGTATGTTAGTATACAGTCCTTTACTTTAGATTAAGAAACATCCCATAATCACTCTTTTCCAAGCTAGTTAAATATTTAACAGGCTAAGATGGTTTTGTAGCTGCTTCTGATAAAATTTCAGGTCCTGAGTGCCATTCAGAACACAGGTCTCACTCTAAAGACCATTAATTTTCTCTTTGGACAGCCTGAGGCTGTATATTTAAGGCATAGAGTGAGAAATCCTATGTAAACAAGGAATTTGTAATGGCAAAAGTGTTGGGAATATTAGAGAGAACATTGGGGAAATTTGGAACACTGAAAAAGGTAGGTGACCCTGGAGAGATAATTTCTATGTGTCCAGCATTGTCTAGAGGATAGAGTTTCCTGAACTGCCAAAATGACTATATGATTCATTTAGCAAGTATTTATTATATTTATATCTCCCACATCTAAATCTTTACAGCAGAGAAAGGTGACTCATCAAACTTAATGAAAATCTCTTTTGAGGACAGCCAAATTAGTTTTCTCTGATTGAGCATTCATTGAGCAACAGTAATTTTGTTTCCACTGCAATTTTTCCCATTGGGAACAGAATGTGCCAACCAGACAATATGAAGATTCTAGACCATCTGCTTTAGTGAGTAGTGAGTCGTCATTTCTAGAAACCTTTAGGTCATCTTACCCTTCCCCTTGTCTCTATCAGGTGACTTTCTGGCCTGAATTTGACTCCTAGACTCCAAGGTGGCTGCAATGCTCCATGGGACTCCAGGGCTATCACATCCCTTGAAGATGTTCCTAGGGCTATGATGAAAACTTACACATTAATTCTTAGGATCAAGTTGTGTACTATTTCAATGAAAACATGCAGAATGGCCACACAAAAACATGGAAATGGAGGCAGAGCAAATTAATGCCAGTGAAGTCATTACTTGAGGAGTATGGTTATGTTTACTATTTGGACATAAAATGAAATTGGGACTCTCATATTTGGGGGATAGATATGGAGTTACCAATTAAAAAAAAACTTACCAAGTTTGGATCCAACAATGCCTTATTACAATGCAACTTTCCAATTGGACATACCCCGAAATGATTATCACATGTTTTATTGGAGTTATAAAGATTAAACAAATCTCTTTTCTTCTGTGTGTGTTCCTGGGGGCACCTTTATCATCACACTGACCTACAACCTGCAAAAAATTTAACACAAAGAAAATGCCAAGAATCTGGGTCATTTGCCACCTACCAGCTGTTCCATCTAAGGCAAATTGCTTCAGCTCTCTGGGCCTCACCTTTCTCATTGGTAAAGTAACGGGATTAGCCTGGAGAAGCGGTGCTTAACCTGGGGTCCATGAACATTTTCAATAGTTTTGATAACTATATTTCAAATAAATGACTTTTTTTAAATCCTCCCTATTTTATGCATTTAAGGGCATTATTCTGAGGAGAGATCCTTAGGCTTCCTCAGATTGCCGAAGGGCACCATGACCTGAAAAATAAAGCTTAAGTACACCTGATTAGATGATCATTAATGCCCCTTCTGACTCTAAAAATCCTGAGTCTTATGATGTGTCACAAGGACAGGAACAACTCTGACCTTGACACTCTCTTCTAGGCATTACACTATTCTCTCAGGCAGATGTGTCAGAGATCCTGGACTCAGGACTCACTGAAGGCTTTTGAGTACAAGAACGACACACTTAAAGAAACAGAATTAGAAATATTACTTTGGCGTCAGTTTAAAGGATGGATTGGAGAGAGGACAAGACTAGAGGCAGGGAGACTAGGAGGTATTTCAAAAGTCCATGTGAGATGTGATCAAGGCTTGGACCAGGAAGGGGGAATGGAAAGGAGAAACAAGAGATGGGGTAGTGGCAGAATGAACAGAACTTGGTGATGTTTCAGATATTTGGGGACAGATTGAGGGAAGAGTCAAAGATCATTCTGAGATTTGACCTTGGATGGCTGGGAGAACAGTGGAATTATGGACCAAAATGAGGACATTAAAGGGAGGGGCAATTTTAGGGGGAAAGATGATGTTAGTTTTGGACATATTAGGTTTGTTACTGCTATTCAGGTGGAGATATCCAGTAGACAGGCTATAGCTCAGATTATAGATAAGGATTAAAGTCATTTGAGTACCACCCTCCAATATCTAGATAAAGCAGATATAGTTGTTTTTACTCAAAATAGTATAATAGTAGAAACTTCTACAATAATTTTTTAAAATGCTTTTGTCTTCAATAAAGCCAACTCACTTCCCCAACTGGGAATAAAAGCCTGCTAATAAATTCAATCAGAATACTGACAGTAATCTTTAATTTTATTTCATTTTGCTGAAGAGTTTAGCCCTTAATGGATGACTAAAGATATCAGGTATCCAATGATGCTTATGCTTAGGTAGGTTCTAACAATGCAGAATTTGAAAGAGGGTTTTTTGGGAGATACCTCTAGATAAATACAGAACTTTCTCTTAAATTCTAAGTAATCAAAGATTCCCAGAACTACTCCAAAATCATGTGAATAAACTTTTAAAATCATATTTTCATTCTGGAAGATTTAAAAGCTGTATTGATTTGTGGCAAAGCTTCAAATCACGAAGAATGCCAAAAGGACAGGGAACTTGGGATACAACAGTAATGTTTGTATTCAACTGAACAAACCCATTGATCTTTACATCAAAGTCATCCCTGAGATCCAAATTATTAGCCTCTTTTAATGAAAATCTTGATCTATAAATGAACTACATCCTCTGCCAAGAGACAAATGTTGACTTATTTTGAAAAAAAAATAAAGGTCATCACAAGTACTATCTGTATTTTGAGAACAATCTCATTAGCAAAATGATATCAATCATCAAAAGTGATTTTCATGGTCTCATCTTGTGACTCCTCCAGTCTGGCACAGTTTTCATACAATGTCAATAAGAGGGCAAATAAGAAAGCCAAGTCTAATATCACCAAGCATCACAGCAAATAAAAAAGGAAATGAGACAATGGTTTAAAAATTTAGACTCACTGTCCTGTAATTTCCAGCTCAGTGGACATTCCCAAAATTTTGGGATAACTCACAGTGCTTACTTGTTGATATATATCAGATTTGGAGGTGCTTTAACTGTTGGGGCACATTCATAAATTATAGGATTGTCATTTGTCCCTTTCTTGATCCCTCCCTACATGATTAATGTAAATTATGCAAATATATCTATGGAAAGAAGACATCAGCAAAGAGTTACTTAATGGTTATAACCAAGCTATACATGTTCAACATGTAGATATAATTTTCATCTTCTTAACTTGAACAATACAGGTACAGATACTTTCAACAGCTTTATTTAACAGTTGCCTTAAATACTCCTCAGTTTTCTGTAGCAAAATATGTAGACCTTTTATATGTACATATATATATATACATATATATATATATACATACACACACACCTATATATATACATATATATATATATATATATATATATACATATATATATATATATAAAACCCTTCATGGACTTCTTTTCTTTTCTTAGTTATATTGGCAAATGAGGAAATATAGCAGTGACAAAATATCGTATCTTTTTTACTTTTGGACAACTTGCTTACCCCAAAAGGATGTCAGAAACACACACAATTTTGTGACTGTTTCAGGATATAATAGCTATTCATACATCTTTGAAGAGATCACAATGGTATATACCATTTGCAGACTCTCCTTCCTTCCTTCCTCCCTCCCTCTGTCCTTTCCTCCCTCCCTCCTTCCCTCTCTCCTTTCCTTCCTTCCTCTTTTGCTTGATTAATTACACCAGTCCCTGGTATCAAGTTTAATTGCACATGCTGTTTCCACAATCTGGCTAGCAGCTTCTGTGGGGGTGTAAGATCCACCCACAGCCAGGACCCAGAAAGCTGCCAATGGCACATATTCTTTTGATCTGCTTAACTAAGGAAAGCAAGGTGAAGGGGTTTGACAAGCTTACTTTAATTCAGCATACAAATATCATTCACTTAATTCAGGGAAAAAAGCCAACACACTGAACTTCAGAGCAAAATACAAACAAAAAACAAACATCAACAGACAGACCCAATACAATTCGTAGTTACCAACATCTAGATTCAGTCCAGGTTCAGAACAAGGGCTGGCCCAGAGTCACGAGCGCCACCACTGCTGCGGCAAAGAGCTCCAAGGAAGAGGAGGCCAAGCCCTGGTTTTATATCTTTTTCAGTGTCAGGGGTGAGTCACACATGCGACTCACCTACGTGACCTAAAATCATCACAAAGAGGAGACTTAAACCCACATGGTCTAAGAGCCTCTGCTGTCCCAGACATGTAAACTAGGCCCTCTCTAGAGTTAGCCCTACCTTGGGCCCCACCTTAGTTGCCAATCCACACCCACATAGGATTTACACCTAATAGGGGTTTGGGCCTGGGGCTTAGCAATTAGTAAGACTCAATGAAATACACTGAATTACTCAAAACAAACAAAATCCGAACTTTTCAAGGGTACTTGTTGAACTAAGTGCTAAGGAGTGCATTTTGCTTACCAACACAGATGCAGAACATAATTGTAGTTCTGTGAAGAGTTCCTTGTTTAAAGATGGAAATGATTCCTAATCAGGTTCAAATTCTCCAGTTCTTTGACTAAAGGTTTTGATCACCATTAGGTAGGTAAATGAACTGGCTTGAGGAAATTGTTTCTCACTTTGTCTTTGCCTTCAGTAACTTCTTTCATCTGAGTTGTATCTGCAGCCATTCTTGTGATTTCCAATTTGTTTAAGAGACAGAGATCTGATATTTTTTTCAGGGAGGGGCTTATCATCTCTTTCAATGATGGATCACTAAGTACTACTTCATGGAAGACATATTGGGTTGCTTTGATGAATAAATGTAAATCATTGCAGATAGCTTACTGTCCTTGAGTGACTTATGAAGTGTTTCTTTCAATTAAATTAAATTCAACAAGTATTTATTGCTGGACCTGTGGGCTAAATATGCCCCCTGAAATATTGTGCTTAGTAATCTTTTATTCATGGATAGTGTAGAAGTAAACAAATTCATCTATAGCCCCACTTTTGGGAAATACCAAAATGAATGCAATCTAAATGAATGAGGATTACTGTAGCTGTCACCAAAATCCTACTTCTATATCTCAGTGTAGCATGGTAGCAACTCTGGAATCTAAAAAGTTATGACAGTGGGCAGGAACTCTCTGGTAGGTTATTCCAAGAAAGAAGGCTTCTAGTATGAGCCCAACCATTGCATTTTTATCTGTAATCTATGGGCTAGCATAACCAAGTCCAGAGAAGTTCAATTCCATGTCAGTAGCAGTGAAAGAAACTCTGGATGACCAACTAGAAAGATGGTTTGTCATCTGGGAGTACCGCTCCTATGTAGAATATTAATTCCAATCATTATTGTTACATGGGATGTGATCCACTACCCCTATGCCAGGAGAAAGAAGTCTTGATTGAAGTAAAAAGATCTGAGTGAGTGGCATTTTCACATGCTGAATCCCACATTGGCATGCTAGACTCTGAGTCAGCAGCTTTAAAACTAGAGATCTCAGAAATGGATCCTTTCTGGTGAGCAATATTGGAAAGGGGGAGAGGAGACCATTAGTGGTAGTGGTGATGGCATGTTCTTTAAATTTTCCTTCAAGGCATTTAGCACCTACATGCTGGGTACACCTGAGAATAAATTATGTTTAGAATGGTATAGTGGAAGGAAGAATGGATATGAACACAAAAAGGTATGGATTTGAATATATTGTTATTGTGTATAGTCATATTAATTATGACATTTTAGTTTAAATATGAAATCACATCTAATAGTGATTAAATATGATTATATTATTATACAGTCATATTCTATGCTATATTACCTTACATTGCTCTACTATGTCATAATATGCCGTTATGATATGTCAGGTCACATGATGTGACGCTATATTACTTTGTGTGGTTATGTTATTGAACTTCAAAGGTTTCCACATTTTAAAATGCAGGTAATTTTTCTTGAGCAAATTGAACCGCCTCAGAAGAAAATGATGAAAACGTTTTTAAGCTATATAGTGAACAGATGAAAATAAGCTTTTCTCATTCATGTAACCTGAAATCTCAGTTTCCAGCACACGTTGTCTGGGTTTAATCTAAGGACCTTCTCTCTTGCAAAAATATTCATGACTCAGCTCCTACCTCCTTATGGTAGTGGCTTTAAAATTTGTTCATATCTCTCCTGCTGATGAAATATTAAAGAGAAGTAGGTTTATCAGATACAATAAGAACACAGAAAAGACAATAGCAATACCTTTTCCCCTATGAGCTCTACTGTCTTTGAGGTTTAGTGTTATCCCTGAAAATGAAAAGACTCACAGTTAGTCATAGTCTACCACATAGATAATAGATTTGAGAACCTCTCTGAAGCGGTAGCATCATTTCTCTTGCCTACTTCCCCTGGAATCTTCATGCTCCCCTCAGACTGCTGGCAATGTTATTGCCATTTCTGTGAATGCCATCACTTCTCTTGATCTGTTGTCTCCATAGGTTTCAGGTCAATTCCATATCCATTTTTTAGTGCTTTCTTGTCACAATCTGGCTTCTATAGTCCTTTTGGTTCTGCAAGTCTTCCTTTGTATTTATGCACCATTGATCTGTTCCCACTTCTTATAAAAGGAGAAGTTAGTAGCTGCTCAAATGAATTGCTTTGCTCCCTTTGGTGTTGCTTGTCACATTCTCACCATGGTTATAAGATGTGAAGCCACTGTTAATTGTATCATATAAACCTTTAGCATAAGTGTGCGCTGGATCACATTGTGAAACTATACATAATTCTCATATGGCCAAGCTTGAAAAATTATTGAAAGCTAAAATGTTTCTGTTGGCTATTATAGATTCCGAAACAATTATGACGAAGGCAAAGCCTTTGAATGATCTCGCCAAGGACATATAAAGGAAGAGAAACATAAGTATGAAGGCAGAAAGGGGGCAATTTGGCCTTGACCACCTGGCACTTTTTGGAGTTTACCAAGATAAGAAATGTACTCATGTCTTTAAGGACTTGGTTAGATGCCGTACGTATCTTCCTGTGTCAACTTTTGCCAAGCCGAGTCATACCGTTTCTTGTTTCACACTAATGCCTGCCTAGATGATTTGGGGGATATTTTGCGTGAGGATTGTGATGGCCAACATAAATCTATTATATTCATGATTACAGGACTTACTAACAATGAGTCTTAGCTCATATTCTTCCAGCATCATTCTAAATAAATCAACATTTCCAGGTAATTCCTTTGATGAACTATCTTTATATGAGTCTGAAAAATGACAGGGAACTTAATTAAACATTTAATATAGAAGTTCTTTGTACTATCATTTCATCCTATTTGGCTATCCAGCACTCACAAAGATTTTGAATATTGCAATATTGAGGTGTTCCAACTTCAAAGTGTATAGCACATCAAAGGCAGGTCCCCTGAGGGTCTTTGGTAACTGCCCAATATTCTCTGCATCAGCCACTAGCAGTCCTGTGTTATAGCCAGAGAATGTTCCAGCCAGGACTCAAAGACTCTCCTTCCAAGTAAGAGGTCATGTTCCCCTGAAAATAAACATGTTTCCGTAGTGGGTACCCTCTCATTTTGCTGCCTGATTGACAACTTGTCCTATGGACAATGCTCAGTCTTCCTTTGACATCTGTTCTGTAACCAAAGAGGATGATGTCTTGTTTCCCAATCTCCTCCTCAAATCTCCTGTCCATCCTTCCTTCTCTAAGGTACCTCATTTTGTCTGGCCTAGTCTCAGCCAGAATTAGAGAGTCTAATTACTGATTTCCAAGAATCTCCCTTTCCTACTTAATTCTCTGGACTCCTAAGAAGCCTCCAAGCTTTCACAAAAAAGTGACAGGTGTATTTTCCACCTTTCTGAATGCATTCCCTAGTACTTTATACCCCCCCTTTAAATATACATTATAGTATGCAAAATTCTTCATTTGGTGCCCTCATAATCATCCATGAGCATACCATGCCAGTTTTTCACCAACAAACAATTTTTTATAGTCTTTCTCAGTTCATTTCTGCATATAAAGGCAGTGCTAACTCATACATCGCTGGTGTAGGTAGACCAGGTTAAAACCAGACGAGCTTCACAAAAATAAGCTATGACGCCCCTATCTCAGGGATATACCCTATGACAACATGGTCTCAGTAATTTGTTTCCTAATGATATTTACAGATCATTCCCCACTTGGTGAAATCCCGTTGTGACATCATCTTTTGGTTCATGTCTTGATACAGGACATCCCTGCTCCTTTGCCTCCTGAGGCCAACAAAACATTAAACAACAATCGATATGCTAGATACAATGAGAAACACAACGAGAGATCTGTTTTGCCTGGGGACATCAAGGGAAGGTATTGTGGAAGAGGTGGCTTTACACTATGTTGTGAAAGAAAGACATATTTTTCTATGATCAGAGATGAGAAAGGAGAATATTGCAGGCCTGGGCAGCTGATTGATTATAGCATAGGGTAAAATGGGTTTTGAGAATAGAGTCCAATCTGTGTAAAGGAGAGGCATGTGAAATAAGACTGTCAAGGTAAATTTGAGTCACACTGCAGATGGCCTTAAATCTTAGGCTGAGTTTGTTTTTTATATTTGTTTATTTATTATATTTTATCCTATAGACATTATTTATTATATTTTATCCTACAGATGTTAGAAAGCCACCAAAAGTTTTTTGCAGAGAAAAATGACTTGGTCAAATTTGTGCCTTGAAAAGTTCCTTTAGGGCAGTTATGGAAAGGATGGATTGAAGGTGAGACTAAATGAACTCTCATCATCTGTGAAATATGGGGATGGAACTGGATCATTTGTAAGATATCTTGCAGCTCTAAAATTCTATCATCCTAGATTTAGGTGGTAGATGGAAAGATCCTTAAATGAGGCATCCATGTAAACATTATAGAGAAAATCCACATAAGAAACACCTAGAAGTAGAATCAATAGGATCTTAGCAACAGATTGGTTGTAAGAAAGATTTAAAGAAGACTCCAAGTTTTCTAATTTGGGTGACTGGGAAGATGGTGGTGCCTTCAACGGAAATAGGGAAGATAAAAGAGAGATGCATATCAAGATTGGGGGAAGGTAATATTCCTTGTTGACAAGCTGACTTTGACCTACTGTGAGACTATTCAAGTGGAGGTTTTTTGTTGGCAGTTGGAAATGCGGGACTGGAGATTGGGGAGATACTGAGTATAGATATAGAGATTTTGGAGGAGTCATCTGTCTAGAAATACTAGTTGAGATCATAAGAATGGATGAGATCACCAGAAGGAAGAATAGATGGAGACAAAAAAAAATGGCCCAAAGTGGGGTACACTCACATTTAGGGGAAAGGAGGAGGAAGATGCATTCCTACATGGAAATATGATATTTGTAATTCATGAGACCTTTTTCAGTATTAGGGTAGTTGGAGGAAATACACATGTGTATATATATAAATATATAGATACGTAGATATAGATATATAGAGAGAGACAGAGAGAAAGACAGAGTCAGAGACACAAAGAGAGAGAGAGAGAGAGAGAGAGAGAGAGAGAGAAGGAAGGAGGGAGGGAGAGAGGGCATGGGGTGAGTTGAATATGAAGGGATGATATCTAAAAACTAAAATTAAGGGGTGAGAGAGGGAGAAGGAGAAAGAGAGAGGTACAATGAAGTAAATTATCTCATAAAAGAGGCAAGAAAAAGCTTCTACAGTGGAGGGGAAGAGGGAGGAGGTGAGAGGGAATGAGTGAACCTTAGTCCCATCAGATTTGGCTGAAGGGGGAATAACATACCCACTCAATTGGGTATGGAAGTCTATCTTACCCTGCAGGAAAGTAGGGGGGAATGGCATAAGAGAGGGGGAAAAGAGAAAGAGAAAAGAGGGGAAATGAGGGGAGGGGTAATCAGAAGTAAACACTTTTGAGGTGGGGCAGGGTCAAAGGAAAGAATAGCATAAATGTGGGGGAAAGATAGGATGGAGGAAAATATAGTTAGTCTTTCACAATGTGACTGTTTTGCATGACTATACATGTATAACCTACATCAAATTGCTTGCCTTCTCAATGAGGGTGAGTGGGGAAGGAGGAAGGGAGAGAATGTGGAACTCGAAGTTTTAAAAACAAATGTTAGGGGGGCGGAGCCAAGATGGCAACTGGAAAGCAGTAACTGGCGTGAGCTCCCCACCAAGTCCC
>CM053623.1:80488805-80523975 GCA_028646595.1 Phalanger gymnotis | reverse complement strand
AATGGGCTTTCTGGGCCTGGAGTCTTTTTGTCAAGATGTTGGAATGGGGAGGCTGGTTCAAGTTTTTGCTGCGGTGGGGCCTAAATAAATTTCTTGTTGTTTTCTCCTTAGAGAATCTCTCATACCTTGCGATTTCAGACCATTCAAACATATACATGATTATATTTGAGATCATAAATTCGGCCTTCCTACTACAGCAGGACATCTACGCAATGAATACAAGGTATATTTGGGAAGAGCAGTAGCAACCACGGTAGTAAGAAAGTTTTCATATAGTAGATGTTTATGGAATATGGCTATGAGTGGAAAGGTAGACCAAATGGGAGGCTATTGCAATAGTCAGAGCCAGAGCTGCTGAGGTCCTGAACTAGGGTAGAGGCCATGTGAATGGAGAGAAGAGGACTGTGAGAAATGTGGGTCAGGATCAAAGTGACACAATTTGGCAACTGATTGGATAATGTGGAGTGAATGAGGGATGAAGGAGTTAAGAATGACACAAGCTTTTGAACCTGATTATTGAGAAGCATGGTGGTGCTCTGATAACAACACAGAAGTTCGAAAGATGGATGGGTTTGGACAGATTCATATTTATCTAAATAAAATACACAATAATAAATAAGTGCATTAGAAAAGTGCCACCGAATGTCCCAGGGAGAAAGTGATTTCTGACCAGCAGTATCAAGGAAGGTTTCATCAGGGAGGTGTCAATGAATAAAGACAATTACCACCTTCTTTTCCAAACTCCATTTTTACAGCAAATTTCCATTAAAGAAGATATACCCTAGAGTGGTTGTTTGGATTCTTTAGGCTTTATGCCTCCTTGAAAAATTCATTGTTTATTTTTATTTTTTAATATTCATGATTAATTTTAAATACCAGTGGTTTTACAAGTCTGTTTTATGTGAGTCTTTCATTGTCAAAGAATGGAGATAATACTGTCATTTATGGCATTTTTACATCTTCAGTATGAAGTATGTGACTGTTTTTCTATCTGGAAGGGAATGTTTTTCAACTTTCCTTACAAAAACCGAACCAAACCAAACCAAACCCTAAGCCCCCCCCCCCCCCCACAAACACAGAGAGAGAGAGAGAGAGAGAGAGAGAGAGAGAGAGAGAGAGAGAGAGAGAGAGACTGAGAGACTGTCTCCTTCTAAACAGGACCTACATCAATAATTTCTAGGTGAAATGTTAGATGAAATGTATATACTACAATAAAGTCTGTATGGCAAATTAATCACTGTAGGTTCTTTTAACTAGAGAGCTTCCACAGCCTATTTTGCAAACAGAATTCTTTATTTACCATTACAGTGAAATATTAAACCTGGAAAGTATATCAAAGATGAAACTGAGGAACCAAATTTCACTCATTTGTTCATTCATTTATCTTAAAAATGTTTCCTTGATTCCTCTTTAATTAATTCCTTAATTATTTTTATTTTTTCCACTTGAGTATTTTATTTTTTCCAATTACATGTAAAGATTGTTTTAAGCATACTTTTGTAAGATTTTGAGTTCCAAGTTTTTTTTTTCTTCTCCCTTCCTCCTCCCCTCCCCAAGAGGGCAAGCAATATGATATAGGTTATACACATACAATCATTTTAAACATATTTCCACATTAATAGTGTTGTGAAAGAAGAATGAGAACAAAAGAGAAAAACCACAAGAAAGAAAAAAAGTGAATATAATATGCTTCATTCTGCCTTCAGACTCCATAGTTCTTTCTCTGGAGGAGGTTAGCATTTTCCATCATGAGTCTTTTGGAATTGTCTTGGACCATTGTATTGTTGAAAAGAGCTAAGTCTCTCATAGTTGACCATCTCACAATGTTTCAGTTACTGTATACAATGTCCTCCTGATTGTACTCATTTCACTCAGCATTGATTCATGTAAGTCTTAGTAGATTTTTCTGAAATCTGCCTGCTCATCATTTCTTATAGAAAAATCTTATTCCATTACATCCGTAGACCACAGCTTGTTCAGCCATTCTCCAGTTGATGGGCATTCCCTCAATTTCAATTCTTGGCCACCACAAAAAGACCTGCTATAAATTATTTTTGTAATATGGGTCCTTTTCCCTTTTTTATGAGTTCTTTGGGATAGAGAACTAATAGTGATATTGCTTGGTAATGCCCTTTGGCATGGTTCCAAATTGCTCTCCAGAATGGTTGGATCAGTTCAAAATTCCACCAACAATGCATTTGTGTTCCAATTTACCTACATCTTCTCCAACATTTATCATTTTCCTGTTTTGTCATGTTAGCCAATCTGATAGGTGTGGGGTAGTACCTCAGAGCTGTTTTAATTTGCATTTTTCTAATTAATATTGATTTAGAGCATTTTTATATGGTTAAAGATAACTTTAATTTCTTCATCTGAAAACTACCTCCTTATACATTTTGACCATTTATCAATTGGGAAATGAATGTATTCTTATAAATTTGACTCAGTTCTCTATATATTTGAAAAATGGGGCCTTTATCAGAAACACTAGTAGTGAAAACTATTTCCCAGCTTTCTGCTTTCCTTCTACTCTTGGCTGCATTGGTTTTGTTTGTTCAAAACCTTTTAAATTTAATGTAATCAATATTTTCCATTTGCATTTTATAATGTTCCCTATCTTTTGTTTGATCATAAATTTTTCTCTTCTCCACAGATCTGACAGGTAAACAATCCCTTGGTCTCCCAATTCGCTTATGGTATCACCATTTATGCCTAAGTCATGTACCCATTTTGACCTTATCTTGGTATTCCATGTAAGATGTTGGTCTGTGCTATTTCCAATAGCTTTTTAGTTGTTTCTCTAGGATACTCTAAGTATACTATCATATCATCTGTAAAGAGTGACAGTCATACTATCTTCCAGTTTTCCCAGAAGTTTTTTGTCAAATAGTGGGTTCTTATCTCAGAAACTGGAGTCTTTTGGTTTATCAAGCAGTAGATTACTATAGTCATTGTCTATTGTGTCTTTTGTACCTAACCTATTCCTCTGATCCACCACTCTATTTCTTAGGCAGTACCAAATAGTTTTGATGATTGCTGCTTTATAATATGGTTTTAGATATGGTACATTTGGGCCACCTTTCTTTGCATTTTTTATTAGTTCCTTTGATATTTTTGACCTTTTATTCTCCTACATGAATTTGACTATTATTTTTTCTATCTCTATAAAATATTTTTGGTAGTTTGATTGGTATGGCAGTGAATAAGTAAATTGATTTAGGTAGACTGGTCATTTTATTATGTTAACTCAGCCTCTCCATGAGCAATTGCTTTTTTTTTAATTGTTTAGATCTAACTTTATTTGTGTGAAGTGTTTTATAATTGTTTTTATATATTTCCTGGACTTGTCTTGTCAGGTAGACTCCCAAATATTTTACATTGTTTACAATTATTTTAAATGAAATTTCTCTCTCTCTTGCTGCTAGGTTTTGTTAGTATTATATAAAAATGCTAATACTTTATGTGGGTTTATTTTATAGAGTTCCACTTTGCTAAATTTGTTAGTTTTTTCAATAGATTTTTAGTTGGTTCTCTAATTATACGATCATATCATCTGTAAAGAGTGATAATTTTGTTTCCTCATTGCCTATTCTAATTCCTCCAATTTCTTTTTCTTCTCTTATTGCTAACTCTAACATTTATAGTACAATATTGAATAACAGGGGTGCTAATGGGCATCCTCGTTTCACTCCTGTTCTTGTTAGAAATTCTTCTAGCTTATCCCCATTACATATAATGCTTGCTGATGCTTTATAATAGATACTGCTTATTATTTTAAGGAATGCTCTCTTTATTCCTATGCTCTCTAGCATTTTTTATAGGCATGGGTGATGAACTTTACCAAAACCTTTTTTTCTGAATCTATCATGATAATAATTTGATTTCTGCTAGTTTTGTTATTGATATTGTTAATTATATATACTAATAGTTTTCTTAATATTGAACAAGCCCTGACTTCTTGGTATAAATTTTACCTGGTTGTGGTATATTATCCTCATGATAAATTGCTATAATCTCTTTTCTAATACTTTATTTAAAATTTTTGTATCAAAATTTGTATCAAATGTATCAAAATTCATTAGGGAAATTGGCCTCTAATTTTCTTTCTTGATTTTGTCTCTTCTGGTTGACATATTGATACCAAACTTGTGTCATAAAAAGAATTTTGGATGACTCCTTCTTTACTTGTTTTTTCCAAATAATTTATGTAGTATTGGAATTAATCATTCTTCAAATATTTGGTATGGTTCACTTGTAAATCTGTCTGGCCCTGGAGATTTTTTCTTAGGGAGTTCATTGATGGATCATTCAATTTCTTATTCTGAAATGGTGTTACTTAAGTATTTTATTTCCTCTTTTGTTAATCTGGGCAATTTATATTTTTGTAAATGTCCATCCATTTCGCTTAGATTGTCAGATTTATTGGCACACAGTTGGGCAAAATCGCTCCTAATTATTGCTTTAATTTCCTCTTCTTTGGTGGTGAACTCATCTTTTTCATTTTTGTTACTGAAAATTTGGTTTTCTTTTTTAAAAATCAAATTAACCAAGGGATTAACCATTTTATCATTTTTAATAAAACCAACTCTCAGTTTTATTTATTATTTCAATAGTTTTCTTACTTTCAATTTTATTAATCTCTCCTTTGATTTTCAGAATTTCTAATTTTGTATTTAGTTGGAGAATTTAATTTGTTCTTTTTCTAGCTTTTTTAGTTGCATGGCCAATTCATTGATCTCCTCTTTCTCTATTTTATTCATGTAAACATTTAGAGATATAAAACTTCCCCTAAGAACTGCTTTGGCTGCATCCCATAAGTTTTGGTATGTGGCCTCATTATTGTCATCTTCTTTGATGAAATTATTGATTATTTCTATGATTTGTTGTTTGACCCTCCTCATTCTTTGGGATTAGATTATTTAGTTTCTAATGGGTTTTTAGTCTATCTTTCCATGGCTATTTTATTATATATATATATATATATGTATATATATATATATAATATAATTTTTATTACATCATTCTCTAAAAAGGATGTATTTAATATTTCTGCTTTTTGCATTTGATTGTGATGTTTTTATGCTCCAATACATGATCGATTTTTGTATAGGTATCATATACCTCTAAGAAAGAGGTATATTCCTTTCTATTGCAATTCAATTTTCTCCAGAAATTGACCTCCATAACTTCTTTCTTCTTTTTTTGTATTTGTTTATCATGTTTAGATTTACCTAGTTCTAAGAAAGGGAGATTGAAGTCCCCAACTAGTTTAGTTTTGTTATCTATTTTTTTCCTGTAACTCCCTTAACTTCCCCTCCAAGAATGTGGGTGCTATATTACTTGGTACATAGAGGTTTACTATTGATATCATTTCATTATCTATGGTACCTTTGTAGTAAGATGTAGTTTCCTTCCTTATCTCTTTTAATTAGATATATTTTTGCTTTTGCTTTGTCTGATATCAGGTTTACTACCCCTGCCTTTTGAACTTCAGCTGAAGCATAATATATTCTACTTCTAGTTGCCCCTCACTTCTCTAACATGAAGAGGGAAGTGACCTTCTTCATCTGTTCTCTAGGCACATCATCTACTTTAAAAATTACTCAGAATTTACTTTCCTTTTAGGGTTCTATTCATTCACACTATTATAGTTGTGGTGCATAATGTTTCCTTATTTCTTCTTATTTCACTCTGTCTCAGTTTATATAAATCTTACTAAGTTTCCTTTAATTCCTCTAAGTCCTCATTTCTTACCATACAAAGGAGCTCTCAGTGAGGAAACTTCTGGCAATGCAAAATCATCATCTGTTCTATAATGAAGCAGCATGGTACCTTGGAAAGAGCTCCAGAGGCAAAGGACCTCAGTTCAAATCATGCCCCTCACATTTGCTATTGTTGTTGTCCATACTTTGTTCTTGAAGATGCCCAATGACACCATAAAGGTGATGTCTTGACTTGAGCATGAATTGGATATAAGTGAGGTAAAGTTGTGCAAAGTCACCGGCCTCTGTCTTCTCCAGAATCATCAAACTCCAGTAGCAAAGCAAAAGTCAAAATGACTGACTGATGGCCCAAGATGCAGTGGATGACCTTGGCCTTTTTAAATTAAGGTCTTTCTCAGGCCTCAGTTTGTTTGAGGCAAAGCCCATTCAAAGATTTAAGGGCTAGGTAAGAATTGAGACAAAAAATGGCCCAATTTACCATCACAAAATATGAGCGTAGGAGGAAATGAGATCTTGTACAAATTGCTATCTCTACCCTTTTTTTTTCTTCCATAAAGAGAGAAAGGTTGGTCTATATGGCTTCTCTTTTCTTCATACTCTGTGATTCAGTGACACCTCCTTCCTGTTCCTCTTGTGACTCCATCTCCTGACTACATGCATTTTCACTGGCTGTGTCCCATGCATGGAATTCTCTTCCTCATCTCCCTCTTCTAAATTCCTTCAGGTCCTAGCTAAAATCTCACCTTCTACAAGAATAGCTGTTCTTTTTTTGTTTGGCCTTTTCTTTGTCTCTCTGGTCTTTGGCACAACGATTGGCCCATAGTGGCTATTGTCATAGTAAAAGCTCGACTTGGCTCGGAGATCCCTTCCAGCTCTGGAGCAGTGAGCCCTAAATTGCCACATTGGGGGTGGGGGAAAGAGGGAAGGAGATATGGTATAGTGGAGAGTATAGTGGATTTGGAGTCAGAAGACCTTGGGAGTCACAATCCCAGCCCTGCCAGTCACTACCTATGCAACCTTGGGCAAAGAATTTTTACCTCTGACTCCTAGTTTCTCATTTGTAAAATGAAGTTGTTGTAGTAGACAGCCTTTAAGGACCCTTCCAACTCCAGGTCTATGAACCTATGCTACTAAGAGTATCCAGAGGGCTAAGACAAATTAAGTACCATGCCAAGGGTCACATAGCCAATATATGCTAGGCTTTAAACTGAGGACTTTCTGATTCTAAGGCCAGGTTCCTGTCCAGTACCAAACTGACTCTAATTATATACAAGATTCCTTTCCCCAAATGATGGATATCCACCCAATTTGCTTCGAATTCTGTACTCCCACAGACTAGTACTATAATTTTTTTTGTCTATAATAACCAATTATTTTATGTCTCTGGTGTCCTGGGGGCAGGGTAGTAGTATATATCAAGTAGTAGATATTACTGGGTCAAAGGGTATTGATGGTTTATTTGCCTTTTTTGTATAATTCCAAATTGTTTTCCAGTATGATTGAATCAATTAATACTCTGGCAGGAGGGCTTTAGTGTGTCTATCTTCCCACAAGCCTCCAATGTTGATTATTTCCATTTTATTCGTCTTTGTCAATTTACAGGTTGTTAGATTAAGCATCAGAGTTCTTAGGATTTCTTTTTTTTTTTACTAATAGTGATTTGCAAAATGCTTTCAAATATTAATTTTTAGTTTTCAATTTTTTTTTAAAGTAACTTCATATATTTTGACCATTTACCTTTTGGGAAATAGCTCTTGATATTTTATATCTGTGTCAATTTCTTATTTGTCTTGGATATCACATACTTATTAATGATATTTAATGCATTTTTTTACTTTACAGTTTCCCTTTATTCTCCATCTTAGAAACTTTTAAAAAATCAGGTAACTAATATTGTTACCTTTATGATTTTCTTGATCTTTTTTTGGTTAACTTAGCCATATATGTAAAAAGGGATCTTTTTTATCATGTCAATTACGTGATGATTTCAAAATACCTGTGGTCTACTTTAAGCCATACAGTTAGAGGTCCACAGTATATATCTCTAGATTTATACTTTCTCAGTTTGCATTGTCTCTCCTATAAATAGGAAAAGAGATGGATAGGAATGGATTGGACATGTGTTTCACTGAACATTGAAATGCCATCACAGATCCATTGGAGTACTGAAAGGCAGCAATTCTCTAGTATGGGCTTGGGTGCCGTTAATACTTCCACTTCTCCCTGTCTTGGACCATAATGTCACTTACTGTCAATTATTATATAAAATTATATTGTTTTGCCTACTGTCACTTCTAAGGCATATAGTTGTAATAAAATAGTTTGATGGAACGTCATCTCGTAGTATACAAGGAAGTACTAGCACAGGAAATTATATAATTTTAGAGATAAAAGAGGCCTTAAAGGACCTGTGATCATCACTAATCCTTATTTCTAACACTTGGTTTGGGAGTTACTACTCCGAACCAGCTGTAGGAAGTAGGGTGAAGTGGCAATAGCAGGTTTAGAGATCGACCAAGTAAAGCTTCACTCAACCGCATGATTGCAATCAGTTGATTGGGGTCCTTTGGTCTTCATGGATAACTTACTTAAGTACTCTGAGCCTCATCATTTTATTATTATATGATTCTGAAATTATTTTCAAATATCCAGTGGGTTGTTATTGTATATTAGAATGTAGTCATTTGATTGATGAGTGATGACGTTCATGTTCAACACTGATGATGTCATTGGATGGATACCATCATTATAAAGCTCCCCCATTGACCTGACACTGGTATTTTTCAGATCTGTCAAGAAAGGATGACCAAAATGTTAGGTCAGAGTGAGAAAACTGGAAAGTAGTGGATAGGATGTGGGACAAGATGGCATGGAACTTGTTGCTTTTTTATGGTCTTTGGAGCAGAAATGTATCATGACCTTTTAGAAGATCCTTGCTGGATCTACTGCCAATTTGAGAAAAACATCTGATGTACAGAAGCTGGGGACCCCAGGACACTTTTGTTTATTGGGCCTCATAAATTTTAAGTCTAATCCTGGCATAGAGTTAAGCTATACATTTTTATAAACAGTGGTTCAGTTGATAATCCCCAAAGCTAAAAAAGAACATGTACATTGAATTTAGTAGATGATATCAGTAATAATATCTTACATTTCACAAATATTTTATCAAGACATTTTAAAATATTTTATCATATTCTGTTTTCAAAACAGCAATGAAATGTTGGTAGGAACCTCACATTTTTTTCATACAAAAATAAGGTGTGGAATGGCTAAGTCACTTGCTCAAAGGCACTGAAAGAGTGTGAACTGAGACTAGAAACTAGTTCCCATGACTCTCATCCCTAGGCTCTGTATACTCATTTAGACTGCTGCTACATCAGGAAAGAAAGAACCAGGAGGGAATTTCTGAGAAGGTACAGTATGGAAGGTTACTTTACCACTGAGGGACTTACACTGTAGGAGAATATAGAAGCCTTAGATATCTAAAGAGGGAGGAAGAAGGTTAAAAAAAGGATGAAACTAAAACAAAACATACCGTTCTAGAAGGTCAACTTTGATGTACTGCCCTGTTTAAGAAAATGGAGTGTAGTATAGGGAGTTAGGTGAATGAAATCAGACCAGAAGAAGATAATAAAATTCTGAAGAGGAAACATTAATTGCCCTCTCAGGATGTCGAACTCAAGTCTTGGAAACATCACTAATGCAATGGTTTTGGAATCCTCTATTCCCCAAAGTCTGATTGGTGCAAATGCTTCTGCCCATTACAGAGGAGTTAATTATCCACTTCAGCCAAGTTTGCTCTCCTGTGTGAGCCAGAAGAATCTTTCTGTGCTTGAAGGTGGGCATTTCTTTTGGTAGTTTATGATGTGTATGCATGTGTATGTGCATGCATGTGTGTGTGTGTGTAAGAGACTTGTATTAGTTTTTACCAAAATGAGAGAACTATATCTTCAAACTATTGAATTGAACTTTATATGCTCTTCATCTTCATCCACGTCTGTCTTCCTCAGTCTCTCAAGGATTGGGAATGAATTTCTTTAGCAATTTTATCTTGTTATTTTTTTTTAAATTATAGTGTTGCCCTTTCTGTTGCCTTCATCCTGGAAAGCGGGAAATTCAGATAAAGGAGGCTACATAGCCTTAAGGCCAGAGAGGCTGTCAAAATAGATAAATTTAGGTTTAAAGATGAAACAAAGAAGTTTAGGGAACATTCTAGCATCCAGAGTCCAGTTACAGGTAATTTTATTAATAATTAATAGTAATATGCCTGGAAAATTGTCTCAGTCCTCTTTTTATTTATTTAAGGCATATTTTTCCTTTCTTTTATTTTTTTTCCTTTTCTTTTTCCCTTCTATTTTTTCTTCTTCCTTTCTCTCTTCTACTTATAAATTCAAAGTCCAGCTGGTTCTCTTAAGTTTATAACTCCTGAATTCTTTGAGTTTGAGGTCCCGTTGAACAGGGTAAAGAATTATTAACTTCAAACATTCAGTTATCCTGCTTAACATTATTTGGATGTGTTTTTCATAGTATAAAGAGAAATAAGGGATGGGAAGAATTACTGGTTGAAGCTTCATGAACAGACACGGCACTGAGGATCCTTTTCCTATTTCTCTTTTTGCCTTCCTAGATTGGTTTTGTCACTGAGCTTTCTATGGAAAAATGAATTTCCACAGAATATTATGGTGTGATATAGTAAGGAACAGTGGTGTAAGAGGGTCTTTGACATACAGCATTCTCATAGGATCAAAGTAATAGGCAGCTCCACTTAATTTCACCAACTGAGTAAAGGCTATTCAAAATCTATGTCTTTCCAATTTAGGAAAAATGTGTATACAATGTTTCATTATTATATTGGGGACTGTTAAATATTAAGTATTTATTAAGTATAGTAAATAAGTTAAGTGTAAGTTAAGTATGTAGTATATAACTTAAGTATTAAGTATTTGTATCTTTGTCTACATATTATATAAATATTAGGATTAGAATAGCTCAAGTATGTAAACTTGATAATCTTTAGACCTATATAAATATAAGCTATTATTATCAGTGACCTCCAACTCAATCCCTTTTAAGTATGTAACACTTAACTGTTTATACTACCATAATATATAGTTTTGTTTCTCTTCATGAAGGTTGATCTTCAAAAGTTAAATACAAAAGGACCAAAGGCTCCATAATATTATACCTGTAGATATAATAGGACAAAAGGACCAAGGGTCCATAATATTGTACCTGTAGGGAAAGGGCAGGGAGCAAGAAGTGGAACCACTAGATATTATGTGGACTTGAGATTTTGGGCCTTGATTTTATTAGTAAATTATGAGACAAACCATTTGCTTAAAGATAGAAATGAGGTTTGAACTTTTAGGAAATTGAAGCAGATTTAGAATAGCCATTACAAATAACTTATTTAGTAATAGACAAGAGTTAAATAAAAGAATTGCCCAGCAATTTCATAAAAGGAATAGTGATTTTGGAATGTTTAGCAAAATTTGGAGCTAAAGGAAGGATGTTAAGTCAAGGTGGGCCTCTCAAGGATGCCTTTGAGCCATGCCATCAAAGCAGCCTGTAAATTACAAAAAAAGTCACAAAAGATAAGGTCCTCTTTCTGCTCTATATATTTCTTTTCCAAATAACTATAGTTACTAGGACATTTTGTGCAACATTTATTCAAGGGACTGGAATCTAAGGTTATGCCCCTGCTTCGAATAGCTGTAAAGGCAGATAAAGTGTACAAGTGGTGAAAAGTTTCTTGGAAATCTAGTGAATATTATACAAAAGAAAGTTGATGGCTGGTACTAAAGAAAATTTGATGAGACAAAAACTGGGGTCTGGTAATGAGAGAGGTCAGAAGTTTAGGTAAATATTATGAAGTGGTTAACAATGAAACGCCTGTGACTTCTGGCATGGTGAGTCAGTAGATGCTCATTTCTAGGAAAACGTTGTGTCCTGATCAACAGTGTTGTTTTTTGTTTAGCCCGGTAGTGAGAGTTGAAGTTTGAGCAATGCTGTTTGAATTTCAGTGGTATCATCGTTAAGTTTATAGGACTTGGAGTTTGAATAGTCCCTAAAGATTATCTTATCTGTGGCTAATTTGACAAAATGGGAAAATTATAAATATTTGAGAATATGTGGGAAATTTGGAACACCAATGCATTGCTGGAATTGTGGACTTGTGGGGTTGTGGACATTGGTGGAGTTGTATACTGATCTAACCATTCTGGAGAGCAATTTGGAACAATACCCAAAGGGATATGAAATTGTGCATATAATTGATCCAGCAATACCACTACTGGGTTTATATACCAAAGAGATCATAAACAAGGGAAAAGGACCTATGTGTACAAAAAATATTTATAACAGTTCTTTTTGTGGGAGCAAAGAATTGGAAATTGAAGGGATGCTCATCAATTGGGAAATAGCTGAACAAATTGTGGTACATGAATGTAATGGAACAATATTGTTCCAAAAGAAATGATGAGCAGGCTGATTTCAGAAAAACCTGGAAAGACTTACATGAATTGACACTGAGTGAAGTGAGCAGAATTAGGAGAACATTGTACACAGTAAGAGCAACATTGTGAGATGACTGGCTTTCTTAGACTTTGCTCTTCTCAGCAATGCAATGATCTAAGTCAATTCTGAAAGACTCATGATGGAAAATGCTATCCATGTGCAGAGAAAGAACTATGGAGTCTGAATGCAGATTGAAGTATACGATTTTATCCTTTTTTGTTTTTGTTTTTTCTTTCTCTTGATTTTTCCCTTTTCTTCTGATTCTTCTTCCACAACATGACTAATGCAGGGGAAAGAACATTATCTTATCTGGAGTGGGAATGGGGTATAATAGAGAATGCTGGATTTGGAGTCAGGAAGATCTACTTCTGAATTCTGCCCTTGAGACTAAATAGTTTTGTTACTACAGGAATGAATATACATTATCTAATCCATACCTTTCACTTGATACTGAAGCTCAGAAAGGGGAAATAGCTTGCCATAGAATGATGCAGATAGGAATTGCCCCTCAGGATTCATCCCAGGTCTCCTGGCCAAACATCCAGGCTTCAGCTGCTGCTCTGCCATGGGATCAAGGATAAAGAAGAGGGCTTTGTTTCTTCTGTCTTCTTGTTTACTCACTTTCTTTTATTTTAGTTATTCAGTTAGCAATGAAAGATGGTCAAATTAGCTAGCCTGGAGATGTAGTAGAAAGACTACGGGAACTGGAATCAGAAGCCCTGGGTCTGAATAATTTATTTGTCCCTTTCTACATATTCAAATATAGATGAGTTCTGCTAGCAATCTGGACCTCGGTTTATTCACCTGGAAAAAAATAGGATATTAGATTGGGTTCCTTCTAACTCTAGAATCTATAAAAAGGAATAATTTGCACAAGTAGGTTTATCAATTTCCCCAATCACTAACCTTCTTTGTTTCATGCTGTTATGAAAATCAAGTTCGAGGCACACACAAAGAACAAAGATAGAAGTAAAAATCATTTTATTTACTCCATTTTCACCATAGCTTCTGAACACTATTATGTAATTCTCAGTTTGCTTTCTTTGTGACCATAGGTCAGACTGTCCTTTTAACAGTTAGCAGCTAAGTTATAGCTTATCCTCATCTCCTTAATCAGGGGATTTGTTTTTGCATGATGTTTGATAGTAGATGACATAGTCAATAGAATTTTTGTTAGAGAAGAAAAGTAAAGCTAGAAATGCAGCTAGGACCAAATTAGTACAAATAATGAATCCAGTGAAGTGGTCACACTATTCCAATTGGCACTGCATATTTCTGCTGAGCTGCAACCAAAGATGTTATTTTACCTGATTATAATTTTGAACAGTGTAATTTCAAATATATGTGACTGTTTCATGGCATTCATGATTTGCACTAACTGGGATTAGGTTTATATTTGAGAAGGCCTGGGCTCGAATACCACCTATGATGCTTATTAGCTGTGTGACCCTGGGCAAGTTGTTTAGCCTTTATGAACCTCAGGTAAGGAAGGGGGAGTTTCCATAATAGCAGTTTCCTATGAAGAAAACCTTTGTGCATTACCTTGCATATTACATGATATTTCACTGCATGTTCTGATTCTTACTCAGTCGGTCATTCTTTCAATGTTAAAATCTCCTTCCATGTGAGGGTTTCAAGTTCCATTTTACCAACTACTCTGGACTTACCCATGAAAATTCTTATTAGGCTATTTTTAAATCCTTCCCTCTTTCAGAAGAAAAACCAAAACCATATTAATTACTTACAATTTCATTTACCTATCCTATAGTCATGGAATTCCTACAGGCATAGACAATTTCATTCAATTTAATTCTAATTTAATTCAACAAGAATTAAACAATTAAATTAAAGAATTTGACAAGAATTTAACAAGCATGTCAAATCCCATCTCAGATACTTATTAGCTGCATAACCCTCCACAAATCACTTTGCCTTTCTTGTCTCAGTTCCTTATCTGTAAAGTGAAAGAGTTAGCAGCAGCTTGGTAGTGCAGTGAATAGAGAATCAGGAAGACCTGAGTTCAAATCCAATCTCAGACACTTACTAGCTGTGTGACCCTGGGCAAGTCACTTAACATCTATTTACCTCAGTTTCCCTATCTGTAAAAGGGATATTAATAATACCTACCCACAATGTTGTTGTGAAAATCAAATGAGAAAATAATTATAGAGTGTTTAGCACTGCACCTGGCACATAGCAAGTGCTATATAAATATTATTCTTAAGGGGCTGGACTGCATGGCTTCTACAGCCCCTTTCAGCTCCAAATCTGTGATAAGCCCTGTGTGTGTACAGAACACTATATTTAATTGTGGAGAGGCATAAAATTTAGACAAGATAGTCTCTACCCTCATGGAATTCAGAGACATAGAAATTCCTCAGGGACAATTATGAACCAGGGCTGGACAAAGGAAGATCTTCATGTAATTCAGTTAGATGTTTTTTGGGTACTTTTCTGTGGCTTGCTTAGGGAAGGAGAGAGAAGGGATGATCCCAGTCTGACAAGTGCTTAATGTTTTAAGACTCTGAGAAAGACTATTTAACATACAAGTCATCTATAACAGCAACTGGGTAGCTAAGTGGCATAGTAGATAGAGCACCAGCCTTGGAGTCAAGAGGATCTCAGTTCAAATCTGGCCTCAGACACTTATAAGCTGTGGGGCCATGAGCAAATCATTTAACCCTG
The DNA here is from genome assembly GCA_028646595.1 of Phalanger gymnotis. NCBI lineage: Eukaryota > Metazoa > Chordata > Mammalia > Diprotodontia > Phalangeridae > Phalanger > Phalanger gymnotis. Next base: position 80,509,048 of record CM053623.1, on the reverse strand, counting down.
CTTGCCTCAATTCCTCGTCTGTAAAATGAACTGGAAAAGAAAATAGTAAACCATCCAGTACCTTTGCCAAAAAAACCCCATAAATGTGTTCACGGAGAGTCAGACATGACTGAAATGACTCAACAACAAGAGGAGTTACTTCTTTCAAGTCAGGGTAGTTCAGTACACTTTAGCCAAGAGAATGGGGAGAATAATGATAATGCCCAGAAAAAGTCAAGAAAAAGTGGGATTTGGGCTGCAGTCTCCTGGATTACAGTATTATCGTAATCTGCTTGAATTCTTTGTTGGATTCATTGCCTGAGATATATTAAATATATTTTCCATCCTTCAAATCTGCAAGGCAATTTACATTATGAGGTAGCTAAGTGGGGTTGTAAAAAGACTACTTTAGTCCGAATCAATAGACTCTAAGGACTTATTCTACCTTAGATAATTATTAGCTGTGTAACCCTTGGCGAATTACAGAACTTCCCTTAGCCTCAGTATTTCCACATCTATAAAACTGGGATAATAACAATACCTATCCCAGAGGGTTGTTGTGAGGATTAAATGATTTCTATGTAAAACACTTTGCAAACCTTCAAGTGCTATATAAATGTTAAATTTTATTTTCGTCATCAGAAAAATGTAAAAGGATCCTAAAAACTAGATTTAACAAGCATTCATTAAGCATTCAAGACTAAGCACTTGGGATACAAGGCATCTATGACATTTACTTACCTCTCATGTACTGAGGGTCTAATGGGGGAAAAGACATATACATATATAATTATGATACTAGGGAAAACGAAATGTTCCAATAAAGTGCGATAACGAATTTTGTGGAGAAATAGCTTTTAGAGGAGGGATTTGGATGAGGCTTTAGGGAAAATATGGTGCTGCTATTGGACCTTGAAGGAAGGGAAGTATTTCAACAAATGGAGATGGAAGAGGTATATATCCTAGGCATGTGGGACAGAGTGAACAAAGACATAGAGAAAGGAGAGTGTTGGATGTGGGGGATTAGTATAAGATAGGGCTAGAAAGGTAGATTTAATTCATATTGGAGCTCTGAATGACAGTATCATTAATTTATTTGAAACTCAATAGGGAGTTAACATTTTTTTAAAAGCAGAATAATGAGTAAAACTATTCAGGCAGAGGTATGAAGGATGGCCTGGATGAGGAAGAGACTGGAGGCCACCAGATCAGCTGAGAGGATACCAAAATGACTAAAAATGAAGAGATGAGGGTAGTTGTGTAACCATGGCAATGAAAAAAGAGGAAATGCATTAGCTATAACAGGTAGCAAAATTGTACCTACAACAGGTAATAAAATGACACCCCTTAGGCATAGGGGATGAAGAAGACTCAATGATGATTCTAAGGTAGTAAGTCTAGATAACTGATAGAATGATGATGCCATTAACAGAAATAGGTTAGGTATGGGGTCACAATTTGAGTAAAAAATAAAATTAAGTACAGCTTTGGTCACATCGAATAAGAGGTGTCCGTGAGGTATCTCAGCAGGAATTTCCAAGAGATATTTGAAAATATAAAATAGGAGTACTGGGGAGAGGTTAAGCTTGAAAGAAAGAAAGCCAGAATTGACAATTATGAGAATGGTTGAAATCACAAAGGAGAAAATATATGGAGAGAAGAGAATAGAACTATGGACATAACATTGGGTAACAACTACATTTAAAATTATGGAGGAATAGTAGGAGTTAAACAATGAAGATGACAAAGAGTAGTCTGAAAGGTAGGAAAAAAACAGCAAAGGATAATGATATGAAAATCACAGGAGGAGAAAATAACAAGGACTTGGTGGTTCACTTGACAAATATTGCAGACGGGTCAAGGACAGAAAGAATTGAATAAAGATTAATAGAATCACAGAATCAGTCTCAGAGTTGGAATAAACCCTCAGGAACCACCTATCCCATCTTATATAGGAAGAGTGATTAGAGAAAGATCAAAGTTCAGAGAAGTTAAGTAATTTGCTCAAGGTCAAGTAGAGAGTCACGGAGCTGGGATTCAAAGCCAGCTTGTTGAACTGAATTGCATTATCTCTGTATCCATTGTTCTTGCGATTGCACTACATATGCCATTAGTTACCCTGGAGAGAGGGGATGTTACAATGGAGTGCTTGGCTGGAAGCCAAATTGCCCAGGATACAAGGTGATAAAGAATAAGCAATGATTCTATACTGCCATTTCTAGAAAGGAGGAGAAACAGGATGGTTCGAAGACATGGCAGACTAATTTTACAATAGTACAATCCTAACTATGTTTGTAGGCTGAAGGGATAGTCAGTAAAGAAGGATCAATGGAAGATACTTGAGATAGAGAGGATGATTAATGGAGCAAGATCACCAAAAAGATGGAAGTGATGGGCTTGAACATACAGGGGGAGATAAGCAGGTCTTGGTTAGGAAGTCAGTCCATGGCAATGAAATAAGGTAAAGCTAGCCCACAATGGTACCAAATGTGTGGTCATAAATTCTGAGAGCTGAAAGGGACTTTAAAGATCATCTAATCACATCCCTACTCAGTGTTTAATCTCCTTGACAATAGCTCCTTAAAGTGGTAATCTGATTCTGCTTAAATTCTCAAAGTAGATGACTTACTACCTCATGGGTAGCTCATTTCATTTGGTCTCAGTGGCACCCTGTTCAAAGCAACAGAGCTACCTCAAGTTATACAGTAATCCATATGGGAAAAAAATTTCTTTTAAAAGCTTTTCCCATGCTTTGTTTTTCCTTAACTGAATGATTCTTGTTATTTTTTCCTCTCCCTGCAGATTACCTTCCCAATTTAATGGAAACAAATAACCAGACGTGGGTGAATGAATTTATTCTCCTGGGGCTGTCTAGTGACTGGGGTACCCAGGTCTTGCTCTTTGTCCTGTTTCTGTCCATGTACCTTTTGACTCTGCTGGGAAACTTTCTTATAATCCTCCTAATCAGGCTGGACACTCACCTCCACACCCCCATGTACTTCTTCCTTAGCAATCTCTCCCTTGTTGATGTGTCTTATGCTACCAGTATTGTACCTCAGCTGTTGACCCACTTTTTGCAAGAGCAGAAATCAATTTCATATGTGAGTTGTGCAGCACAGTTATATTTCTCTCTAGCCATGGGTGGGACTGAATTTGTGCTGCTGGCAGTAATGTCATATGACCGCTATGTGGCAGTGTGTGACCCCCTGCGCTACTCAGCCATCATGCATGGAGGGTTATGTGCCAGACTGATGGCTGCCTCTTGGGTTGGTGGTTCCCTTAACTCTGTCATGCATACAGTTTTTACCTTTCAGTTGCCTACGTGCACAAACAATGACATTGACCATATAGCATGTGAAATTTTAGCCTTGGTTAGGCTTGCCTGTGTGGATACTTCCTCCAATGAACTTGCAATTACTGTCTCCAGCATTATCCTGCTCATGACCCCATTCTGCCTTGTTCTACTGTCCTATATCCAGATCATCACCACTATCCTGAAGATCCAGTCAACAGAGGGAAGGAAGAAAGCATTTCATACCTGTGCCTCTCACCTGACAGTGGTAGCTTTGTGCTATGGAATGGCAATCTTCATTTACATTCAGCCTCATTCAAGCCCTAATATTCTTCAGGAGAAGATGATCACACTGTTCTATGCCATTTTAATACCAATGTTGAATCCTATGATTTATAGTCTGAGGAATAAGGAAGTAAAGGGGGCCTGGCAGAAATTGCTAGGACAATTTTCTGAGTTAAAGTCAAAGCTAGCATCCTGGTGAGTCACTCAGAGACAGCTGAATCTGTATCCTCTTATCAGAACTTAAATGTAACAAAGCACCATCCACATCACCGTCTTTTTTTGAGATATGGGAAAACACTGACTGGATGGTTTTAGATAGTAAGAGGGGGGTAAGAGTTTGAAAGGCAGCAATATTGATGGTACTTGTCAAGCTTACAGGCAGAGAATTCAGGTCAACTTTATTTTTGTTTTCCACATCTTATATCTTGAAATAATCCTATCATATTGCTTTAGGTACATTTGTAGCCTTGAACTTCATCTTAAATCATCATCTCAGGTTCATGTTTATGTTGAATTGAACAGTGTCTTAAAGAAATAGATTTTAACATTGGAACAGTCACTAAGAATAACAATTGGTACATAAAGCCTCAGCACTGGATATTGAAGCTGAGTCAGTATGATGAAATGCCTTGGAGAGAAACTTCTATTACTCAAGTTGTGTAGGACTCTCTACATTGTAATCATATTGGTTGCATTTATGTAGAAAAACAAGGAAGTATTTTGTTGGGTTACTTTAGTGGAGGTTGCAGTCTGGGAATAAGATAAAACTGTTCTGAAAATATACACCTAATCATGGGATATGGGGAACAACCAGGGCTCCACTCACATGTTGGCCTCACAGTTACTGTGGGTTTCTGGCACTTCAGATAAACCTCTGCTGAAAACTATTGCCCATAAGTTCTTATCAATTTAGTTTTAAAATTAAGCCAGTCAGAGGCCATTTTTTAAAGTAAAATATTTTTAATTGAAAAGAATAATGAAATATCTTAAGTCTTACTCCCTGACCCCTACACTGAGGCTTATATTCTCTCACCAGTTAGCACATTGCTAGTGGGAGGTGGAGGACAGAAGGAACGTGCATGAGTAGGGAACACACTTTAAGGGCCAAAGCTATGAATCCCTTGTGAACAGTAACCCACGTGTATAAGCACACATATAGGGACAACACAGACCAGACACTTCTGATTAATCGATCAAATAATTTTTAAGATCTATGAGGAGTGGGGAGGCAGAGCCAAAATGGCAGAGGGAAGCCAGGAAGTTGCCTGAGCTCTCCCCAGTTTCCCTCATAAACAATGTTAAAGAGGTGAATAGAATTTTAGAAAAGTTAGATGTGACAGGCCTCTGAAGAAAGTGGAATTGGGAAAGAAAGGAATATACGTTTTCTTCGGTGGTACATGGCACCTACATAAAAATTGACTGGGTATTGGGTCATAAAAACGTCACAATCAAATGCAGAAAGGCAGAAATATTAAATACATCCTTTTTAGATCATGATGCAATAAAAATTATAAGTAATTAGAAAGCCATAGAAAGATAGACTTAAATTCATTGGAAACTAAAGGGTGAAAAAACAAATCATAGAAATGATCGATAATTTAATCAAAGAGAATGACAAATAAGACAACATACTAAAATTTATGTGATGCAGTCAAAGCAGTTCTTAGGGAAATTTTGTATCTCTTAATGTTTACATGAATAAAATAGAGAAAAAGGAGATTAATGAATTGGACATGCAATTAAAAAAAATTCAAAAAAGAACAAATTAAATACCAAATTAGGAATTCTGAAAAATCGAATGAGAGATTAACAAAATTGAAAGTAAGAAAACTATTGAACTAATACAGCTGAGCTGATTTATGGGGGAAAACAATGAAATAGAGAAACCATGTTAATTTAATTTAAGAAAAGAAATAAGAAAACAAAATTACCAATAAAAAATGAAAAGGGTGAATTCATCTCCAATGAAAAGGAAATTAAGACAACTTTAGGAGCTATTTTGCCCAACTGTATGCCAATAAACCTGACAACCTAAGTGAAATGGATGATTATTTGCAAAGATATAAATTGCCTAGATTAACAGAAGAGGAAATAAAATACTCATATAGTCCAAATTCAGAAAAAAATTCAACAAGCCATCAATGAACTCTGTAAGAAAAAAAATATCCAGGACCGGATGGATTCATGGAGTGAATTCTACCAAACATTTAAAGAATAATTTATTCTAATACTATATAAAGTATTTGGAAAAAAATAGGTGAGGAAGAAGTCCTATCAAATTCCTATTAAGACAATAATATGGTGCTGATACCTAAACCAGGAAGAGCCAAAACAAACAAAAAAAAAGAAAATTGTAGACCAATTTCCCTAGTGGATATTGATACCAAAGTTTTAAATAAAATATTAACAAAGAGATTATAGCAAAGAGATTGCCAATGAGGATAATACACTATGATCAGGTGGGATTTATACCAGGAAGGCAGGGCTGGTTCAATATTAGGAAAACTATCAGCAGAAATCATATGATCATCTCAATAGATGCGGAAAAAAACTTTGACAAAATACATCGCCCACCCATTTCTATTAAAAATATTAGAGAGCATAGGAATAAAAGGGGAGTTCCTTAAAATGATAAGCAGCATCTATCTAAAACCACCAGCAAGTACTATATTTAATGAGAATAAGCTAGAAGCATTCCTAATAAGAAGTGAAACAAAGGATGCCAGTCATCACCACTATTATTTAATATTTTACTAGAAATGTTATCTTTAGCAAAAAGAGGAAAAAAGAAATTGAAAGAATTAGAATAAGGAATGAGGAAAGAAAACAATCTGTCTTTACAGATGATATGATGAGAATCAACTAAAAACTACTTGAAACAATTATCAATGTTAGCAAAGTTGCAGTCTATAAAATAAACCAATATAAATCATCAGCATTTTTATATACTACTAACAAAGCACAGCAGCAAGAGATAGAAAGAGAAATTCCATTTAAAATAACTATGGACAATATGAAATATTTGGGAGTCTATCTACCAAGACAAACCCAGAAACTATATGAAGACAATTGCAAAACACTTTTCACACAAATAAAGTCAGATCTAAACAATTGGAAAAATATCAGTTGCTCATGGATAGGTGTTAATATAATAGATAGGAGTTAATATAATAAAAATAACAAATCTACCTAAATTATTTTACTTTTTCAGAGGCATACCAATCAAACTAACTAAAACCTACTTTTTTTAGAACTAGAAAAAAATTACAACAAAATTCTTCTGGAAGTACAAAAGGTCAAGAATATTAAGGGAATTAATGAAAAAATGCAAAGGAAGGTAGCCTAGCCATACCAGATTTAATACTTTTTTTTTAAAGCAGCAATCATTAAAACTATTTATTACTAGCTGAGAAAAATAATGATAGATCCATGGAATAGGTTAGGTACACAACACAAAGTAGGCAATGACTATAATAATTTCCTATTCGATAAACCCAAAGACTCCAGCTTCTGGCCTAGGAACTCATTATTTGACAAAAACTGATAGAAAATTGGAAAATAGTGTGGCAGAAACTAGGCATAGATGAACATCTTACACCATATACCAAGATAAAGTCAAAATGGGTATACAACTTAGATATAAAGGCTGATACTATAAGCAAATTAGGAGACCAAGGAATCATTTATCTATCAGATCTATGGAGAAGGGAAGACTTTATAACCAAGCAAGGGCTAGACAGCATTATGAAATGCAAAATGGATAATTTTGATTACATCAAATTAAAAAGGTTTTGTGCAAACAAAAGAAATGCTGTCAAGATTAGAAGGAAAGCAGAAAGTTGGGAAATAATTTTTACTGCCAGTATTTCTGATAGAGGCCTCATTTCTCAAATATAAAGATAATTGAATCAAATTTATTAGAATACAAGTCATTCCCCAATTGATAAATGGCCAAATAATATGAAAAGGCAATTTTCAGATGAAGAAATTAAAGATATCTGTAGGCATATGTAAAATGCTCTAAATTGCTGATTAGAGAAATGCAAATTAAAACAACCCTGAGGTACCACATCATGCCTAGCAGATTGGCTAATATGACAAAAAAGGAAAATGATAAATGTTTGAGAATATGTGGGAAAACTGGAACACTAATGCTTTGCTAGTGAAGTTGTGAACTCATCCAACCATTTTATAGATCAGTTTGGAACAATGTCCAAAGGCCTATAAAACTGTGCATACCCTTTGATCCAGCAATATTACTACTAGGTCTGTATTCCAAAGACATAATAAAAAAAAGGGAAAAGAACTCATGTGTACAAAAATATTTATAGCTGTTCTTTTTGTGGTGGCAAAGGATTGAAAATGGATGGGATGCCCATCAATTGGAGAATAGCTGAACAAGTTGTGGTACATGAATGTAATGGAACACTATTATTCCCAAAAAATGGTGAGCAGGATGATTTTAAAAAGAACCCTGGAAAGACTTACTTGAAATGGTGCTTAGTGAAGTGAGCAGAACCAGGATAACATTGTACAAAGTAACAACACTCGGAGATGATTGACTATGATAGACTTAGCTTTTCTCAGCAATACAATGGTCCAAGATAATTCCAAAAGACTCATGATGGAAAATGCTATTCACATCCAGAGAAAGAGCTGTGGAGTCTGAATGCAGATTGAAGCATACTTTTTTCACTATTTTTGTTTTTACTTTCTCTTTATTTCCCCTCTTTGTTCTGATTCTTCTTTTATAACATTAATGTGAAAATATGTTTAACATGATTATACATGCATAACCTATACCAGATGGCTTGTCATCTTAGGGAGAAGCGAGGGAAGGGAGGGAGAAAACTTTGGAACTCAAAATCTTAGAAAAATGAATGTTGGAAACTCTTCACTTGTAATTGGAAAAAATACTTTTAAGTGCCCCCCCCCCAAGAAAAGACCACACTATGTGCCAGGCACTGTGCTAAGTGCTGAGGATACAAAAAAAAAATTAAAGAAAAATTGCATGGCTTCAAGGAGTTTACTTTCAAATGGAGCAGATAACATGTACATTGATAGTTATCTTCTGCTCTTGATACATTCAAAATAGATACATGGTAACTTTAGAGGGGAATCACTGGCATCGGAGGGCACCGGGAAAGACCTACTGAAGAAGCTGTAATTCAATCTAAGAAACCAGGGTTTCTAAACACAGATCAGGAGGAAGAATATTCCAGACATGTAGGATAACACTTCTCTAACTGCTGTGGCTTTTACAGCTGAGCTGTTGTGTAAATGCAGAGTTCACAATTCTGAAAATCTCATAGCCTTAGGCTATTTCAGTTTTTTGAAATTCATGCCACCATTCACATGAATCCAGCCAGCTAACTAGAAAAGCACTAGGTCTATCTTTTGAACTCCTCTTTCCTCTTATCTCTCTCTCTCTCTCTCTCTCTCTCTCTCTCTCTCTCTCTCTCTCTCTCTCTCCTCTACATGTGCCCTTGTCACTCAAACTCTTATTTGAATTACTGTCTGAAATTCTTTTTAACTTCTGTTGTATCCATGAGGTATGTCTTTCATTTGGTTCCAATGATGATATCTGAGATGTTTTTGGAAATAATTGCAATTTGTTTTGCTTGATTTCTGGCCTTTCTCTTTCTGCTATCCTGATATTGAATCCTTTTCACCAAATGTATGAACTTTGCATTATCTAGCTGTTCAACCATCATCAGAAGATGTTCCCATATATTGTTGTCATATACCAATCCATGGTCACTTGTTTATCTATTCAACATTGACTGGTTCTTTGACTACTAACTTCTGATAGATTTTGTATATTTTTGTAACACAAAGTTAGTGGCCTTCTTTTCCTTTTGTTTAAAGATGTTGAGGAATAAAGCATTCTTTTCCTGAGCAGTCTCTGATCAAACAAGTTACTCATTTAATTTCCTCAACTACTGAAACATTCTACATTTGTAGGAAGCATACAAAGTTAAAAGTGAGGACTCTGAGGAATTATGCTGGTTTTATACCTCAGTTTTCTGCCACTTTTGTATTATTAACCAGGAAACAAATTGTCTGTTAGTGTGTAGGTGGAGATACCATCTTGACAAGGGGCATAGATTTCAATAATGTGTCTCATATATTAGGGTTCTTAGGTTGAGAGGTGCTAGCTATGGGCACTTCATTATATGGCTGTGAGGACAATATTGGCCCTATATTATGAACTTCTATGATTTAGGTTTTGTCTGAATTATGAACTACTGAGGGTGATATTGCTTCTGAATCACAAACACTTTAGGGTGGTTGGTTATCAGGCCTCTTACACCATCTGCAATCCCCTGTTGCCTTATTATTAAGTATTTACATTCATATTTTCTCTTAGTCAATGATAGAGGACTTAATAATAAGTTTGGGTATCCTGGAATACATAAATTTTTCAGACAATTTATCTGATGGAGTTGCTGTTTTTTCTCCCTCTACATTCCTGTATAATCTAACTTACACCTTTAATTCTTCCACAGTATCTGTAATACGGCTTAGTGTATATGCATTATAACATGATCATTCTAGCCTTTTGGTACTTCTCAAACTATCTGTAATGAAGATCCATAATTCTATGTCAGCTTTCCAAGAGTTGAACAGCCATGGTACTATTTAGTCTAATACTCAACTACAAGTATGTCTGCCATTAAATAACAATGCCCAATTGGCATCTTGACACATATTAGCAGAGTAGTTCTAATAAAAAAAAATTGATCTAGTCTATAAAAGTCACATCAGAAATCTCCACTGTTCAGTAACAGAAAAGAAATACACACATATAAAAGTATGAAAACAATCAGAAAAATCCTTGGCATGCTTGGACTTCCAGAAATAGAGATCCTGGATGAGTATCCACAATATATCACTGAGCACTTTCCTCATATATGCATCCCCCCAAAATTCCCATGTGTGAAATAACATAGAAGCATATAGCCCTTCAAATTTATAACTCATGAGCTCCCACCAGTGTTTTCTTTTTTTAATTAGATTTTTTATTTTTAGTTTATAACACATACTTTTACATGTTCTTGAGTTTCAAATTTTCTTCCCTTCCTTCCCCTCTCTCAAGAGGGCATGTCTGATATAGATTCTACATAAACCTTCACATTAAACTTATTTACACAATAGTCAAGTTGCAAAGAAGAATGATGACCAATGGAATGAATCATGAGAGAGAAGAAACAAAACCAAAAAAAAAAAGAAAAGAAAAACAGAGAGAGATCAAATATTTAGCCTCAGTCTTCATTCAGACTCCACATTTCTTTCTCTGGATGTAGCTAGCTTTTTCTATCATGACTCCTTGGGAGCTGTCTTTGAGGCTTGTATTGCTAAGGAGAGCCAAGTCTATCAAAGTTAGTCATCACAGAATCAATATATCTGTGGTTGTGTATAATATTTTCCTGGTTCTGCTCCTTTCACTCAGCATAAGATAATGGAGGTCTTTCCAAGTTATTATGAAGTCTGTATCTTCTCCATTTCTTATAGCACAATGGTATTCTATTATATTCATATACCACAACTTGTTCAGCCTTTCCCCAATTGATGGACATCCCCCCGATTTCCAATTTTTTGCCATCACAAAAAGAACAGCTAAAATATTTTTGTACATACAGGTCCCTTTCCTTTGGGATCTCTTTGGGATATTGCCCTCAGAGTGGTATTGCTGGGTCAAAGGATATGCATATTTTTGTAGCCCTTTGGGCATAATTCCAAATTGCTCTCCAAAAAGGCTGGATCTGTTGACAACTCCACCAACAATGTATTAATGTTCCAATTTTCCCACATCCTCTCCAACATTTATCATTTTCCTGTTTTGTCATGTTAGCCAATCTGATAGGAGAGATGTGGTACCTAAGAGTTGTTTGGTTTTCATTTCTCTAATCAGTAGTGATTTAGAGCATTTTTTCATATGCCTACAGATATCTTTAATTTCTTCTTCTGAAAACTGCCTGTTCATATCCTTTGACTATTTCTCAATTGGGGAATGACTTTTATTCCTATAAATTTTGCTCAGTTCCCTGTATATTTTAGATATGAGGCCTTTATCAGAGACATTTGTTGTAAAGATTTTCTCCCAATTTTCTGCTTCCCTCCTAATCTTTGTTGCATTGGCTTTGTTTATATGAAAACTTTTCAGTTTAGCATAATCAAAATTATCTATTTTGCATTTTGCAATGCTCTCTATCTCTTGTTGGATCATGAATTCTTCCCTTTCCCACAAATCTAACAGATAAATTATTCCTTGCTCTCCCAAATTGCTTATAGTATCAGCCTTTATTCCTAAGTCATGTACCCATTTTGACTTTATTTTAGTATATGGTGTAAGGTATGGGTCTATGTCCAGTTTCTGCCATATCATTTTCCAATTTTCCCAGCAGTTTTTGTGAAATAGTGAATTCTTAGCCCAGAAGCTGGATTCTTTGGGTTTATTAAAGAGTAGATGGCTATAGTTGGTGATTTCTGAGTCTTGTGTACCTAACCTGTTCCACTGACCTACCACTGTTTCTTAGCCAGTACTAGCTAGTTTTTATGACTGCTGCTTTATAGTACATTTTGATATCTGGTATGGCTGGACCCTTGGTTTGTCTTGGCAAGTAGACTTGCAAATATTTCATAGTGTCTACAGTAATTTTAAATGGAATTTCTCTTTCTATCTCTTGCTGTTGGGCTTTGTTAGTAATATATAGATAGGAATGCCAAGGATTTATGTGAGGTTATTTTATATCCTGCAATTTTGCTAAAATTGTTTATTATTTCAAATAGTTTTTTACTTGAATCTCTAGGATTCTCTAAGTAAATCATCAAATCACCTGAAAAAAGTGATAATTTAGTTTCTTCTTTGCCTATTCTAATTCCTTCAGTTTCTTTTTCTTCTCTCAATGCTAAAGCTAACATTTCTAGTACCAAATTGAATAATAGAGGTGATAATGTTTCACCCCAGATTTCATTGGGAATGCATCTAGCTTATCCCCATTACGTATAATGCTAGCTGATGGGTTTAGGTAGATGCTATTTATAATTTTGAGGAAGACTCCATTTGTTCCTATGCTTTCTCCTGTTTTTAATAGGAATGAGTCTCGTATTTTGTCAAAAGATTTTTCTGCATCTATTGAGATAATCATATGGTTTCTGCTAGTTTTGTTATTGATACAATCAATTATGCTGATCGTTTTCCTAATATTGAACCAGCCTTGCATTCCTGGAATAAATCCTATATTATACTTGAGAGACTGGCCACTGAGACTCGATCTTCAGAAAGATGTATAGTATCCTCTGCCTGATGTAATCCTCCATTTGGAATGTTTAGTGAATGTGTGTCTGAAAGATCATGATTCCATTCAATGTAGGAACCAACTCTCCTTCAGGGGCTGGGCAGGTTTTTGGTAACTGTTACCTGTCCACTTACTGTGTGACAAAAAGAACTTTTGATTGGCTATTGATCAAGGACTGGATGTGTATTCACTGACCAGATTGTTCTTGCTCTTTTTCTGGTGAGGGTGATGAAAAGGTAAGCTTCAAAGTGAGGAGAGAGGTCTCTGTCTATCTCCTCACCTAAGGTGCTGCCATGTGGCATGTGATAATATGGTCTCCCTATTGTGTCTATTCATTCCTGCTCTTAGTTAAATATGTATTGGATGTGAGATGGAATGGACAAGGTAACAATTGTGTGAGCTTTGAAAGGTCTGAGGATCAAGCAACCAGTAACTTAGGAATATGGAATTTAATTAATTAAATATCAGGATTCCAATCACTGGACCTATTAATGATCTAAGGAAGATACTATGAAATTTAACTAGGGATGGAGACTGTGGAATACATATCAGTATGGGGCCTTGAGCCATGAGCTTTATGAGAACCCCATAGCGGACAACCTTAGAACCTGGAGGGGAATTTGTACCTAGTGGCATTTTGAGAGACCTGACCAGCTAGTACCTGCGAGGGTTGAGAGAGCAAATTTATAAAGGCTACAGACATCCAGGGACCACCTATAACGACCGTGAGTGGTGGGATAGGGAGGAAGAGGGAGGGTGAAGGATGGCATGTACTGAAGATCAGTGGAAGCAGAAAACAAAAGTCATATTCTCAATATAACCCCATGCAGAGAAAGAAGACAGACAGACAAAGAGTTTAGGTAACAGATCGAGAAGACCGAAATGGAGACATGATACTATAGTCATCAGGATCTTCAACTTTCTGGGCATCTCCTGGAACGTTCACTTTTCTAAAAGCAGAGAAGTTATTTATTTCTTGACCTTCTTTCATACTATTTTCTCCTTCAAAAGTTGAGTTAACTGTCTCAAAGAGCATTCTATTTTGGATCTGATTCTCACTAATAAGGAGGATTTAGTTGCTGGGGTGGAAACAATGGGATCCTTGTTGGGGGGGGGTGAAGGGAAGCAACCATTCATTCTTAATGCTTGTGATAGAGGAAAGTTGGGAATAGGCTAAATGTGACCTAAATTTGAGGAGAGCAGGTTTTAGAGGTCAGAGAAAGAATAGCAAGGATAACATGGACCAAAACTTTACAGGGAAGTCAGCCCAAGAGAAACGGGAACGATTTAAAATGAAATTCTGAAGGCATAAATAGGGAAAAAAAAATCAATGAGCTAGAAAAAAGAGAGTGGTCTAATGCTACTGTTGTGTATGTACAGGGAACTCACCAGCCTGCTTAGGTTTTTAATCAAGACATACAAAAATAGAACCAAGGGCAAGTAACAGTGTGAATATAAAATTGTGTCTCAGTTCTGTCATAATAGTCCCCAGAATGAAAAAATAAATGATCTGAGCTTGGTAAGGAAAGCTAAGGATAATAAAAAGTTTTATTTAGTAGTGCAGGGATGGGGAGAAAGTGAAGATCAAAATAGAGATAGGACTATTTCTCAGATTGATTACTGAGAACAGAAAGAAAACAATTGACTGATTCTGTTTTTCTTTGGTTTCAGCTGCAAAGCAAAACTATTTTTTGCCCTAGAAAAGACAGATGATATATAGCTAATAGAGGTTGATATCCAAGACAAGTAAAGAAAAAGAAAATAAGATTCTAGTTTTCACTAATGAGTTCAGGGAGTGAGTAAGCCAATCAATAATACTTATAAAGCATTTATTATGTTTAAGATACCGCTAAATGGGGAAATGGATTCAAGTCACTTGACCCTATTTCCCATACATAACATTCCATCTCTTTTGTGCCCTAGCTTAGACTGATGCTAATGTGAGGAACATTGTCCTTCCTTATCACTATCACTTAGAATGCTCACCTCCCTTCAAATCTCAGTGTAAGTGAAATTAGGAGTCCAAGGACAGGGGTAAAGATTCTGTCTCTGAGAATCGCTATAGTGTGACCTTTGACAAGTCATTTAACCTCCATGGGCCTTAGATCATCTGTAAAATGAAAAGTTTGGCTGTGATGGCTTCTGAGGTTCCTTCTAGTTCAAGGTCTATTCTTTGATCTCTGAAATTGTTCATCCTTTCCCCCACCCTGAAATTACTTTCAATTGATTTGAATGTATTTTACCTTTATTTATCTGTGTACATGCTTTATTATCACTGCAGTGGAAAGTAAAATCATTGAGGGGACTGGCATGCTTTTGTCTTTGTATCAC
The DNA here is from genome assembly GCA_028646595.1 of Phalanger gymnotis. Lineage (NCBI taxonomy): Eukaryota > Metazoa > Chordata > Mammalia > Diprotodontia > Phalangeridae > Phalanger > Phalanger gymnotis. The sequence goes on along the minus strand of CM053623.1, from coordinate 80,493,859 downwards.
TAGTACTGAACCCCTTACCTTAAACATGATTGGCACTCGGTAAATATTTATTGATCGAATTCATAGATTTATTAATGAAGGATTCTGAGTTCAAAGAAATTAGACATCAGTTCAGAACCAACATTTTGCAGGTAACACAACTAAAATTCCAGAGACCCAAGGTGTATTGCCCGAGGTCATATGGCCAGAATTGAACTACCTAATTAAATAAAAAACAACAACAAAAAACTAGGTAATGTGATTGCTAAATCATTCTAATTACTCTTTAACATACAATGGAGAATGAGAATATTGAAGAAGGCAAATATTATAATTTAGAATCTGCAAATTATAAGCCAATAAGCCCTACTTCAATTTCTTCAAGAATGTTGAAACATATTTTAAACATAGAGAATTAGTAGATAGAAGGCCAACCTCAAAGTCAGAACACTTGCTGACATATACTGTCCGTAGGACTCTGGATATGTTACTTAACCTCTCAAAGCCCCAAGTAATTCCCTGAAATTATAAATGTCAGAATAGTTGCCAATTTGATGGGAAGAAGGAATTTATCACCAGGAATTCCTTATTCTTATAAAAATCATGTTTGGATACTAATCTCTATAACATTACTAAGGAACTATTAAATATCTAGAAAATAAAGTGGCAATCAAGAATTGGTCATTCCAAATTGGCCTTGTTTTCTTTTTTCAATAGGATCACTAAACTGATTATTTGGGGAAATGCTGTAAATATAGTTTATCCAGAAATTAGTAAAGATTTTAATAAATTCACAATGCTATTCTTATGGACAAGGTAGAAAGATGTGGGCTAAATGATATTACAATTAGATATTAATAACTATTGAATAGCTGGACCCAAAATGTAGTTGATATTTCAATGTAAACTTGATAGAAGGGTTCCAGTAAAGTGCCCCAGGGATCTGTGCTTTATTCTGTGCTGTTTGACATTTTTATCAAACATTTGGATAAAGGAATAAGTACTATGCTTATCAAATTTGAAGATGAAAAAAAATTGGGAAGGACAGCTAACACAATGGCTAGTAGTCAGAATTGAAAGCTAGAACAGTGGATCAAGTTGAATAAGATGGAATTTAAGAGGAAAAAAAAGTTAAGAACTGCCTTTTTTTGTTAAAAGAAAATTAACTTAACAAGTAAAAGATTATCAGAATGGTTAGGCAGCAGTTTTCTGGGAAAACATTTGGGAGTTAGATGTCATTCAATGTGAGTTTATATAAAAATACTGTTGTCAAGAAAATGAATTTAATTTTGGATTTCATTAATAAAGCATGGCACCAAGGTGAGGCACCAGGTGAGGAGGTGATAGTCTGCTGTGCTCTGTCCTTGTCAGACCACACCTAGAATATTATACTTACTAAATATACAGAAGGATATTTACTAGTCTATTAGATACTGTTAGAGTTTATTAGAATCTAAACAAAGGAGAGCAACTTGGATGGTAGGGGAATTTGCATTTATTCCATAAAGCTCCCATGAGCAAGGGATGTTTAATCTGGTTAAAATATAACTGAAGGTGAGACATCATAGGTGTCCTCAAGAATTTTAAGAGATACCATACGGTAAAAAAGATTATATGTTGTAGTAGAGAGAGTACAGGATTTAGAGTCAGAGGAGCCGAGTTTGAATCCTGTCTCTGTCACCTATTACCTATTTGATTATGAATAAGTAATTTGACCTCTTTAGCTATCAATTTCCTCTTTTGCAAAATGAAAGGGTTGGATTATATGACTTCTAAGGTCCCCTCTGGCTCCAAACATGATCGCATGTTCCATTCTTAACATACAGAACCACTTTAGACTTCAAAAAAAAAAACAAAATAGGCAATAATACATATCAGCATATATTCCTTCTTTTTAGATCCAAAGGGCAGAAAGAGGAGCAACAGATAAAAGCTACAAGAGGAAATTTCTTTGTTGTAAGAGGAAAATGAGCAATAATTGAAATTGCACCAAAGTAGTATAGCCTTATTCAGAAGGTAATGTATTACGCCTCACTTGATGTCAAGACTGGATGATCATGTATTTGCCTACTTATTTGATATTTATTTAATGTGACTATTTATTATAGAGGAGATTCTTGTTTACATACAGATTTTGCTAGTTGTCTACTGAGTTCCATTCCAACTGGAAAATCTTTGATACTTAATGACTTGTATTAAATAGAAGTTTGAGACTTATGAAGTACTTTCTATACAACAACCTTATAAAGTAAATAATGTTAGTATTACCAGTAAGTATTGCTATATAGGACAAAACTGGCTACTTGGTAATAATTGCCTCCTACTCTTTCTTCCTTCCTGGAAATAGTTCATGCCAGACCATCTATGAAATTACCCATTAATCTTGGCTTTGAGTGTTAGCTTCCCTCTAATCATCACTCCATTTATTGGAAAGTAAAAATTTTGTTGTCTAAGATTTTTATATTTTTGCTCTTTGGCCTCTCTCTTTCTCGGTCTCTCTTTCTCCTTGGAGATTTAGTCAACCACCCCTTGTTACAACAATCAGCTCATTATCCTTGAAGTGAAAGAAAAGATGCCAGCTCAGTGTAAAATCTACTTTTGGCATATTTTATAGAATTATTAATAAAAATTAAACCATAGCTTTTGAGCCCCAGATTAGGAGAATCCTTAATTATTAACCAGAAACTCAAATCTTTGCCACACCTTAATTCTCTAGGAATTTCATTAATCCACTAGCCTCCCATCAGCCACTGGAGAAGGAAATAGCAAACCCCTTCAGTATCCTTGCCAAGAAAACACAAATTGCGTGATGAATAGTTGGATATAACTGCAACAACTCAACAACAACAACAACATCTCTCATTTACCTCCCTGTACACAACCAATATACAACCATGAATTTCATGGTTGATCATAGATTTTTAAAAATACATTTTATTTTTATCAGTTAAAAAGCACTTATTTTCTTTTTGTTCTACTCCCATTAATAAAAAAAGAAAGCCAAACCCCTCATAACCAATATGCAGAGCCAAGCAAAACAAATTCTCATATTGCCCACTTGCAAATATGTATGCCTCATTTGACATCTTAATTCCATTACTTTTCTGTCAGGAGACAAGTAGCATGTATTCTTATCAGTTCCCTGGAATCTTGGTTGATCATTGCATTAATCAGAGTTCTTAAATCTTTCAGGGTTGTTTGTCTTTACAATGTTGTTGTTGTATAAATCCATCTCCTGTTTTTGTTCACTTCTTTTTGTATCTAAATCTTCCAAAGTTTCTCTGAAATCATCCCTTTAGTCATTTCTTACGGAATAATATTTCATGATCATATATTTTATATAAGAAGAAAAAAAGATGGGGGGGGGGCAGAGCCAAGATGGCCTCATGAAAACAGCATCTTCCCGGAGCTCCCTCACTAGTTCTGTCAGATTCCTATAAAAAAGTGAATTTGAGCAGATTTGAGAGAGTTAGAAACCACGAGAAGTCTGAGTGGGGTAAATATCCCAGCCAGAAGAGTCTGAAAGGCTGAAGGAACAAATCTGTGGGCTAGGAGAGTGCTCGGCGTGCAGAGCCACTCCAGGCAGGACCAAAGCGGAAGCAGCTGGCCAGGAAACCCATGTGGGAGACAGGCTAGGAGAAGCCGAGTGCCCAAAACCAGCGGAGATCCCAGTCCTTCCAACACAGGATGGCACTCTGTGGAAGCAACGAGAGGCAGCACAATGCCAACGCCTGTGAGATACCAATTCCTGAGGCTTGCAGCCCAAAGGTTTGAAACACTTTTTGAACTTCCAGGAGACATAATGTCCAGGTAAATGGCTCTAATCCCTCCCCTTCTTACCCAGAGAATTCCTGGGGGGGGGGGGCGGGGGGGAACAACAACAAAAAAAACCGCTGGAATAGAGGAGACAGAAATGGGGCCTCAGTGGCTGAGTAGTGGGAGTACCTGAGTCCCAGAGGGGCAGAGCCAGCAGGGGTCAACACCAGGAGCCCAGACATACTCTTGCTCCCCCAGGGGAAGTTCCAGACACTCAGCTCGAACAACAGAGAGCTGAGACCATTGCTGAAGAGCAACAGTACTGGAGAACAACCCTAGGGGAAGAGGAGATTTCAGGCAGCCAGACCCTCTCCCCACACCTCAGGAAACTGAAGGTTATAATTCACAAAGCCAACAACGAGACTCGCAATCCCCAGAAAAAGAAAGCTGGGACAGTGAGCCCTGAGCTCCAAAAGCAGAAATTTATTGTAAAGCCAGGAAAAGGCTAACCAACATGAAGAACACAAAAAAACTGAGGACCATTGATTGTTTTTATGAAAACAGGCAGGATCAAAATACCAATTTGGAAGAGGATAACAATGACACTATATCTACATCTGGTACCTCAAAAGGTAATGTGAACTGGTCTCCAGCCCAAAAAGCATTACTGGAAGAGCTAAAGGAAGATTTTAAAAACCACATTAGGGAGGTAAAAGAAAAAATGGAAAAAAAATCCACTGATGAAATCAAGTACCTAAAGAGCTACAGAGATTAAGAATCTAAATAGAGAAAATGACACTCTGAGAGGTAATATCAACCAACTGGAAAAGGAGACTCACAATCAAAATGAAGATAGTAACTCATTAAAAATTAGAGTTGAGCAAGTGGAAGCTAATGATTCTATGAGGCATCCAAGAAGTAGTAAAACAAAATGTAAAGAATGAAAAAAATAGAAAAAAAATGTGAAATATCTGATTGGGAAAACAACTGACCTGGAAAATAGATCTAGGAGAGACAATTTAAGAGGTATTGGTTTACCAGAAATCCACGATGAAAAAAAGAGCCTTGACAGTATCTTCGAAGAAATTATCAAAGACAACTGCCCAGAGGTCCTAGAGCCAGAGGGCAAAATAGTCATTGAAAGAATTCACCAATCACCCCCTGAAAGAGATCCCAAACTGAAAACTCCAAGAAATATTATAGCCAAATTTCAGAATTACAAAATCAAGGAGAAAATACTGCAAGCAGCCAAAAAGAAACAATTCAAATATCGTGGAACTACAGTCAGGATCACTCAGGATCTTTCAGCTTCCACTTTA
>CM053623.1:80451435-80488305 GCA_028646595.1 Phalanger gymnotis | reverse complement strand
ATGAAAATTTAACATAAAAAGGAAAAAAAATCAAGATGAGCATCTTAAGGAATCAGAGAAAGAAATTCTGTAAGAATACCTAGGAAAAAATTTATAAAGAGGAAAAAATGAAAGAGAAAGTGTTTGACTTCTCTCAGCCTTTCAGAAAAAAAAAAATTCTTCCAAATCTCTTAGTTATTTCCTCATGTCTTAGCCTCAGGGCCTATACTGCTACTATTAGAGTTCAGTCTTTATTTTTGAGATCATTATTGCTACTTTCCTTTATCTCCTCCTCTTTGGATACAACCATGGCTGATGAAATTCAGTGCCAAGTCCTATCTTTCTTAAATTGCTCATATATCAGTTCATAATGCATTCCTCTCCTGCTTCCCTGGTCTAGGGCAATTTTATCAAACATTTGGACAAAGGAATAAGTACTATGCTTATCAAACTTGAAGATGAAACAAAATTGGGAGAGACAACTAACATATTTGTTAATAGAATTGAAGGCTAGAAGAGTGGACCAAGTTGAATAAGATGAAATTTAAAAGAAAAAAAGTAAAGAACTGCCTTTGGGTTAAAAGAAAATCAACTTGATAAGTAAAAGATTATCAGTATAATTAGGCAGCAGTTTTCTGGGAAAACATTTGGGAGTTATATGGCATTTAATGTGAGTTAATGTCTCTACAAGTGGCTCCACTAAAGTTATTTTTTTCTCTCTTCTTTTTTTTGGAGGGAGGAAGGCAGGGCAATTGGAGTTAAGTGACTTGCCCAAGGTCACACAGCTAGTAAGCGTGTCAAGTGTCTGAGGCTGGATTTGAACTCAGGTCCTCCTGACTCTAGGGCTGGTGCTCTACTCACTGCACCGCCTAACTGCCCCGACTAAAGTTATTAAAAGAATAAAAGCCCAAGGAACCTTAGCAAGGGTTTAAACTCCTTTCCCCACCTCCAGGATCATGCATCTGAACCTGTCCAAACATTACAGAAGTATTATCACCCACTTTTAAATGATGCAGAAACCGAGACTCTAAGCAATTGAATAACTGTCCATGACCATATTGCTAGTATGTGTCTGGAGTGGATTTGAATCCCATTCAGCTCTCAATTATTTCAATAGGGGATACATTTGGAAGCAGAAAAGCCATTTCCTGAGGAATTCAAAGCTATGGGATCTATATTTGCTATGTTGATATCAAAACTTTCCAAATATCATATACATTTAGAATATGCCCACTTTCCCCATTCTCGTCTATCACAAACTCTTAGCTTCCTTCTAACTTTTCTACAATGGTAATGGGCTCTCTATTACTGCATAGAATTAGGCTCAAAATATGACTCCTCCTCCTCCTTACTTACAATAATTAGGCAGTACGTTTTAGCTCAATCTCATGGCCAGGCTGTGTACTCTTACTCTGTCCTTATGATCCCACAAATAGAATGGCTATATGCTTCTCTCAAGGTTACAGGAAGCACTGTGCTCTATTTTTGTTAACTCAAGCTCCATTTCCATGATCCCATGAAGCTCATGATATTGAAACCATGTTTAGTGCATGTTCCTTATCAGCTTCAGTCTTACTACATTTCAAAATTCCTGAGATCCAGTGATCTACCAGCCTTGGCCCCAACTAGGAGTAAGGATAACAAGCAATGGCTTGCATACTTAGTTGATGCTTACCATTTCTAAAGCAGTTTCCAAAAATGTGTTAAAAGTCTTCTTCTAGCCATTCTATTCTCATGATAACCATGAAAAGTAGGTAAGTAGGATCTTATCCCACATTTTCAGATAGGAACATTGAGGTACAGATTGAGTGACTTACTCAAATGCATATAAGTTAGAGAATGAGCTTGGAGTAAATAGAACCCAGGTTTCCTAACTCCTATAGCAGCATTCTTTCCAGTAGCCTAGGTTCTTATAACAGTGAGAGAAAGGACTAGGAGGGGATTCCAGAGACAATGTAACATGGAAGGATATTATGCTCAGGGACTCATACTGTAGGAGAACGGACAAGCTTTAGATGTCTAAAATAAGATGGAGGAAGGAGGTGACTCTCCGCCCTGCCCCCCACCTTAAAAATAAAACCAAACCAAAAGAAACTCTCATGGAATAGGCATTTTGAATGGTCACTCATTTTAGTGAAATTTATAAGGTAAATGTGCTTTAAAATTGTCCATAGCCTTAATTTGAGAAGACACATGAATGAGAATCAGACAGAAGGAACACAACAAGACCTTGAGGAGAGATCATTAATTGCCCTCTCAGGATATCAGACTCAGACCCTGGAAACATCACCATCCCTCAAGAGCCTCTGGAGCTTCCTGCTCCCAAGTGCCTTGGTAAAGCAAGCACCTCTGCCCATTACAAATGAGTTAAGTATCCACTTCAACCAGATTTTCCTTCCTTTGTGAGCCAGAAGAATCTCTGTGGCCAAAGGAAGACATTTTTCTTGGCAGCTATGGCTATATAGGGACCAAAATAAGAAAACTATCAAAAAAGAACCCTTTGAACTACTGAACTGAGTTTCATGTACTCTGCATCTGTATTCAGGTCTGTCTTCCTCCATAATTCAAGGATTGAAAATTAATTTCCTCAGTAATGTCATCCCCTTATTTTTATTTTTGTTGTAAAGTGTCACTCCCTAATCCTAGTCCCATCCTGGGGAATTAGAAATTCCAATAAGGATGGCCAAATAAACCTAAGATTCAAGGGCACTTTTAAAGAGATGAACTGAGGTGATACTGAGAAATGGAACAGGTGGTTAGGTCCTCACAGCCCAATTACAGACAACTATGTGAATAATTCATGGGTAATGTGTCTGGAAAAGTATTCTACCCTCTGGCCTTAATTTGGATAAGGTAGATTTTTTAAAGGATGCAAGATTGTAATCCAATTATTTCTTGTGTTTTAAATTTTCACTTGAATTTCTTTGATTGGAATTCCAGTTGGTCAAGGTGAAAGTTCATTACTCTCAAATATTTGATTTTCTTGCTTAAAATAGGGTTTATTTTTAATAGCTGCAGAAAGCAATAAAGGAAGAAAGGAATCCTGAAACTTCGTAAGGAGACAAGGCATTGAGCATCCTGATCCTCTTTTGACCTCCCAAATCAGTCCTCTTACTCAACTCCATAGGAAGGAGGGTGGGGAGCAGCTTGCTGAAGTTGCTGAAGAAATCCACAGAATGCTATCCTGTGAGATAGAAAGGAACAGTGTTTGAAAAGACTTTTGACATAGAATATTCTCACTGGACCAGAATGATAGAGAATTCTCTTTATTATTACAAAAGAAGAAATTATTCAAGTGTCAAATTATGAGCTGTTCCTCTCCAGGAAAAGTAAACTGAACACTTCATTATTACATTGGAGCCTATGAAGTAGTAGTGAAAATTATAGAGTTCATAATAATCTACATTGGGAGAATAAGTTTCCTATGTTGATGAAAAATAACTATTTCCCCATATAGTTACTTAATGCCAAAATTCTAGGTGCTCCTAATTCTCCAGAGGGTTGGAATTCTTTGTTAGAAGGTAGCTACCACATGATATCTTTTTGATGTTGTCCACTGAGAAGTAAAGGGCCACATAACCAGTGTGTCAGAGGTAAGACTTGAACTCAGGTCTTCTTGAGTTGGAGGACAGGTCTCTTTTTACTATACCATGCTCCCTCTCAATGACAATGGTCATCATTTCTAAAGGCCTTTAAGATCTACAAAGCTGTTGACATAAATGGCATCAAATTGTTACTCAACAACAATTCTTTATGGCAAATGCTCTTATTTCTCCTTTTGCAGATATAGAGAAACCAAAAACATCTAGCACATTATCTTATACACAGAGATAGATATGACTTAATATAGGGAAGTCCCAGTTGGGGAAATTCCACTCACCAATGCAGGTAGGTACCTTTTCTGCAAGGGAGACTCCTTGAGCACTGAGAGAATAAATGACCTACCAAGCTCACATAGACAGTATATGCCTCTCTGTCCCAGCTAAGCACACTTTGTCTTTGCTTTTCCATTTTCTTCCCTTACTCCTTCCACTCCATCATTTCCTCTGGTTGTTTGTGTCCTAATAACCACTTTGCGTTTTGTTTCCATTGGGTCATCTTCTCTTAAGGGTCCCCTGGCCAAATGTCTTCTCCACTGCTCTGTCACTGATTTCTTCAATTCTTGGGATTACAGGTACAGCCTATATAAAATGCAAATTCCAGGGAAGAGTAATACATGAAGGAGTAACTTTTATCTTTTATCTTTAGTTGTATCAGTTTCTACTGTGGCAGCTAGCTGAGATCAGGGTCCTGAGAATTAAAATAGTTTTTATGGAAAGGAGTAATATCTTTATTAAGAAAGAGTGGTAAAAAAGAGGTGGTAAAAGGAAATCAGTTTTAGACCACGGGAGAATATATATTCTATGGGGCTGCAGAAAAGATTAAGTACTGGCATCTATTTTAATTCTTGTTTCCTCACTTCTGTGGGAAAGCTCATCTGGGGGTTACTTCTAATAAAAGTCTGATTGCTTTCTGTTCCAGACCTAATAAAATTCTGATGTAGACATTTGTCTTAAGTATTCCATCTCTCCCCAACCCACAAAATATGTCTTTTTCTCACTTTCAGTGCCCCCATCTCATACTATCCTGGTGCTCTCATGTTCACTCTCCTGTCACAGATGAGGAAATGGATCTGATCAAATGATTTATATAAAGAGCTCACCTTGAAATCAGGAAACATGGGTTGGAATCCAACTTCAGACACACTACCTTTCTGATAAGTTTAAGTCAATTTTTCCTCTCCATCTCAATTTTCTTATGTGTGAAATGTAAAATTCCTCTGGGTCATTGTGATGAGTGTTCATTGTGTACTTCAAGTGCAAAATACATGTAAATGATTAGTATTATTGATATTATTTTTTCTAGAACTCCTTGAGACAATTTTAAAAAGTACTACAAGGAGAGGAGAATGTTTAACACACAGGGATTAATCAGCACTGATGATGGGCTATGGGGAAAGGCTTTGGGGTGAAGGGCCTTGTTGGCCCTTCATTTCAAGCCTTCTAGGCAACTAGCTATTTACTCTATCTGCATTTAAAGCTTGTTGTCATTTTCCTATTAGACACCTATAGATAGATTTGGAATCAGGGGACTCAAATTTCAATCATGGTTCTGCTATTTATTACATTTGTGATCTTAGGAAAGCTACTTTTCTCTGTGCCTCTGCTACACCACCTTCAAAAGAAGTGGATTGAACTAGGTGAATTATGTATTCCTTCCAGTTCTAATATTATAGGATCTTACAATTCTAAATGATATTGAAGATCTCTACTAATTATGTTGTGGTTGTTCAGTTGTTTTCAATTGTGTCTGACTCTTCATGACTCCCTATGGGTTTTTCTTAGCACAGATACTGGAAGGTTTGCCATTTACTTCTCCAGTTTACTTGACACATGAGGAACTGATGGAAATAGGGTTAAGTAACTTGCCCAGGGTCACATAGCTAGTAATTGTCTGAGGACAGATTTAAACTCAGGAAGAGGACTCTTCTTCGCTCCAGGACTGGTACTCTATCCACTTCTATTGAGCCCAAGGGAAATTTGGAGAGAGATAATAGTTCTAGAAACCTATCAGAAATGAGAAGATAATTTTTAGCTTTCAGAATACTAATGAATAAAAATGTGAGACTAAATATCTAATATTCTATATAGATTTTTTAAATTATGTCTGGCCTTGAAATCCTGTTCTATTCAACTAGGAACTATCCTATTTAATATACCTTTAAATTCAGGTTTAAAAAGAAATCTTGTGTGTGATGGTAGAAAGGGGAAGGAATAGAATAGAATCAATTGATTTTTGGTGAATCTGGAGAAAATGCTGAATATGTACATAGGAAAAAACACTATGTTACAGAAAAAAATACTGAGTTTAGAATCAGAGGACCTGAACCCTGACCATGTTGCATATTACTTGTATGTGTGATCTTAGACAAGTTACTGTCTTGAGCTTGTTTCCTTTTTTATAAAATAAGAGAGTTGGACATGATGAATGCTAAGGGAAGTCCTTTGATCCTACGATTCTTCCATTCAAGTTTCTCATATGATATTGCTTGAATTTCTTCCACTCTATCTGGCATTGTAGTTATTTAAGAACATAACTTTCTTTTATATTGCAAGGCCCTTGAGTTCAGAGACTGTATTATGTCTTTCTTTGTACTACAACTTCATACTATAGTGCTTTGCTCAAAGTAGGAGCTAGTTTCCTGACCCATTTTATTCTCATTAACCAACCTTTCCATAGTCTCACTTCAATTCAATTTTTACTTTAGTGACGTAATTAGAGGCTTTTCTGACCTAGAATATTTTCATCCTTCAATTTTCAACGACAGAATATTCATCCTTCTCTATGCTAATGATGTAATAGTACTTTTTAGATATGAAGTACTACTGTCCAAAGTTTAAGACAAAGCTAAAAATAATTTTAAACATTGATGATTCAAGGACAAAGTACAGGTGATTTTTTTTTATTAAAGGGATCCCCGCTGCTCTCAATGAACTCTCAATAGTCAGCTAATGGACCCAAGCCAGGTGTTCAAATATGTGAGCCCTGATTTCAATAACATATTTTGCTGGGATGATTTCCAAAACTCCAAAAGAGCACAGATCATAATTCTTTAAAAAATCAACCAACAGCAACAACAGCACAACTTTGGGACATTACTGAAATTTTGCCACGCCAAGCGATGACTAGATATTTTGAAACTTCTATAGTAAAGCAGTGATCTAAATTCTTTGGGTAGGAAAGAGAGAGGTTTAGAACAATGCAATATACAAATTCAAGTAATTTAAAATAAGATTCCTTAAAATAGAACAAAACAAGCAAACAGAACCTGCTTACTTTCACCTTTTTCGTAGCATCCCAGGCAGAGGCTTGATTTTCCTCAAATGGGAGGGCTTATTCTTGGGGCTATAATCAAGTAAATAAAATAAACAGACAGGATCCCCTAAAAACCATCTGCTAAACTGTACTCTATTGTCACTGCTTTGTCATTTCTATCTTTCTGGATTCATATCTGTATGGAGTCTTGTCATTAAAACTTGCAGGGCTGGGCGAGGTCATAGGATCTCATTTCTGACACTTACTACCACTGTTACCATATATAGCACTTGTTGTTGAGTTGTTTTCAGTTCTGTTGGACTTTTTGTGACCCCATTTGGGGTATTCTTGGCAAAGATACTGGAGCGGTTTGCCATTTCCTTCTCCAGCTCATTTTACAGATGAAGAAACTGAGGCAAATAGGGTTAAGTGACTTGTCCAGATTCAAGTAAGTGTCTGTAAGTGTCTAAGGTAGGATTTGAACAAAGGAAAGATGAGTCTTCCTGACTCTAAGCTCAGTATTCTATTCACTGAACCATGTAGCTGCCTTAAATGGTTAATAAATTCTTTTTTTTAATTCTTTTTTTTTGCAGGGGGGAATGCAGGGCAAATGGGGTTAAGTGACTCGCTTAAGGTCACACAGCTAAGTAAGTGTGTCAAGTGTCTGAGACTGGATTTGAACTCAGGTCCTCCTGACTCCAGGGCTGGTGCTCTACTCACTGCACAACCTAGCTGCCCAATGAATTCTTTCTGACAATTCTGAGATTACTAACTGACCTTAAGCAAGTCATCATCTCTTTGCCCCTAAGTATTTTCATTTGTAACATGATGGGGTTGTATTAGATGAAGTCTAATAATCCTTGAAGCTCTAAATCCTCTGATTTAGAATTCATAGGTATTAATTTGGATCTTTCAGTCAAACATTTTGTTAGGCTGACGATTTCCTATATATTTTATTCCAGGGGGCATAGAATAGTTCAAAGTGATCAGAAGCTTTTTGCAAAGTCAGACAATCTTTTCTTCCAATTTGTTTCTTTATCATACCTACTACTTGGAATGAAGTCAAATAGATATTACTGACTCCTCCTATTCCAGTAAAGTTTCAACTATGGAAGATACAGATAGAAGAAATTCCTCATTATTATTATTTCATTCTTGGTGGGTAATTTACCTAGAATCCATAGACAGAGAAATATTAAAAGAGGTAAATTATTTGCCACCAGAGAGAGCTTGATAAATCTTTGTTCAATTGGATTGAATCAATCTAAGGATTATGGTATTTTCACTGGATGTTTCCAGAATCATAGCCTGGGTTATTTTAGACAGTTAAGATGAACTGATGTGTTTCTTTGAGGTTTCCTTCCATAAAATATTACCTATTTTTAAACTCAGAAACACACCCTAGCTTCATTCCATTTTGATCTTTCACAATTTTAAAGATCACATTGCTATTTATTCTGTCCTCTGCAAGTTTTGCAATAAAGCCAAAGGCAATAAAATTCTGCCCTGACATGTCTGATTCAAGTGTCAAGTCAAATGAGTAGTATAGACATTAAGTGCTATGGGGGTTCAGTGAAGGAGGAGATATCTTTGGACTGGAATGGAAAGGGAATTTTTTAACGGAAAGGTTTATTGATGCTTTTTGTTTTCTTTTATGACCCTTATTCCTGAATATAAACCTCCTTTCTTGCTTACCCTTGTAACATGGATTTTTTAAAAAGCGTTCATTAAAATCAATTATGTATCAATTGTATTTGATAGTATATTGCAACATCATTTCTCAAATGAAGAGAAGTGTTTTCTCATCTCTTCTTTGGTACCAAGCTTGGTCATTAGAATTACACAATATTTAGATTTATTTTTATTATACTTTCCCTTTACATTCTTGTGTTCACTGTAATATTTTTCTCCTGGTTCTTCTTATTTCTTGCCTGTGGCCTTGACACAGTGAGTTTCCTCCCAAATCAGTGAAATCACAGGTCCTGTCATGATCCCTGTGCCCTATTTCCTTACTCCACTCTGTATCTGCTCATGCTTTCCTCAGTATGTCTGAATTTCTCATATTTGCTGCTTATTATGGAACAATAATATCACGTTCATGTACCAAAATTTGTTTAGCCATTCCTCAATCAATAGGCACTCTTCTTGTTTCCAATTGTTTGTTAACACAAAATACTTTATGGCATATAATTGATCTTTCTTTCTGTCTTTAACCTCCTTGGGGAATATGTCTAATAACAAGATTTGTGCATTTTAGACAACTTTCCCTTCACATAATTCCAAACTTCTAGAATGATCAGAACAATTAAAACTCCACAAACAATGCATTAGTGTCCCAGTAGACAGGAAATTCCTCATGGAAGAGATGAGACTTAAGCTGGCCCTTGATGGATGAATCAGATTAATAAAAGGCAGAAAAGAAGGAAAAAGACATTCTAAGAGGAATACAGAGATAAATAAGGCATATTTAGAAGACAGTGTTGGTAGTGACTTACTTTGAGCAAGGACAAGTTGGATCAGGGTTATAGATGGTGCTTTTGAGATTTACAATCCAGGATAAGGACTCAAGGTTTTATCCTTCAATGTAAATCACAGAAAGTTATTGAATGAGGAGGTAACATAACAAAGTAGTGTTTTTAAAAAGCTGAATCTTGTGTAAAAGAACTGGAAGCAATGAATCTTACTAGAAGGGTCATAGAATAGAGTTTGGATTATGGGAACGATGAGAATAGAGAGTAAGGGTTAAGTTACAAAGACATGTAGAAGACTTGATCCTTTGTAGAACTATCTATAGGAATTCCTTCTATTTAGATTTTGTGCAGGGCCTCTTCCAGGACAGTAGTAAGCACCATTGGCAAGAAAACACCTTTCTGTTTTATGATTTACATAATATTCATAATCAGAAATTATTGAGTACATTGGGTAGATGAAGGGTTTATGGGAGGTCATTGACATGTTTCCCAATGGATGAGAAGACATGAAAGGATTCCCAGTGAAGAGAAAACACAAGTTAATAAGATGCTAAATTGATAGAAGTAACAAAGAAGGGAAAATGTGGTGCAGTAAAAGGAATGCTTTGAATTTAGATTATAAGGGTTCAAATCCCAGCTCAGCCATTTACTACCTGGGCAAAGCACTTAATTTGTGTGTTCTTCATTTTTCTCATCTGTAAAGTGAAAGGATTGGGCTAGATGACCTTTAAAGTCCCTTGCAGCTCTAGATCCATGATCTTGCCCCTGTGATATGAGGAAACCATACTTCACTGAACCGCATTTTCCTCAGCCGTAGAATGGATGTACTTGGACTAGATGACCTCTGATTGGATTTCATTGGGGTAGTCTTAGATTTATAGGACTTGGAGCTAGAATGGGCTGTAGAGGTTGTATTAGTAATAGTCAGAATTTACATACCATTTTAAGGGTTTGTAAAATGCTTTACAAATATTATTTCATTTTTTCCTCACAACAACCCTGAGAGTTAGGTGGTATTATTACCCCCATTTTAGGGAAGAAGAAATGGAGGCAAATAGAGGTTAAGGGATTTGCTCAGGGTCACACAACTAGTAAATGTTGAGGCCATATTTTAACTTAGGTCTTCTGACTCTAGAGCCAGTATGCATTCTACTATTTCATCTAGCTACCTCTAAGGAGGCATCTGAAGGATTGTGATACTTTCAGTATAACTTACTTTCATAGGCAGTTTAGCAGTGCAGTGGATAGAGGTCTGGGACTAAAGTCATGAAGACTTGAGTTTAAATGTGTCCTTGAATACTTACCAGCTGTGCGACCCTGGACAAATAATTTAACCTCTGTTAATCTTAGTTTTCTTAACTGTAAAGTGGGGATAAAAATAGCACTTAACTCACTTGGTATGAGGATCAAATGAGGTGATATTTGCGAAGTGGTTAGCATAGTACCTGCCACAGAGTAGGGACTCAATTTAAAAAAAATGCTTGTTTCTTTTTTATTTAAGTGAAGTAGTATATTTGGAATCCTGGATTTTAATCCTGCCTCTGACTACCTGTGTGATTGAAGCAATTCACTTAACCTCTCCCTGGGTCTCAGTTTCCTCAACTGTAAACTGGGAATAAGATATCTAATATCTACCTCAAAGAGTTAGTATGAGGTTCAAAGAGATAACATATGAAATACAGAACCAGTGAAGTATTCATTATTATAATCTAGTCCAGTTGTCTCATTTGATAGATGAGAAAACTAAACCTCAGAGAGAGAAAGTAAGTGACAGGCATGTGAAGATGTCAGTTATGTGTAAATACTGTTTGTGGGATCTAAATTGATATATTCAGATTACAAATCCAATCCTTAGAATTTGTTCTGAATTGAGAGTCAACAATAAACAAAATATTTTTCCTGCTTCCCTCTTTGCTCACTTTCCTTTGCTTTTGTTCAACCAGTTAACAATACATATGACAAGTAAACAAGGAAACAACTGCAGTAGAATTAATTCTAGAATTAAGAAAACTTAGGTTTGAGTTTCTGCTCTTCTCAACCAACTATACATGAGTAATGGTAACAATATGAGCCTCAGTTTATCAATCTGTGACATGAGAGATTGAGCTGAATGTTATCTAAAACTCCTTCTATATTCTGCCTCATAGTAGTCACTTAATATGCATTTATTGATTGCTTCTATAATTCCATAATTAGAAAGATAATGTCCATTTCTACAAATAGCTACATAAATTCTCCCAATATCTTTCTTAGGTTACTGCTACATTAAAATTAAGTATAACAGATAAGTATTGAGACAGAGAGCACAGGTGAAAATAAAGCTATATTTTATTTATAACCCTAAGTAAGACTTTGAACCATTGTTTGTCAACTGGCTATTCCGTGCTCACAGAGTTGAGAGACAGACATTTTCCCAACCAGTTAATACCTTCTTTATATCCTATTCTCAAAAAGCCTTGTATTATGAGGATTGTTTTCTTTTTACATGTCATTATACTAAGCTATCCTTATCATGCTTCTCAATGTTTGTAAGCCAATCAGTCATTCTGGAATCTACTCTTCTTGTTGCACTCTCCTCCAGGGTGAGGATAGTCCCTTCTCCATTAAGTACAATAATTAACATTTCTCCTTAAAATTCTGTTCAGGCTGTTTCTACTCCCTTCTCTACCCTTTTATTTCAGAAGCACAGCTGCCCATCAGCTAGTGAAAGTCTGTCAACCAACCAACCAGTCAACAAGCATGGATTAATTGTCTACTATATGCCAGGAACTTGTCTAGGTACCATGACTATAAAGAAAAAAACAAAACCACCTCTGCCCTAAAAGAGCTTCCATTCTGACAGTTACATAGTTCCCATAAACATAGCTGATCTAATAAATTCAATAGCAATTAGTTCAATAAATATTAAATCCCTAATATTTATAGAATTCTGGTAGCCTAGTAGAGGTACCAAATTTAGTTAACACATAGTCTCTGCTCTCGTGGAACTTATAGTCAGTATGTTAAGGGGAAGGGACAGGCAATAACAATGCGGTATATGAGGGTGGGTAAAGTGAAATATTCATTTAAATGAATCTGATTTTTTCAAGTTATATTACACAACTTGGACAGAGAACTTGTCCAATGAAGGCAACCAGAGTGCTGGTCTTGCTCTCCCAAATGCCTTAATTTAAGACAGTGGGGAAATCTCTTAAACTCTTTAATGTATGAGTCACACATTAGATGATATATTTATCTCTGGTCAGGTGAGGACACTGGCCATTTTGATGGGAGAATAAGGTCATTTTAGTGTAAAGGAAAAGTAAGGATAAAGTAGGTTTGAATGTAGTTACAATACCTGCACAGTAGTGTTAATGGTTTGGATTTCAGACATGGTTAAAGACACATAAGTAGAAAGAGAAATACAAATGCAAAGGCATTTTCCAATCCCTTCACCCCCTCAAAGTGGAGGACAGAGAATCCAAATGATCAAACACAATGGAGGACTATCTTACCAATCAGGTTCAACAAAAATATACTAATCATCTATCATGTGCAAGGTACTATGCTTGGTACTGGAGGTATAAAAATGCAAAAAACACAGCCCCAACTTGTAAGGAATTAATATTAAAGACATATATATAAATAGTTACACTGCAAAGCAGAATATGAGGTCCACCGAGAGTGCTATGGGAAGTTTGAGGAAGAAGACATCATTTTAAGTGAGGGAGTCTGAGGAGGATATTGCATCTGAGATGAGCCTTGAACAAAGGAGTAGACATCATCATATAAAGAAAAGATGACAAAATCTTTTTAGGTCACATGAGGCAGAGTGGACAAAGAAATACAGAGAAAAGAGACAACAGGATGTAGGGGAATAGCTTGAAATAAAATTGGAAAAGCAGGTGGTAGACACTTTATTGAGGGCCCCGAATGCCAGAACCAGTAACTGGAAGGGATCTCAGAGATCAAGCAGTCTAACCAGAGAGGTTAAGTGATTTGCTCAAACCCACACATGTTGTAAGACAAAGAGTTAAGGAATTAAAGCTAGGTCTTATGACTCGAATCAATCCAGTCATGTTGGTTTTCTGACTTCTTCAATAGAGCGGGAGAAACAGAAGGCAAATTGCCAAGGGTTTGGAGATTGAATAGAAATGTAGCAATGAAGGGAGAATAATCAGATATTATAGAATTGTTTTTTTAAGATTAAGTCAGACTTGAATATGTTCCTAAGGTGAATGGAAAGATCTAATTGTGAATGAAAGATGGAACATATATAAAAGAATGACAGATGGAGGAAGGTCTCAAAGATGGGAGGTAATGAGGTTGAAGGTACAGGTGGAGGTTAAAAGACCATGGTTAGCAAGTCAGTATGTGGCAAAAAAAAATAGAATTAAATTGTCACACAGTGATACCCAACTCATGCTCAGTGATTCTTAGAGTTGAAAGAAACCTTAGCAGTTTCTTATTAGAGGTCCCTAATCAGTACTGAATGACTTTGACAATATTTCCTCAGAATGGTAATCCAGCTTCTGTTTGTATACTTTTGCTGGGAGGTGATTCATTACTTCATGAGGCATCTCACTCCATTTGTTCTCAGTAGCACCAAATTTAAGCAACTGCCTTGCCTAGGCCAAGTTGACAGTTATATAATTACCCCAGCTGGGAAAATAACACACTTCTTTGAAAGGCTATTGATCTGGTTTTCTAACCAAATGATTCTTATTCTTTCTACTCTTTTCTACAGATTACTTTTCACAATTTAATGGGAACAGTTAACCAGACATGGATGAGTTCATTCATTCTCCTGGGTCTGTCTAGTGACTGGAGGACTCAGATCTCACTCTTTGTACTTTTCCTGGCAATGTATCTGGTCACTGTGCTTGGAAATATCCTTATCATCGTTCTGATCCATCTCGACAGCCATCTCCACACACCTATGTATTTCTTCCTCACTAATCTCTCTCTTGTGGATGTCTCTTATGCTACCGCTATTGTCCCCCAGTTGTTGGTTCATTTCTTGGAAGAGGAGAAATTAATTCCTTACCTGAGCTGTGCAACTCAGTTATTTTTCTCTCTGGGGCTAGGTGGGATTGAGTTTATTTTGCTTGCAACAATGGCTTATGACCGCTATGTGGCAGTTTGCGATCCTCTGCGCTATTCAGCCATCATGCATGGTGGACTGTGTGTCAGGCTGGTAGCTGCCTCCTGGCTTGGTGGTTTTCTGAACTCTCTCATGCAGACTGCCATCACTTTCCAGCTTCCCATGTGTACAAATCATGTTATTGACCACATATCATGCGAACTCTTAGCTGTAGTCAGATTAGCCTGTGTGGATACTTCCTCCAATGAGGTTGCGATTATGGCTTCCAGCATCATCCTGCTCATGACACCATTCCTGCTGGTTCTGCTGTCCTATATCAAGATCATCTCAACTATCCTGAAAATCCAGTCCACAGAGGGAAGAAAGAAAGCCTTCCAGACTTGTGCTTCCCACCTGACAGTGGTGGCTTTGTGCTATGGGATGGCCATTTTCACTTATATCCAGCCCCACTCAACTCCTAATATCCTGCAGGAGAAGATGATCTCACTGTTCTATGCCCTATTAACACCCATGTTGAACCCTGTGATTTACAGTGTGAGGAATAAGGAAGTGAAGGGAGCCTGGCAGAAACTTCTAGGGCAATTCGATGAAATAAAATTGAAGCTGACATCCTCATGAGTCACAAGGAAAGGCCACGGTGTCTCGTGCCCTCCCACCCAGACCTGACTATGACAAGAGCTGCTCACATATCTCTCCTCTCCCTTTTGAGAGATAGGAGAACTCCTCCTGGCCCTCTTTAGATAGGAGAGGTAGGCCAAAGAGGTAGCAGGCAGAATTTTGAGTGATACAATCAGGATTTACAAGGACAGAATTTGTATCTTTTTTACATTTGCTTTCTATGTCCTGTCCTCCAACATGCTCCCTCTCCCCTGCCCCCACCCTGTGGGGCACCTCAGAGTACTTCCTTCTTCCTTCTTTTCAGCTTCCTTTTGTATTTTGTCTTCCCCCAGTAGGAAGAAGCTCTTCAAGGGCAGGGAATATCTTTCTTTTTTATATTTATATCCCTGATGCCTAGCATAATTCCAGGCACAGTAGTAGATGCTTGAGAAATTTTTATTGACTACTGACATCTTATGTAAAATATTAAATTCTATTTTGTCACTTTGATTTACCACATTGATTATGCTCCATATCACCACCAATCATGAAATGAGCACCAATTCTTGAAATGAACAATTTCTTCTTAAGACAAAATGCATTTAAATGTAAGAAGAATTACTCAGAATAGCAAGTGACACATTGAGCCCAGCATAAGACAGTAAAACTGGGTCTGTATGCTTACGTGCCAAGGAAGGAAAGACTTTTCTATTTTTTTAAATATAAAACTCCAGAACTCTATTTTGTGAAGCTTGTTTTTTTTATTCTTTTTAATTCTTTAGGTTCAACATGTAGTTGTCAAAGCTTCTCTTCTTCTCTGTACTTTACTTTCGCTTCTTCTCCTTGTCCTTCCCCTTGCCCTTCCTCTTCTCTTTGCCCTTCCCCTTCTCCTTCTCCTCCTTCTCTTTCTTATTTCCTCCTCCTCCCCCTC
This sequence comes from Phalanger gymnotis, assembly GCA_028646595.1. NCBI lineage: Eukaryota > Metazoa > Chordata > Mammalia > Diprotodontia > Phalangeridae > Phalanger > Phalanger gymnotis. The sequence goes on along the minus strand of CM053623.1, from coordinate 80,472,389 downwards.
CTTCTTCTTTTTGCTGCAATCCATACTTGTCCTCCCATCTATACTTCTCACTGGAAAAAAATAAAAAAAAAAAAACAAAGCTGTTATAAAAATATGCATAGTCAAACAAAACAAGTTTGTATATTTAGTGTGTCTGAAAATGTGTCTTGTTCTGCATCTTGAATATATCTGCTCTTTGTTAAAAGGTGGGTAGCATTAGACAGAACATCTTAGCACTAAAATTAAGGAAGAAGTGTTTTGGCAGGGCCTTCTTCGTTCTGGGGACATTGGTTATATCTGTGCAGAGCACAAATAGATTGGAAGAGTTCATTTAGGGGACACTCATCTCTCGGGGATTTTAGATCAGAAGTTAGCCAAACCAAGAGTCTTGAAATTATAAGGTTATAACCACAGGCCATTGATTCTTGAGAGAAATGTAAACTCATTCATTCAATAAGCATTATTTAAATGTAAGGCACTGCAGGGGTCACAGGAGATTCCAAGACAATACAGAAAACAGTCCCTTTTCTCAAGGACCTAACAATTTAAGGAGTGATTCACTTACACAGCTGAATGTAAGCTCCTTAATGGAAGGGGACATTTGTCCTTGTATCACCAGCACCTAACACAGTTCCCTTCCTATACTTGGTGCTTGACAAATAAATGCTTTTGGAATTTGATTGGGTAAGTAAATATGTGATCTATTAGGATGATTAGAAAAGGCTTCACATAGTAATTAACAATTGAGTTGAGTCTTGAAAGAAACAAAGTTCTAAGAGCGTGTGATGAGAAGGGAGCACATTTCTAGGCATGTGAGACAGCTTGTGCAAAGATACAGACAAGAGCAATGAAATCCTGAATTTGGGGAACAAGAAATAGGTGAAGTTGCTCAGAATGGAGAGTGCATCGAGGGTAGTGATGTGAAATAACCGTGGAAAGGAGAGGCAGTTCTAGTCTGTGAGGAGTTTTAATGCATAAATTCGTATTTTATAGCATGACCAATAGGAAGCCACTGAACATTCTTGAGTAGCACACTGACATGGTCAGACCAGATTTCTATACAGAAGCAAATAAATGGCATGACTGAGGGAACAAACAATTGAAGGAGTGTGTGTGTGTGTGTGTGTGTGTGTGCATGTGTGTGTGTGTGTGTGTGTGTGGTATAAATAATGATTCCACACCTTTTAAGATTTTTCCTATAAAACCAATAGAGCCAGAGTGGGGTAAATGGTTATGGCAAAAGTAAAAATCAGCCTAAAGCATATCAAATGTTTCTATTTTAAAATATCACAAGAAAATTGAAGAAGAGAGTATAGTATATTGGGAACAGTGCCAATTTGAGAATCAGAAGAGATGGATTTGAATTCCTGGTTCTATAATTTTCTTTCTGTATCTTTAATGTATGTGAACCTCAATTATTTCATCTATAAAATAAGGGCTTGGCCTAGACAATTATTTCCTTTTCTGATCCTGTGAAGCTGTAAACTTAGGCAACTGTATGGGGAAGTGGATACAACATTAGACTTGGAGTCAGGAAGACCAAGGTTCAAATCTGACCTCAAACATTTAGTCTCTGTGTTAACCTGGGCAAATCACTTAACCTCTGTCTGCCTCAGTTTTGTCATCTATAAAATGGAGATAGTTATAGCATCTACCTCCTGGAGTTATTCTGTTGATAAAATATTTCTAATATTTTTAACATTAAAGCACAATATATGTTCTAACTATAGTTTTAGTGTTATTTAATATTAATTACTAATAACGACTATTACTCATATTTACAATAATAATACAAGTTATTCACAGTGTAAATACTTATTGATAGAAATATTAATAATTAATAAATGGTATTACTTGTTAATACTATTTATTGTAATTGCTATATTATATATTAATAATAACTCCACCCCCTACTATTCCTACTCCTACTACTTCTACTACTGCTATCTGTGAACTTGGCTTTAAGTTGAAATCAGTGTCCTTCACACAGGAAGGTGAGTCAAACACACAGCAGGAAGGACAGTCAAACACACAGAGGCAAGAACAAAGGACAGAAGTCTAAGTTCATGGCCCTTTTAAAAGATATTTTAGTCTCCAATAACCTTTCTTTTCCTTTGTGACTCACCATAACAGCCCCATAGAAGACCTCACCAACTCTGGTTAAGTGACCCAGTGATGTCTATGCTGCCATATGAAGAGAGTATCAAATTTGCCCCTATTGGAAATCCTTAAATGAATAAGAGGAAGAAATAATAAAGTAAATGAGATAGGAATATTGGGCTTAGGAGAAGTGAGGGAAAATTATCTATCATTTCAAATTTTCGATTCTCAGAATTTCCTTTCCCCACAAAAGAGTCTATACCTGGTATCTACCTTCCTGCCTCTGTCTCCACATCAGATAATTGGCTTTGTAGACTTCCCATATATTTCTGAGCATTTTGTGCTATTAAAAGTGTTTTTTAAAAATTTCATTGTTCCTCCTCACAACCCTGTGAATTCATCTGAGCTGGCTGATAATTATTTCCATTTGACAGATGAGGAAACTAAAGCCTGGGGCGGGCCATGTGGCTTGCTTGAAGTGTCACAAATTGAATGTGAATCTACTTGAACACCAAAACCCGATGACAATTCTGGAAATCAAGCAAGGAACGTGACTTTTGGAAAGTAGCTTCACCTCTCTGGGGCTATTTGCTCATGTACACTAGACTCATCTAAAAAAAGTATATTTTCTGCCATTCTACTACTCCCTTGAAATTTCAAACACATAGCTGTAAAGGCTGAATTTGAAGACTGGCTCTCTACATCCTGCAGAGTCCTGAGACAAAAGCTAAAAAACTCCAGGCATAAGATGGGGGAGACTCCTGATAAGTTTATAAAAAAATGATCATAAGCTATAAAGTATAGCCTATATGTACTCTACTCAAACTAGTGTACCCTACTCAAACAGTTTGAAAGTCATTGATAAATCTTAGGATTCAATGCCATTGACAAGGAGAACCATGAAGACAAATTACTTTAATAAGAAATGATGCAATAATTTAATATTTAGAGACTTCAAAACAACTGCAAAATACAGATCTCTTTCAGAAGTAAGCAGGACTGCACAGTCGAATACCACAACTCTGCATGTGAAACTCACAATCCAAATTTCTTATGGAAACAGTAGACCACTTATTTTCTTTGTCCCCCTTTTTTGGAGGGGGGAAGGCAGTGCAATTGGGGTTAATTGACTTGCCCAAGGTCACACAGCTAGTGTGTCAAGTGTCTGAGGCCGGATTTGAATTCAGGTGGCCCTGACTCCAAGGCCGATGCTCTACTCACTGCACCACCTAGCTACCCCCTTTGTCCCCCACTTTTGCCAGAATTTTGGGGAACATGGATTTTCTCAGTCTTCTGGACTTCAGAAAGGATTAAAGTACTTTTTTTTTTAAAAAAATCTAATTAAGGTGTGATAAGTCTGAGGAAAGCAAATAAAGACAAAGAGTGCCAAATAAATAAATAGGTAACATAATCTTTTACATGAATGTGTAAAATGGGCAGGTTTCCATAGTTTTGAAGAGATTAATTCTTTTAATCCTATTTGATAATCTCTGAAGGACCTCAGTTCTAGCCTCATTTTTATCAGTCTTGAGGGACTTAGCATTCCTATCTAGAAGTTGGTATTCTGATGACATAACTTCACAACACTTACCTTGCATAATTTATCATTTGTTAGGTGTTGCAACCCATTCACCCTCACTATCTGATTTTTTATTGTCCTTTAGATGACTTGAATTTCTATTCTTGGGGCGAACTAGTATTCCATAACTCACAGCCATTGTCAATGTTAGAATTGGATATTTGTTTCAGAGAGAGGCTTGATATCATACGTCATAACAGAAAGAGCCCTGGATTTGAAGTTGGAGAGCCTGATTTCAGAACCCATCTCTGGCACTTACTATGATCCTAGAAAAGTTACTTCATCTCTTTGGATCTCAGTTTCCTCAACTGTAAAATGCAGTGGTTGAATGTCATGATCATCAAAGTTTCTTCCATCTTTAATTATTTTCTTTTTTGGCAAGGCAATTGGGGTTAAGTGACTTGCCCAACGTCACACAGCTAGTACATGTGTCAAGTGTCTGAGGCCGGATTTGAACTCAGGTCTTTCTGACTCCAGGGCTCGTGCTCTACTCACTGTACCACCTAGCTACCCCCATCTTTAAATCTTTAATCTGGTAAAGTGTGTGTGTGTGTGTTTGTGTGTGTGTGTGTGTGTGTGTGTGCATGTGTGTGTGTGTAGGTTGGGGAAGAAAGAGATAAAGTGGATTCAGATATCTGTCTACAAGATGAAAATACAGACTTTTGAAATCTTATCTTTTCCTTCTTTTTAACAGAGGAATAATGATAAGTTGTTGCTGTGAAATACAGGTAATGTCTCATATCATTTTATTGATCAGAATGTTTTCTGATCCTAAAGGCATTTCCCCATCTTGTGAAAATTGAGGATATGCCACTTTTCAAGCAGAGCTGTAGTTAGCACTTGATATAAAATATAGTGCTAGAAGTCAAGCCTTGGAAAGTCAAGTAAGGAAATGAGGATAAAGCTCAGGTCTAGATCTAATAGCTTGGATCAAAAAGGGATGTAAATTCCATTAGTCAAAGAAAGAACAAATCAACAGTCAAGTGAACAGATTGGTGTTAAAGTAAACACAGGAGCTGGTTATCAAAGATGAGGCAGAAGACCAGAGCCCCAAACGCAGGGATAAAGCCAAAGATGAAGGTAAAATCGAGCAATGAGTCAAAACCACAGGAACAGTACAAAGTAACAGACACTTTATGTGATGAATGACTTTGATAGACTTAGCTCTTCTCAGCAATGCAAGGTTCTAAGACAACCCCAAAAGGCTCCTGATGGAAAATGCTATCCACATCCAGAGAAAGAACTGCAGAGTCTGAATGCAGATAGAAGCATATTATTCCCCTCCACACCTATTTGTTTTGCTTTGTTTTGTTTCTTTTTTCTCATGGTTCATCCCATTGGTTATAATTCTTTACAACATGACTAATGTGAAAATATGTTTAATATGAATGTATATCTAGGGTCTATATCAGATTTCATGCTTTCCTGGGAACAGGGGAGTGGAGGGAGGTAGAGAAAATTTAAAACTCAAAAGCTTGTGGAACTAAATGTTGAAAACTAAAAATTAATTAATTTTAAAACTTAGGGGAAAAATACCACAGGAGCAGAAATATAGTGTTAAATCTTCCTTCCCTCTCCTGACATTGACTTCCAGTCTTGGTTCCAAGATACCCCACAACTTGAACATTCCATGATATCAGCACTTGCTATAGTGAAATTTACTACTCTGTGGGCAACGCATTGAAGGAGCAAGCCAGTGTTCACTCCAGGGCCCAATTTAAGTTTATTCATCCTTGCAGTAACCTATACACTGTTGAACACTATCCTTAAGTGATGCAGGTATACCATCATCCTTTCTCCCCTCCAACTCTCATTACATTCATCTCAGTCTTCACATCCAAAATGAATCCACTATGACATGATTGTGTAGTCAAATTAATTTGCAAAGATGTAGCTCTTAGTCAATCAGGGCATGCTGCTTGTCTATGCTGTATTCCAGGCTTAAGGTGGAGGTAAGGAGAGAGGGGTGTCCTTAACATATGGCTTGCTCTATATAGGGAGGTTGGGAATAATATTTATTTTCCATTGCATGGAATGTTTTCCTTTAAGGAGGCAAGGGCATCATCCTTGGGATTTGATTGGTCCTTTAGACTAGAGATTTAAAAAAGCCTAACCTGTGGAGAATTGATATTCTTGAGATTCGGCAGAGTTTCCATGATCCCACCAACACATATTTCTGACCCAGCAATCCTGCCCTGGTAAATGTGGAAGCAGAAGAGAACAGCAGCTGTTTTCAGTAATGATGTTCTTTCAGTCTTTTGTTATAATAAATAAAGTCATTTTTATTGCATTTTATGGTCAATGAATGGGTCATTGCTTTCCAATCACTGGAGTGGCCTGAAGTAGGCCAGACACAGAATACTCTTGTATACGCTGAAGACAAAATTGAAGCAGTCCCTTTTCATAAGAATCATGTTCCATAGGGGAAGATAATATGTGTGCACACATGCACACACACATATACACACATATATGGACATACACACGTACACACACAAACACACACAATAAATGGAAGTTTATCTGCCTACAATAATTTCAGTAAGCAATGAAAATTGTGTGTGACTTCACAAGTCAGTGTATAACCATGAGAAATAAGGGAAACTTCTCTTTTGATACCTGGTTATATGCCATCTCTGTATTTCCATCACAATAGCAAAACATAACTTCAGAGAGCATCTCAGTGTTATCCTTCTCCCTAATGCTAAATCAGTTCACTGTACTCCATTTTAGCACTGTTCTCCACATTTATGGGTACAGATTATGTTAGATCTTCTAGTTAAAACTTCTCCACAATAGTTCCCTCAAGACCAATTTCTAAATACTATTTTGCATTTGTGATATTCTGTCTACCAACCTCTATGCCTCTACCCAAACAGTTTCCATGCCTGCAATTCACTCCTTTCTCATGCCTACCCTATAGAATAGCTAAACTTCTTGAAAATACCCTAACCTGTCACCTTATATGGATGTCTTTTATGACCTCTCCAGTTATTAGTGCTGTCTCAATCTTGAACTTATCTCATGTATACTTCATCTTATGTATCTATATACATCATACTTATCTATTTATGTGCTGCATTCCCCAAGTAGAATGTTAGCTTCTTGAAGGGAGGAGTCGATGACAAAACGAGAGGTAGAGAACATTATAAAATACAAAATAGGTAGCTTTGATTACATTAAATTAAAAAGATTTTTGCATAACCAAAGCCAATACAGCCAAGCTTAGAAAGAAAGCAGAAGGCTGGGACACAATTTTTACTGCCAGTGTTTTTGATAAAGGCCTCATTTCTAAAATATATAGAGAACCGATTAAAATTTATAAGAATACAAGTCATTCTCCAATTGATAAATTGTCAACAGATATGAATAAGCAGTTTTCAGATGAAGAAATTAAAACTACCTATAGTTGTATGAAAAGATGCTCTAAATCACTATTGATTAGAGAAATGCAAATTAAAACAGCCCTGAGGTACCACCTCACAGGTACCAGATTAGTTAATGTGACAGAAAAGAGAAATGATGATTGTTGGAGAACATGTGAGAAAATTGGAACACTAATGCATTGTTTTTGGAGTTGTGAACTGATCCAACCCTTCTGAAGAGCAATTTGGAACTATGTCCAAAAGGCTATAAAACTATGCTTCCCCTTTGATCCAGCAATACTACTACTAGGTCTGTATCCCAAAGATATCACACAAAGGAAAAAGGACTGACATCTACAAAATGTTTATAGGCATTCTTTTTGTGGTGGCAAAGAATTGGAATTTGAGGGGATGCCTATTAACTGGGAATGGGTGAACAAGTTGTGGCATATGAATGTAATGAAATAATATTGTTGTGTAAGAAATGATGGGCAGGGGGATTTCAGAAAGACCTGGGAAGACTTACATGAACTGATGCTGAGTGAAGTGAGCAGAACCAGGAGAACATTGTGCACAGTAACAGCAAAATTGTGTGATGATCAGCTTTGATAGATTCGGCTCTTCACAGCAATATAATGATCTAAGATAATCTCAAAAGACTGTTCATGGAAAATGCTATCAACATCCAGAGAAAGAACTACGGAGTCTGAATGCAGATCAAACATACCATTTTTAATTTTTTTGTTTTTTTCTTTCTCGTGATTTTCCCCTTTTGTTCTGATTCTTCATTCACAACATGACTAGGGTGAAAATATGTTTAATAAGATTGTACATGTATAACCTATATCAGATTGCTTGCTGTCTTGGTTATGCATTAGGAGAGAGAGATGGAGGAAAAAATGGAATTCAAAATCTTATAAAAGTGAATGTTGAAAACTTAAAAAAAAAATTGAAAGAAGAATGTTTTCTCCTTGAAGCCATGGGCTGTTTTGTTTTCATGTAGCATGGCACTTTGTATATAGGAGGTGCTAAATAATGTTCATTGATTTGAATTGAGCTAAAAGATTTTGTAGGTATTCAAAGTTTCTTATATACACATTAACCTAAAAACAAAAGATAAAATAACTTTTCAATACCCTATTTAAACCAAGCATGCTTATAATGGGAGACAAGAATCCATCACAGCTCCTTGAACAATGTTATGGTGTCAGGAATCTCATCTCATGACACTTTAATAATAATCGTGGACTTTGTGTATTGTTATGATCTTAATATTTTACTCATTATCCAATTACTAGTTATACTGTATACTAGAAAAGGGGGAACTCACCAACTTTGCTTACATAGAAATCACAATAACCTATAGACAAGGAATATTCCATTTGTTGTGGCATTTAGAAATACACATTTCCACATCACAATATTTTATTTTTAAACATTAATTTTATTTTTATTTTACTCAATATTTTACTAATGCATTAAGCAAAAAATAAAATGATTAAAAGAAAAAAGCAAACAGAAATGATATAAAACCTGTTACCAATTATTGAAAACCACATCTTAACAAAAGACAAACAGAAATATGTATAAGTGTACTTTACCAAAGTATTAACCTAATCATACTTCTTGTTTTCATATCTTCTTTTGCACTCCTTTTATCAATATTTCTGTTAGGTTTATTCTCATTATACTAAGTTTGTACAATTTTATTCTGCTTTTTCATCCAAATCAGCTCATGTGTGTACTCTTGTTGTATTGAATTTTTCATAATTATCATTTAATATGGTAGAACTGTACTCCATTACATCATTATAACATAATTTGTTTAGTCATTTCCCCAATTGGTAGAAAATTTTGGTGTTTGGAGTTATTTTCTATTACAAATGTGATGTTAGGAATATTTTGTACAGTTATAACATTTTATTATTAATCACACCGCTTGCTTTATAATTCCTGAAGTAGCTATTAATATTTTTATATTTCATTGTGTAACTGCATTACTTTCACCAAAATTTGAAATACTTCATCATCCTACTAATAATGCACTTGAAAAAATTCCAGCCATACTAATTCTGAATATTCTTCTATATTGTATCTGCCTGATTTTTATTAATTTGGAACTGATTATTAGAGGTTTTTAAAGTTTTTCGAAGATCGTGTTTCTCTTGTCAGAATCTGCCTATTTTTAGCATTTGACCACTTTTTTTTTGATGTGAACATTTTCCCCCAAATCTGTTACTTCTTTTCTCACTTTGAGTACATTGGCTTTTTTATGCAAATGTTTGTAACGTAATCAATAATCAATATTGTCACTTGTAATTTATTCAAAGTCATGAGTACTTAAGATTTGTTTTTAACTCTTACAATCGTGAAGACATCTTACTCCATTTTCTTCAAGGTTTTTTCCCTTTACTTCTCAATATTTAAACACGTGGCTGCCTTTTGTAAATTACTGTGATATGTGCTGCAAGGTAATGGAGAGAGGGCTCAGATTTTGGGAGGCTTTGAAATTATTTCAAGTGAAATAGTAAAAGTTGCATTTTTGAGAGACTAATTTGGTGACAGTATGCATAGTATAGACAGGCATGGGAAGAGATCAGGATTAGGTAGATCTTTGTGGTAATATAGGTGTAGTATGAAGAAAATCTGGATAATAACATAGGCAGCAAGAATGGAAAGGAGGAGATGCATGGAAGAAATATTTAGAAGAAAAGTGGAAAGGAATAGATGATTGAATGTATATAGAGGATCCAGGAGAGGAATGACCACAAGATTACTCCAAAGCTTCAAGTCTGGATGATTGGGAGAATGTTCCTACTGTAGATAACTGGGAAATCATTAGTATGGTGTTTCTATTCTACCTATACTATTTTCATTTTTTGAGGAGGCAGAAGTCTCTGGATTCAATAGTCTGTATTCCACAAGTGTCCTTACTTGATGCAGGAAAAAATATCTTCTTGAATTGATAAATTTATCTACTTCAGAAATGTATACAGTGTGAAGCAAGAGCTGGAATACCTTGTCCTCTCCTTATATTATAGTGTGATATTTACCAAAGCATCAGGGTAAGTAATGAAACAAATGGTCATGGCCAAAGAGCACATGAAAAGATCAGTGAATACTAGGATGATAAATGAGTAGATGGATGAATGGTTGGATGAGTAGCTAGAAGGCACATTGGGGTGAATAAATGGATGGGTAGATGGAGTCTGAAAATGACTCAATTAAATGCCTACTCTCAGTGTGTTTTGAAAATTACCAAGGATAAAATATTTAAGCTTTCTTTGGAAAGAGCTCATATGTCAGTTATGCTTTTCTTGTTTTCTTCTTCCCAAATTACATTATTTAATATTGATAATCTCATTTTTATTATCTTAAATAATCTTATTTTTATCCTCTTATTAATCTTATTATCTTAAAATATCTTATTTTTTATTACCATCTTTAAAGCTATTGTTTAGAATTTTGAAATAGTGACTATGCATCATTCTCTGACATATATGTATACTTTGAATCACAGGTCATAACAGAGTTTTAGAGCTCAAGGGGATCTTGGATGATCTCAGGTCATCACTGATTTAAAACACTTGGATTTGTGACAACTATTCAAAACCAAGAGAACATGCCTAGAGGTCCTAGGTTGTAGGAAAGCTTTTAGATCTGCCAAGCAATTAGCAGAACGATGGGACAAGGCGAGAGAACAGGCAATGTGGAGATTGCAGGATGAAAAAGGTCTGGAATTAGTTTGACTCCTCATGGCCTTTGTACCAGGAATGAACTAGGGCCAATGTGAACCTACTGCTATTCCATAACCAACATGATAAAGTGGATTCACTCCATCATATAAAAATGGGAGGCCATAAATCCACACTTCCAGTCTAGTCCTGGTAGAGAGAGAGTCTCTGTTTTTTATATATAGAACTATGAGATGAGAAATTTTGATACAGTATCATTCGTCAATTTTTATTAAGTTCCTACCTTATTTAAAGCATACTGGTAGACCTTGGGGCTGCAAAGATAAGATGCACTTCTCCAAGCATGTGCACATATGCACATTTTTATATTTACTATATGATATTAATAACAGAATTTTTCAGTTATCTTAAAATCTTTTATCTTATAACTTACACATAAATTTTCCAGTTATCTTAAAATCTTTTATCTCATTCTATTCTCATGATAACCAGGGAGAATTGGTCTTCTTTTCCCAAATTTTCAGAGAGGGAAGTTAAAATACAGAAAGATTAAGTGAATTACTCAAAGGGATACAACAAATCAGTATGATCTGGGACTAAACATAGGTCTCCTGACTCCTATCTCTGGAGTCACTAGCTTTCTTTTAATGTTGTAACAAAATTAGAGAAAGGACCAGTAGGGGATTATAGGGAAGATACATAGAGGAAAGATGCTGCACCAAGGGATTAAAACTATAGGTGAATGTCCAAGCTTTAGCTCTTGGAGGGAGGATGATAAAAAAGGGGAGTAAGGAAAGAATAGAACCCAAACAAAGTAGGGTCCTAGAGAAGATACATTTTTAGGGAATGCCCAATTTAAGATAATGGGGTTTAAGAGAGGAACTGTTCTTAAATCAAACTTGGGCATAGTATGAAAAGTCAAGGTAATAAAATTTAGTAGGAAGGAGAAAATGAGACCCTAAAGAGGGAACATTAATTTCCCTCTCAGATGTCAAACATCTTGGAACCTTCAACAACCCAAGTGCCTCTGGAGCTCCCTGCTCCCTAAGACCTGTATCATGTAAATACTATTGTCCATTGCAGATGAGCTAAGTACCCACTTCAAACAAGTCTTTGTAAGTCAGAGGAAAATTTCTGTAGTTGAAGGTGGGATTTTCTTGGGGCAGCTAAGGCTGACTGTGGGGGTAGGAAACTCACTATTAGCAAAACAAAATGAACATATTTTCAAGATTTTGAACTGGGCTTCATGTGTTCATTGTCTCTGTTCCTTAAGAATTTTGAGCATTTAGAATACATTTAATATGCACTGTCATTTTGCTACTTTTTCATTGCAAAAGCATCATCAGATCCTACTGGTTCCATCTAGGGGACTTGAGAATCCTAATAAAGATTACCAAATGGGCTTAAGACTGAATAGAGTGTCAAAATGACTAAATTTGGGATTAAAAGTGACACCAAAATTTACCAAGTGATTAGATCTTCACAGCCCACTTATAGGAAATCATGTGAATAATTCATGGGAAATATATCCGGAAAATTGCCTCAGACTTTGACTTTGCTTAAATTGGATTTTTAAAAAAACTGATATAAGTTTGGGGATCAACTCTTTCTTTTACTTAAAAAAATCCACCTGTATTCCTAGTCTTGGAATTTCTGTTAAGCATTGAGAGGGATACTTATCTTCAAATGTTTTAATGCCTCACCAAAAAAAATGTTGGGATGTATTTTTAATGAGTAGAAAAACTGTAATGGAAGGCAAGAGTCAATTTTTTGAAGATTCATAAGCAGACATGGCTTTGAAAAATCAGTGCTTTTATCTCTCTTTTGGTCTTTCAGATCATTTATTATATTTTATCATAAGTAAGGGAGAAGATAGATCAGTGGAGTATTATGGCGTGAGATAGAAAGGGACAATGGCATAAGAAAGACTGACATAAAACACATCAGAAGGTTGTAAAAGGCAGTTGCATTTAATATTAGAAATGGAGAAAACGTGAATTTGTTTTCTCTCCAGAAAAAATTAAATAATAGTTTATAGTTAAATATTTTATAATATTATTTGGGATTTTTTAACTTACAATGGTATTTCTAAACACTATCGCTGTGACCTAGTATAAGTGGGAATGGAACACATAAAAATCGGGTCATTATGAAAACACTTGAGTCTGGAGATTCCTGTAGTAATCTGATAAAAAATACAGGATTAGGTAAAGGCTTTGTCTATGTGACATCCACATCTGGACAAGAGATAAAAAATAATTAACACTTTAAATGTTTAGCCTGTATTGGAAATCCTATCAAATTTAATTCAACAAATATTTCTCAAGTGCCTAATGTAGTCATAATTGTGCTGGATATTTTTGATTTATCCTAAGTGCTTTAATCGCTAACACAGAAAGGTAGATGTGGTAGTGTAGTTCTGAGCATATAAATTTCAGATGGAAGGTTTTGGGAGGGAACACTGTGCAAGGGTAGGCAGCAAAATCTACACCAATTTATTTTCTGGGAATTCCCCTGAGCTATAGGTGGTAGAGTATGACAGCAGAGCCTGGCACAATGCGTGACCCATTTCCACTTCAAATTTAACCAGACAATAGCAACAGTTTTGTTGGGAACTGCTAGTATACACAATCAAGTCATTTAGTTGCACAGAGCCTCAGTTTCCTCACCTTTAAACTGGGCATTATAATCCTAATTCACAGGGTTAAGGAGCAAATGAGTTAATTTATGTGAAGGGCTTTGTAAACTTCACAATGCTATATAAATGTTTGATCATTTTCATTTTTAGTAATGTTGTTACGTGACACCAAACTTCCAGATGTTTTTCTCAGTACCAACGCCCTGGATATTTGAAATTGGTGATGAATACATGTACTGACTAAAAATCACCTTCACTGATCTACACTGGCCCCTGAAAATCTATGATTATACATTCATTTCCTTTGAAGTGTTTTACCTCTGCCAAACATATTATCTGAAATGTGAACACTTCAGGGAGGGATATCACTCAATAGCACTAATTTACACCTTTAATGAAATTCAGTTTGCCCAGTCACTTTCCTCTCTGTCAGCTAGCCAATGTTAGGGAACTGAGAAATTTTTATGGAGCCATAAGGGGAGTTAATGGCTGAGAGAGGAAGGAATACTTTTGGCGCATGAAATACTTCTTTGTTAGGACCATGAAGAGAGGAGAAGAGGGGTTCAGCCCTTGGATTTTTAAAAATTCTTATATATCTGATTATGGATGGATGTTAATGTGATTACTTTTTTGGAAGGAATGCTCCTATGCAAGATAGATTTTATAGACCTAGAAAAATGTTAATAGAGATATTTGTCTTTAGTTCCTCTCCCCCTTCCATTTCAAATTGATGCCTTTTTCACCACTGTCAGAGCTTCTTTCCCTGTCCACCCCAAATTCACCAAGGTTCTGTTACATCCACATGATAATTCTCCTGTCATAATTGGGGAAATGATCTTATGAATTCATTTGTACAAAGGAAACATGTACTCTGGCCTGGCACCTATCATAGACAAAATAGTGGACTTAGAGTCAAGAAACATAAGTTGGAATCCTATCTCAGAGATTTGCTGGTTTTGTGATCTATGAAAACTGCTTAATTGCCCGGACCCTCCATTTCCTGATCTGCAAAATGAGGTAAATAATATTTGTGCTACTTCAAAGGTAGTTGGAAAGAAAGTGCTTTGTACACCTTAAGGGGTCACTGAAATTTCATGCTTTATTTCAATACTTAAAGTATCTAATAGTCTCCCCAGGAGTTTTTGAGGGCATTTAAAAAGAGAATTGAAAAGAGAGGGTAGCATTTAACCCATACAGATCAATCACAGTTCTTAAAATAATGCTTATCAGTAAGCCAATAGGGAGATATTATTGAGTGGAGGATTTTCTGGTACCTTTCAACTCGTGCCATCTAAGTGACTCTTTGTTTTATCTCTATTTAAGCTGATTGTCATTGTATTACTGGAGAAGACATTTCTCTTCTTATTGGGTTCACGTTTAAGGAGGTGGACCACAGGGATATATTCTCTTATTGTGTAATTTTGAGCAAGGGTAGTTTATGTTTCTTTGCTTAAACCATGAGAATCCAAAAGAAAGAGCCAGGGAGAAGAAAGAATTGGTTGGAACAATATCAGAAAAATGATACAATGGAGGCAAAATGCAAGAATTGGTACAGGTAAATCAATATTGCTGGTTTAGGAGAGGATGACAGAAGGACAAAGAGAAAATGTGTTCACTTGGGGTAGAGAGGACAAAAACAAGAAAGGTTATGAAAAAGGCCTTTATTAAATGGTATATATTCTTATTGTCATTCAACCATTCATTCATTATCTGTTAAAAAAACCCTACTGTGTGCCATCACTATGCTGAAATAATTTAGACCTTACCTTGTCTGACTATAAGGGTTTGAATAGCATATAGGGTCATCAATTCAAAAAACAGACAAAAAACCTTTAAGATCAAATGATTTGGGTTTGAATCTCAGTTTTGCTATCTATATGATCTTAAGAAAGGTCGCTTCACCTCTCTTGGCCCATTGAGGTAAAATGAAGAAAACAGTATATCACATTGAGTGCTGGACTTAGATTCAGAAAGACCTGAGTTTAAATCTGCCTAACACATTTACTAGCTGTGTGATAGTGGACAAGTTACTTAACCTTTGCCTAGATCAATTTCCTAAACTGTCAAATGTGAATATGAGTACCTACTTCCCAGAGTTGTTGTGAGACTAAAATGAGATAAAGTGCTTTTAAAACATTAAAATACTATAAAAATACTAGCTATTATTTTATATACACGTGGGCATCCAACACAACCATTGCCATATAAAAGCTTACTGAAGAGTTCAGGGAAAACATTTGTAGAAATGTTCCAATCATCTCAATGGCATATTTATAGCCCTATTGATAGTTTTGGGTTAGTTAAATTTAACTTGATCTAGAATAAATAGCAAAAACAATTTTTATTGATTACTTCTATTTCTGCTATAGAAGCTTCAACATGACACTATTACTAGAATAAAAAGAATAATTTTTTTTTGTTCCTTGGCCCAGACAATTTTCACACTCAGTTTGGTCATCTATAAAATAAGAAGGATTTTCAAGTTTCTTCTAGTTCTAAATGTATTACTTGAAGATCGATTGGATTATAGGGAGGACTAGTAAAGAGTGAGATGAAAAAGTCAAAAAATGGTTCCAAGGTTTGAGTCCTGAATCAGTGGGAGAACATTGGTATGTGATAAAAAAACTCAAATTAATTCACTTATTCAGATTCAAGATAGGAGATGGAGCTGGTTTTGGTGAAAATGATGAATTTAAATATGCTAAATTTAAGGTGATGATAGTGAATTCAAGTAGAAATATCCAATGAACATTTGGAGATATATGACTAAGGTATATGGCTAGATCTGAGAGGTATAAACATAGAAATATGTTATATGTTTTAACATTAAGAGAATTCTCCAAGAGAGAATACATAGGCAAAAAAACTAGACACAACTGAGGACAGAAATGTGGTCAATCCTCATGGTTAAGGACTGAGAAAAAAGAAGAGTCGGTTAATACGATGAAGAAAGAATAGTTAATGAAAGAGAAGGAAAGTGAACTGTCAAGAACTGTGATTAGAGCAGAAGCGTTCAACAGTGTCGTATGTTGAGAAGAAGGCAAGGAGAATGAAGATTGATCAAAGGGATTTGTGATTAGGACACCTTCAACAAGAAGATAGAATCAATTATAGGAGGATAAGGAGGGAAAGGGTGAAAAGGAAATGAACACAATGCACATTCATTTGACAATTTTTTCAGTGAAATGGAAGAACAAATTGCTAGGCTGAGGAGGAAAATCAGGAAAAGAAAAGTTTTATTCCAAGATAGAGGATAACTATGGAAAAAAGGGGTCATCATATAGGGTGAGACTAACAATGCTGGAGAGGCTGAGGATAACTAAATGAGCAGCTTTTTCTTGTAGGAGAAAATAAGAGTCAAAAGAGTATTATCCAATATTCATATCATCCAAATAGCTTGTACATTGTATTTAGAAGGGGGCAAAAAGACAAAGTTCCTCTCTGCTATGCATGTGTTTCTTTTCTAAGTTACTAAAGATAATATGATGCTTTCTGAAGTGTTTTCTTAGGGTTCCAGTATTTAAAGATAGTATTTATCCATGAGATTCTATGTAGATGTGTAAAGATTTGGAGAGGAAATAGACTTTTTGGCCATTCAATCTTGATTACATGAAAGGCTATGCTGAAAAAAATAATGCCAAGATAAAAACTGAAGTCTGGTCATGAGAACAGTCCAAATTTGAAGAAGGCATTATAAAGAGAGATTTACACTGAAACACTTCCAGTGTGCAGATGTACATTTTTTGAATACAGGATTGGCTTCTGATTGCCAGTTTTGCTCACTGTTTACTCAAGAAATGAAAGATAAAGTGGTAGTGATGACATTGACTCTCATCTGTTTTTTAGGATCATAGGATTTTGAGATAGAAGGTAATGTAGGCATAATCTGGTTTAACCAAACTGAAAATCAGGGAGAGCAAGAGATTTGCTCATTATCATCCAAGTAATAAGTGTCAAGCGTCAGTTTTTGAACTAACATCTGGCTACTTATCTATTTGTCACTTGCCACCTTGTATTAGAATCATTAACAAGCAAGGGAAGTTTACTTCTTCTATCTTCCTATGGACTAACTTTCATTTGTTACAGTTTTCTAAGAAGAAATAAGTAAGCAGATTAAACAAGCAGGAATGGAAGCACAGTGGAGAAAATACTGTATTTGAAGTGGGATGACCTTAGTTCAAATACCTTCCCTGTTACTGCCTGTACAACAATAGCTTTTTGTTGGAGTTATTGCTGTATTTTCCACTTTCATATGGCATTTAGCCATAGGTTCTTTTACTCTCTCCCATATTCAGCAAACATTGACATTTCTGGACATTTTTTTCCTAAACAGTTACCCAATATGTAAAATGAAGGGATTGGACTCCATGGTCTCTAAGGTTTCTTATGGCTCCATATTCTGTAATTTGAGCTTTATACAACTAATTCTAATTAATAATCACGTCTACAAATCGATTTGGAAAAAACGCCCAACTCTCTTTGTTCAATGGTGTTATAAAAATTCAGTATAACTTCTAAATACAAAATTAGGTACACAAAGAGATTAAAGATGCAGATAAAATCACTTTTATTTTTAAATAATAACTGAAATTTTGACATTTTAACATTGACCAAACATTTCACATATGTTATTTCATCTGATTTCCACAACAACCCTATGAGGTAGGAAGTACCAGTCTTATCTTCGTTATTTTACAGATAAAGAAATGGAGATTCTGAGAAGATAACTGAATTCTCCATTGTCACACAACTAGTATCAGAAATTGAATTTGAACTCAGGTAAATCCATCAGTCAGTCAGTCAAAGAGTATTTGCTAGGCACTTACTATGTGTCTTCCTGATTCCAAATTCAGCACTCTCTATTATGCCACACTTCTTCTTGCCCTTAGATCAGCAATATGTCATCATCCACAGGTAATGTTGTACATGGATTTGACAGAATGGTCCTTTCCCACAGTTCCTTTCATCTTATCCCCAAACAGCTCTTTATCATAGTGATGATTATATTTCCCCCTTTATGTGATATTTAACTGTAAGCTCTTCTTTTTCTCCCTCCCATATTCAACAAATATGGCTTTTCTGGACACCGGTTTGACTTTATTTTCTCTGTAATATTGACCAAAGTGTTCTCAATTCAAATGACAGAGGTGTTACAGATAGATGACTCACTCAGGAAATTGTAAAGATTTTGTATAATCAAAACTTAAAGCACTTATGAGTCTAGTATCACCGCCCCGTGGGAAGTTCCCTTTTCTCATCTTCTCTCTTCCTTTCAAGCTGTTTTACCAGAGCCTTTATCTGCCTTCCATTTACTTTGAATGTCATAAATGCACAAGGTACATACACCTTTATTTTGGCGCCAAGGTCTAATGCTGATTTCTCCATACACTGGAGGCTTATTACATGTTTGTTGAAGTCATGGAAGCAGTGAATTTGGGTTCATCTTTTTTAAAGTTTGATGGTGGAAGAGGGGAAAGAGGACATGACCTTAGAGTGAAGGTTTTTTTTTTTTAAAGTTGGCTAAGCACCCTTTTAGATTGGTAGAAAAAATTCAGGGAGAGATTGAAAATTCACAAGAGGATGCCAGAGGAGATGGAAGATGATGGTGCTGAGGGAGTAAGTTTAAGTCTACTGGCCTGCGTAACAGGTTGAATCCATAGTCACAGAACACAGTGAAACTAATGTCCAGAGGGACCAAATCCATGATCATAGAATCTTACATTTGGAAGGGGCTTTAGAGGTCATCTAATCAAACTCCCTACACAGTGAGGAAGCTGTTATGAAACATCCCTTCAAAATTGTCATCTGGATGATTTAAAGACTTCCTTTGACAGGGGATCATTATTTCACAAGTCAAGCTTATTCTATTCATTCTTGGAATCAATTGATCTACGCATTCCGAACTGACAGAGATATTCAACCAAAAAACCTGGTGTGATAAAAGCACACTGCTTTCAAAACCTAAGGTTTGATTTTCAAACTGTATGATCTCTCCTATTTCTTCTCCCTGCAGATTGTTCTTCACCATTTAATGGAAAAAGATAATCAGACATGGGTGAATTCATTCATTCTCCTGGGGCTGTCTAGTGACTGGAGTATTCAAGTCTTTCTCTTTGTCCTTTTCCTGTCCATTTACCCGCTGACTGTATTTGGAAATATCCTAATCATCATTCTGATCAGACTGGACACACGGCTGCATACTCCCATGTACTTCTTCCTCACCAACCTCAACTTTGTCGATGTCTCTTATGCTACCAGCATTGTCCCCCAAATGTTGGCACATTTTCTGGAAGAAGATAAAACAATTCCACATGTGAGCTGTGCCGCCCAGCTATTTTTCTCTTTAGGTCTAGGTGGGATTGAATTTGTTTTGTTGGCAACAATGGCCTATGACCGCTACGTAGCAGTTTGCAACCCTCTGCGTTACTCAGCCCTCATGCATGTGGGCCTGTGTGCCAGGCTAGTGGCTGCCTCCTGGGTCAGTGGTTCCCTGAATTCTCTCGTGCAGACTGCCATCACTTTCCAGCTTCCCATGTGCACAAATCATGTTATTGACCACATATCATGTGAACTCTTAGCTGTAGTCAGATTGGCTTGTGTGGACACTTCCTCCAATGAGGTTGCAATTATGGCTTCCAGCATCATCCTGCTCATGACTCCATTTTTGTTGGTTCTTCTGTCCTATATCAAGATCATCTCTACCATTCTGAAAATTCAGTCCACAGAGGGAAGAAAAAAAGCCTTCTAGACCTGTGCCTCCCACCTGACAGTGGTGACTGTGCTACGGGATGACCATTTTCACTTACATTCAGCCCCACTCAGCTCCCAATATCCTTCAGGAGAAGATGATCTCACTGTTCTATGCCCTTTTAATACCCATGCTGAACCCTCTGATTTGCAGTGTGAGGAATAAGGAAGTGAAGGGAGCCTGGCAGAAACTGCTTGGGCAATTCTACGAATTAAAGTCAAAGCTAACTTTTTAATGAGTCGTACAAAGAGAGAGCTATCTCTATAAATCCACCCTCCAAGATTCAAACATGGTCAGCACTACCCATACCACTCTCTTCCTTTTTAGAGTTGGAAGAACTCTTAATCATGTTTTGTTATAGAAAGTGAAGGGAGGAGATGAGAGACAATAAGAGCTAGACATACTCTCAGGGACAGAACTTCCCAAGTTTGCTTCACTCTTTGTTTTTGATGTTCTGCATAAGCTAGAAAGAAATCATATTTGATCATTTAATTTGCCACATTTTTCATGTTCACCCATATCTTCAGATGAACTATTTTCTTTTAAAGCAAAGAATTTTAATAATGGAAGAATCACTCAGAATAATTGCTGTGCCAGTAAGGCAAAATGGGCTTAGTTTAACGGGTGTGCTTGAGGAGTTTGGCTTTTGTTTATAGTGAAAGTACTTTCACCTGTTGAACACTGAGCCCCAGGCCCAAAGCCCTATCAGGTGTGAGACCCCTGTGGGCGTAGATTAAAGACTTAAAAGGGGCCAATTCGGGAAGCAATGGGTCTCTGAACTCTGGTCTCTAGTCGTTGACTTGAGAACACCAGAGGCTTAGCTGCGAGGAGAGGCGACAAAACTATAGCC
>CM053623.1:80386133-80451335 GCA_028646595.1 Phalanger gymnotis | reverse complement strand
GGCGGGCCTACTGGGCCTGGAGGCTTGTGTTCACAATACTGGAATGGGGAGGTTGGTTCGCTAATTTGTTGCTCTGGGCCCTGAATAAATTTTTGGATGCCTTCTGCTTGGAGAATTCTGTATACCCATCGATTTCGAACCATTCTGATATTTATATGATCCTTTTTGAGATCATAAATTCGGCCTTCCTACTACAATTGCGTATGAAGCTCTAGCATAATGCAGCAAAACTGTCAATTTGTTTAATGCCAAGGAAGAAAATTCTTGTTATTAAAATTAAGAAAGGAGTGCTTATTCAGAGTCTCATACATTATGGACACACTGGCTCCATCTATGTCAAATACGCTGATATGTTGAGTTACTTTAGTGAGGGAGAGGAGGAAGAATGAGACCATTTATTCCTTTTGAGCTTATACAAGTATGTGGACCTTTCTTCAAGCACTTCTTTTTTTAGATGAATACATTTCTATACATAAGCAAGCGATCAGAATGGTTGGAGAAACATTCTTTTAGAGGAGTGTGTGTGTGTGTGTGTGTGTGTGTGTGTGTGTGTGTGTGTAGCTGAATAAAAAAGCTTAAACCAGTCAAGTCCCAAAGGAATCAGTTGTCACACATGTCTCTGAAGCTTTGGCTATAAAATAAATTGAGCCAGAGGGAAGTCAGTGTGACTACTTCAAAAGCAAAACAAACCTTGATATATATATTTATATACTTCCCCCAGTGTGTGTATATATATATATATATATATATGTATATATATATATATATATATATATATATACACACACATACATTTTGCGTAAACCAGTCAGCATGCATAGTTGAGAACAAGAGGTAGAATTTCATGGGCTTTGGTAAAAGCTTCCTAGACCTTAGAAGACTGTAACAAACCTCACCAACTTTATGTAAAAGGGACATTTCCTGACAGTTAAGTGCCTAGCTGAGAAATAAGGGCAAGAAGGGACAAAACTGATGAAGAAGGCTAGTAGAATAATAGAAGGAATGGGGGATGGGTGAAAATCACCACTCATATTATACTCCTGAATTTATGATTACTCTATTGCCCTAGGGTACTCCAGACCTGTCTTCCTTCCTCTCTCCGTTTTCCCATAGGTTAGTGACTTTGTCAGCTTCCCATATATGCAGTGTTTTTGTGATTTTCAAACTGTTTCTAAATTCATTACCTCGTCCTTTCTTACAATAAACCATGTGGCTTAGGCAGAGCTGGCTGATGTTCATTTAGAGTTAAATGACTCACATGAGGCCACCTATCTAGTTCATTGTCAGGATTGAACCCCTCTGCACAGTACTTTTCCCACAATGTTCCCACAGAATGCCGAATAAACTGCTTGGTCAATTCTATGAATTAAAGTCAAAGCTAATTTCTTAATGGAGTAACCTAAATTCACACTCAAATTTCTATCAGTGCTATGGAATAACCTACACTTAGCAAGTTAGACAAGGGTTGTGGAAGCTGTAGGAATCCTTTTAGTGGACCAGAGAAACTCCCCTTGAAGAACAGTAGATTATATTGTCCCCAGCTGATCCTAGAGGAGCTATTCCAGGCAGCTTAGACCAACTCTACTTTCTTGGAGTAAACTGACTTGGTAAGCTGAATAGACAGTAATCTATTAGTATTAAAAATGATTATTTTAACATATGTTCACTTGGATGACTATTATTCCTCCAGTTTAGAAAAGAATGGTCTTATAATTTTTCTCTCAAAAGTTATTAATAAAAAGCATCAATCTAATGTAGCAGAATTCATGTTTCTTGAAGGTCCAGACACATTTTTCATTTTATTTTTGTATCTTTACAATATAGGATGGTGTCTTGCCCATAAATGATACTTAATTATTGGATTGGATTGACAGGTTTAAGTTCAAATTCTGACTGTGCTACTTACACAGTTGTATAATCATATATGTCATTCTATCAACCTCAGTTTCCTCTTTTCTAAAATGAACTACATTGAATGACATGATTTCTCATATTCTTTTGAGCTCTAAATCCTATATTTCCAAAAGAGGAAAATTGTGGTTTGGGTTGGGATAATTCCCAATAGAGTCTTTAAGATGGAGGTACCCTTTTCTCTAAAAGACGGAATCCCAAACTACCCTTGATAATCAAAGACTAATTAGAGTTCTAGAGCTCCTCAAAAATAGGGAAGTGGGTACAATCGTGATGGTTCAAGTCACTGGCCTGCTATGAAGGGTATACTTAAGCTCCTCTTTGGAACTGGGTAAGGTATTCAACAAGAGGCAACATGGCTTTGAGAGGCAACATGGCTTAGTGGAAAGAGTGCTAGATTCAACATCAGAAAAGTTAGGTTTTGAATGCATGGTACTCAATTGTAATTCTTTCCTTTAGCCTGGAAAAAAATCTTAGAAGTTATAATAATTCAACAATATACAGAATCAGGTAGCCAAAAGTGCCAAATATTAGATGGAATTTTTATGACACAATGAGTTTTGGAACATCTTTCTTAAAAATTCCTCTCCTATTACATAGCAAGTAAAAGAAACAAATATAAAAATCCACATTTTGGTCCAGAGGTGTGTGACCAGGATAATGAGGAGATTCAAAACAGTATCATATTTTACACTAATTCTTTATCAGTGAGTACATTCTCTAATTTTGGGCTTTCTCATAATTATAATTTAGGCTCATATTCCCAAAATTAACTTCTTTATTCTTTTACATAAGACTTTCCATATTAAAAATAGTCATGTAAGCGGCAGTTAAAGAGAGAGAAATGGGTACAGGAGTATATTGGTATATGTTTAACAACTTTCCTTTGAAAAAGAAATGTAACCCAATACAGTTTAAAGTTTAATATGAATCATAAATATTTTCCATTACTTCTTAAAGTCTAGAGAAAATGAACAAACAAATAAATCAAACCTTCATTTATACCATTTGTTGATTTCCAAGGTATTGATGTTAACACTGAAAATTTAATAATCATCTCTCACAGTCTGGTTCAAGTTGGCTCCAGAATATACCAGGGTAGATGGAAGGTAAATAAATAGAAATACAGGTGGGTGGATAAATAGAACATTTATTATATGCTTACTGTGTGAAAGGTTCTGTACTAAGCACTTGGAGAGTGATACAGACAAGTATGATTGTCCTTGCACTCAATGAGCTTACATTCTACTGGGGGAAAACAACACAAAGTGTTGCAAGAAAACAATGGCTGGCATGGAGGGCTATCAGGGTAAAGCAAAATCTCAACTCTCAGAGCTGGGGGAGAGCAGGCTATGTTGAGGAGATGCCAGGAAGTGTCACGGAGGCCTGATCCAAGACAAGATAAGGCAAAAGCTTATCTACAAAACTAGGTAACTGAGAGAGTAAAGTTCAATATTCTTGTGGGAGGAAGTGTATTGTTAAAGTATTTTTGCTTAATGCGAAGATCTTTCCCATCCCTTAACAGGCCCATGTGACCTGCTTAAGTCACATGGAAGTTTAAGTCACATGAACCTGGGTCACAAGGGTTGTGATGCCCTCTGGCCTTGAAGAAGTGTATACATACTCTGAGCTTAGCACTTTGCTTGAGGGATCACACATGGGAAGGGTATTCACATGATGTAGCCAGACCAGACTCTGAGTAGCCGTTAAGGAGCCCCCCGGCTTTGAAAAACCCAGATGTTGGGGCTTCTCTCTCTGGTAACTATGCAAGTATGTATCTCTTTTGGTCAGACACTTGTAAGCCTTGTCTGTTGACCTTTGCTGTTTGTATTTGCTCTGTTTGTATCATTTCTGCTTGTAATTTCTGTTGGTATTTTCTCTGAAGTTCAGTGTGCTGACTTTTCCCCCTGAACTAAGTAAATGACATCTGTATGTTTAATTAAAGTAAGATGGTTAACCCCTTAAAATTGCTTTCCTTTAGAAAAGCAAATCAAAGAACCCGTGCTAGCCGCCCTCCTGTGTGCTGGTGTAATTGGTCTTACACAGCTACAGTAGCGGCAAGTAATATTGCTGTTACAGGAATTTGGCCCAAGAGCAGTGGCCTAAGTAAGGACAATGACCAGAAATGGCAGCAAGGCCTGGCTCCTAGCAAAATTAGGCAAAATATTCTTGGGATGTTTAGCCTGGAGAAAAGAAGAATATGGGGGGATGTGAGTGGGAGGCAGTGTGGGCTTGAGATAATTTTCTTTGAATGTTTGCAGAGTTGTTACGTAGAAAAAGAAATATACTAGTTTTTTACTGTCCCAAAGCACCAAACTAGGACAAGTGGGTGGAAATTATATGTAGACTGATTTTGTGCATAAGGAAAATATTCCTAGCAGTTGGAGCTGTCCAAAAATGGAATGTGTTGTTTTGTTCAGAAAAGGAAGGTGAATAATTAGCAGCTAGACAATCACTTGTTGAAGCAGTTATAGAGAGACTTTCCAATTTGGGTAGCTTTTAAACTAGATGACCTGTGGTCCCCTTCTAACTTTAATTCTATGATTATATGATTAACTGAGATAAGTTCCATTGCTGGTAGGCTTAATTAGAACAGAATCTGAAGCCTTACAAATGGAGGTATTAATTTTCTAAAAAGCGAGTTCTTTAGGGAGAGATAATATTAAAGTTAATGTTTTTGGTATTTTCATTTACTTCTCTAAGTTGGAGAAGGAAGTTTTTTAGTTATTGCGTGACAGAGCAGAACATCCTTAAATCATAGACACTCAGTGTATGAAGGGGCCATCTAGTATAATTTGTACCTGAATCAATGAACAAGAATTTATTAAGTGTCTATGTGCCAGGCATTGTGCTAGGCACTGGACAAGAAAAGTGTCCATCTAACCTCTGCTTGGAGACCTCTAGTGAGGGTGAGATTACTGCTTGTCTCTCTGGGGAAAATGACAAGTCTAATCCATGGTAAGTTAGTATAAATATTCTCTCTTCCAACTCCAGTGCTTAAAACACACATACACACATATTACTGGGTACAAGAAAATATTACAAGGATGGAGAGAAAATATTAAAGGGTATGAAGAAAATGTTATGAAGTCTAAGAAAGCACTACCAAATGAAATAAAAATATTATAGGTAATTCTACAATTGGTGGAACAACACAAGTGCCTGGTTAAAATCATTTATCATGATAATCTAATAATATTGGGTGGTTTTCCATGTAGCGAATGTAAAGGGAATTTTACTCACATTGCCAACCAAGTGAGCAGGGTTACTGTCTATTATAATTCATTTTTTATCTCTATTTTTGGAACAGATGTTTTAAAGTAAAAATGATTATTGTGTGAATCTATTCTAGTTCTTAATATCCTTGTCTTTGACCCTAACTATATACAGAAATGGTATGGTGATATCAGTCATTCATGCATACAATCATTCAAAAAGTTATTGAATATGCATTACAGCAAAGGTATTTTGTTGTATAGATATAGATATATAAAGATATATAGTATCTCTCTACCCTTAAAGACGTTGTAGTCAAGACCTCAATTCCTGATGAGCATATTTGTAAGGGGTTGGTTCTAATCTTTGTCAAACTATTTAGCATAATTAACTTTATAAGTAAAATTCATTCAGAATGGAATAAGGATATATTTAACCCAATTTTCAAAAAAAAACACTATCTCTCATAAAAAAGTAAATTAAATTTCACAATAAGCTGTTTTAGAAAATAGATTTTCTCCAATAAACTTTTATTTTCTAAGTAGCTGTACAGAGTTTGGTCACTTACAGTCATTTAACACCTCCTTTACTTGATCAGCTATTTGGTGGTCTACCTCCACTCCCTCTATAAAGTGTTTATGGCTCTTAAATGGCAAGACTGAGAGAAATAGAGTGCTCTAGGAGGTGACAAGATAGGAAAACAGCACCAAAAAATACTGTGAGTTAAAGGAAAAGATGCTGGTATGCCATGGTAACAGTAGCTTTCCTTATTTGGAATGGTTGTGAAATTTATTAATCCTGCTTAATAATAAACTATATTCAGAAAACAGCAGTTAGAAAGTCCCAACAGCTACAGGACAATTAAAACTGAGACAGCCATGGGTCATGGAAGGGTCTAGCTTCCAGTTTGCATAAAAATCCATTTCCCCAAATGTAAGAGGTCCTGACTTCCAGTTTCTGATTCTTCATTGGGATGTCAAATATGACTCAATGAGTCAAAAGAGTCAAATATTGAATGGGAACTTGGTTAAAAGTCCTTTGTTCACAAGTAGGAACAGTAGTCATAAGACACTAAGCAAATTGATTGTGCATTCCCTAGAAGATTGCTATGGGTACTGTGTTGTATTATCTTAACTCCTTTGTCCATTGGTAGAAAAAATGGCCAAAGGGTACTAAGCAAACATCCTTTTCCATAGCTGTTGGGGGAAAGTAGTTTCTGTAATCTCTGAAGATTGGTGTCTAAGGAAAATTTTGATCATAGTTATTTGTTAGATTTTTTAAAATTATATTTCGTTTATCACTATTTTTTTGAGCTGCTTACATATGGAAGACAATTATTCATGTTCTATATATTTCTGTGGAGACTCAACTTTGTTAAGCCAGTGTCATATTGCTAAGGCTCCATTAAGTTTAGCAATATAAGGAAGAGTCAGGGTTTTATAGAGATGGAGACTCAAGAACTGATCCTACAATAATCCACACCGCCTTAGTCACAAGTCAGTACTGCTTAGCAGACTGGTGGAACGGAGAGCAAGAAGGCTATTCATTATTTGCCACCATTTCTGATCACCCAACTGATGGGGAACCTGTAGCCTCAAGGCCACGTGTGGCCCTCTAGGTCCTCAAGTACAGCCCAAACATGAAGTTTGAATTCAGTCAAAGGGGTAAACTTGAGGATCAGAGGGCCACATGTAGCCTCATGGCCACAGATTCCCACCCCTGCCCTAAGCTATTCTAGTCATTTCTAAACTGAAAGATGAGTAGAGGAAGCTCTGAATGAGTTCCTTCAGGGAACACCACTTTGGGGAAGCTGGGCAAAAAGAAGAAAGACTTCCAATGGAATACAAAAAGGACATTGTCAAATGGCACCTCTGACCATAGGCAAGCCACTTAAACTCTCAGAAATTCAATTTTCTCATCTTTGAAATGGGATTTATACCTGTAACATGTACCTCACAAGGTTGTTATGAGGAGCAAATGAGCTAATAGAGGCAGAAGTCTTTGACAACTTGAAAATACTATCCTAAGTTCCGTCATGATTACTACAATTGCACTGTTTTATTACCTGAAGAAGACATTCATTTGTCAAACTTTTAAAGTACCCTAAACTCATTAAATATAGCCAAGCTATGATAAAACAATAAAAGTCATTGGGGACTTCTTCCTAAAAGACTATTTTAGATAATGTTTCTTTAAAGTATTTATATCTAACTCGAGATTCTTGAGTTAATTTTATATCGCTTTAATAGTATCATCTTGACAAAGGTGGAGCTAAATTAAAGAAAAAAATGAAAGTTATATAATCATTATGAATGTAGCTATGGAGATGTTGCATTATTATTATTATTAGATCATTTTACTCTTCTGAAAAGATTCATAGGGGTATTTAGGTGGCACAGTGGATGGAGTGCTGGGTCTGAAGTCAGGAAGACATCTTCTTGAGCTCAAATCTGGTCTCAGACACTGAGACACTTCTAACTGTGTGACCTTGGGCAAGTCACTTTACCATGTTTGCCTCAATTCCTCATCTGTAAAAAAAAAAAGCTGGAGAAGGAAATGGCAAACTAGCCTGGTATCTTTGCCAAGAAAACCCCGAGTGGGCTCACAAAGAGTTGGGCATGACTGTAATGACTAAAAGAAACAAGAAGACATACCACAGGGAAAGGAATTCTGGCACAGGAGCTTTGAGCTTTAGGTGCCAGCCTGAGCTCTGCACCTGACCTGTGTGACCTCAGGAAATTCACTTCATCTCCCTTCATCAGTAAAATGAATGGGTTTGGCTATATAATTTTTTAATAAAAAACTCTTTAGTTCCAAGGAGTACTGCTCCCTTGATATATCAAACACAGTAAGACACAAAGACACACTCTGCATAGTCCAAAATGGGAGCTTCAAACAAAACAAATATAGAATGCTCCTAAGGTTACTTGGCAAGGTTCTTGCTATTATAAAGACAATTACCATGAACATCAAGCTTGGGGTATGTCACTACTCAAACAGCTTGCAAGTAATTGATCATATTTGAAAATAATTTCCCTTCCACCTGTGAACTATGAAGACAAATTGCTTCAACCAGGAGGAATTTTACCACAGTTAAGTCTTAAGGGACCATAGAACAATCATGAAACACAGACTAAAGACCTTCCCAAAGGTAAGGGGGAGAGAAGCACTTAGAGTTGAACCCCAGACCTCCCTCAAACTCATGAGATTTCCTTTACTATCTAACGGGTCCACTACATCCTTATTCCAACTTTGTTTATATCTGCCCCTTAACCCCCCTACAGAGCTAATGATATCATCTGGATGACCTAATGATATCATTGATCTATGGATGACTCTGTTGGGTGTCTGAACAGTGTAGATGAACAACTGGAATATTCAATTACTTGCTTAGCTGTCTGCTGGTTTTCTATGCTTGGTTTGTTCTCTGCTGCAATTTGCTGGTCTTCCACACCTGGGATACTCTCTGAGCCTCCTCTTTCACTTTGTGCAGCTGCATTTCTGGTCTTTGGCTGAATTACCACACCTATGTGCTTTGTTTTTAGAAAGGGGTTTTCAGTTGCTTCTTTCAGGACTATCTTGCTCTTTCATGATTTAAATCCCAATGATATAGCCAGCTGACTAACCAGCCACAGTCCTCAGCCTTTAGTTAAATTTGTTGCTATTTTCTCCTTTGATTCTATCTGAGCTGTCATTTAGAGAGGTCATTCTCTTATTTGACTTAGAATATGAAAATTCTTTTCCCTTTTTTTTTCTCACCCATGACACCAGTCACGATCCTTGAAAAATCATGATTTTGGAAACTTCCATTAGAAAGATAGAGGGGCAAGCTGGAGCTAATTTTTTGTCATATATTCTTGCTGGCAACAACATTTCTGCTTTTTCTAAACTTGTATCATTTAGCACACAATGTAGATCTGAGAAGCAACTGAGAAAATGTTGTGATAATGTACGTGAAGATGATATGTATATGTATATATAAACATATTTTCTTTTTTGACAGGATTGTTAATGTAGATGAAGATAATATTAAATATTATATATAATTTTACTTTTTGACAGGGTTAATAAACTGATAGATGAGGGGATGTTGTAGATATAGTTTGCTTAGAATTTAGCAAATCTTTTGATAAATATTTATTCTGACTTGTGGAGAAGAGCCACAGAAGTGGATCAGACAAAAGCACAATTAGAAGGATTCAGAATTGGCAAGATGGGCAGACTCAAATAGTTGTCATTAATGATTCAATATGAACATGGCAGGAGGTGTCCAGGAGAGCACTCCAGGGATCTGTACTTAAGTCTGTACTGTCTAATATTTTTAAAAATGTCTTGAGTAAAGGCATAAGTAGCACGCTCATTAAATATGCAGGTGAGATTAAGCTGGGTGGTATAGCTAACACACTGGATGACAGGCAGGATCCCAAAAGATTTTGATAGGCTAGAACATTGGTCACAATTAAATATTATGAAATTCGATAGAGATAATTATTAAGCCTTACACATGAGTACAAAAAAAATCAACTTTTCAAGTAGAAGATGGGCAAGGCACAGTTATAAAGTGATTTTTTTCTAAAAAAATAAAAAGGTATTTTACTGAATAGTAAGCCTAATATGTGCCAGCAATATGATGAGGTAGGGTAAAAATATGATATTGGGCTGCATTAAAAGTAATGGCTTCCAAAACTAAATGCATCTCAGTACTCTCCCTTCTCAGTTCTCAAATAGTATATTATGTTCATTTCCAGAAGCCATGGTTTAAGAAGCATGTTGACAAACTGGGAAAGTTCAGAGAAAAGTGACAAGAATGGTGAATGGCTTTGGGTCCACATGATATGGAGGAACTGGAGATGTTTTGCCTGGAGAAGGGAATATTTTAGAGGGATGTGATAGATGCATTCAAATATTCTAAGGGATGTCATATGAAAGAGGGATTTGATTTGATGTGTTTCATTCCAGGAGGCAGAAGTAGGAGCAATTTTTTTTCTTATCCAGAATCTTTCTAGATTCTGACTCTGCCTTCCAATGCATTAGTGGTCCCTCTGAAAATTTGATGAACAAGCTCTCTTTGCCTTTATCCACATCCTTGATAAAAATTTTAAATGGTACAAGAAAAGTAAAGATAGCTGAGATATTCCATTAAAGATTCCCTGCCATGCTGACATTCAACCATTGATCTACTATGTGACTCCACCCATCCAACCAAATCCTGAATCTCTCAAATTTCAATGTGAAATGGGCTGCCTTGAAAAATGTTAGGTTCTTCATCCTTAGCAGTCTTTAAGCAGATGCTTGATAATTGTGCGTCAGCATGTTATAATGAGGATTCCATTTGTGAATTAGTTGGATTAGATGTCTCTGAGGTTTCTTCTAACTTTCAAATTCTGTAGTTTTATGGAACGTTGTACAAATTTCAGCTATTATTTTTCTAAAAATGTATGTCACAGTCTTCACTTTACATTTAAACTTGAAAATTCAATACTCAGGTAACTTTTCTTTATCTGTTAGAGTCTTTGCCTGAAATTAGGGTATCAAATAAATAGGGGTGCCATGATTATGATACATTTTTCAAATATTAAATTTTATGTTAAAATTTATTTTAATACACAGCTATTAAAATAGTTAAATGCAATATGAAAGATATTAAACAAAATATATTATGGAGAAAAGACTAGTTACTTTTGGTGGGAACTGTCAGTTATTAGTACTACACACACAAATATATATTTCCACATTAAGCTTGATTCTAGAAATTGTATAAGAGGATGCATCTGATGAAAGGATCATCAAAGAGAAACTATAAGTGGCTAGAAGAGCTAGTCAGTTTTTCATGGGTACATTGACATAACAATTCACTGAGCTAAATCTCTGCCTGTTGTCTCAGATCTGCAAATAATCTGGGACCTTCAGATTGGTGTCCTTCAGATTGGAAACAGACATGTTGTTCCCATGTCCCATTTGGACATCCTCTTTGAAACAGAACGATATGTTTAATCTCTGTTTGACCTTTGTAATTGTTGGAAAACTAGATTTTTTAAAAAAAGATAAGGGGTATTTTTATGATCATCAGGGGATATGGCTTATGAGAGTAACTAGGCTTCAATAATGCCTCAATTCAAGAAAAGGAAGGGAATCAATCTAATTTTACCAAGGGAGAAGAATTTATTAGCCTAATAAGTTAAGAACAATTTAGCAAGGAGTATACATTTGACAACTAAGAAGTGAATATGCCTCTAAGAAAATATCTAGAAGGAAGAGGAAGAAGACAAAGTCAGTCAATATAGGACTCTCAGGAAACTACAATCATTTTAAATGACCAGGGAAGGCAAAGGAGGGAATTCCAAAGTCATTGCAAAATAGCTTGAAATACCCAGGAAGAATTTGTATAGACTAGATACAGATATGTTTTTATTATTTAGGGAGCTGAAGACTAGAATAGATCTTTCCAAGGCTTGGGAAAGATCAAAGCTATTAGGGACAATGAAGGAGGCAATGGCAACAACCTCTCAGATGGCTTGACTCAAATAGGAAGGCATATGGAGCAGATAAAAGTATTTTACACATATCATGTTTCTCACACCTGAGATAATGTTGGAAAGCAAAGCTTAGAATGTCTCAGACATTTAGCTGTCTCACATTACATCTTGCATCAAGTATCGCTCTACTCATGCTACTACAATATTAATTCAAGTCCTCAATAGCTGTCCCCTAGACTATTGCAGCAGACTCTTCATTGCTCTCCTTGTCTCAAGTCTCTCTCTGCTCTAGTCCATTCCACATATTGGTGCCAAAGTAATTACCTGTAAGTGCAAATCTGACCATACAATTCCACTACTCAGTCAATTCCGGTGGCTTTCTCTCACCTCTTGAATAAAATATAAAATACTCTAGTTTTTAAAGCATTATACCCCTGGACCCAACCTATATTTCCAGTAATGTCATTGGACATTACTCTTCCTTCTGTACTCTGTGATCCAACCAACATGGCTTCTCTTTTCCTTAGTAATAACATTATAACTCTTTTTTCCATGTCTTTGCACTGGCTGTCCCTCATGGCTATATGCACTCCTTCTTTACCTAAATCCCATAGTCTCTCTTTTCCTTTAAGATGCTGTTCAAGTATCAGCTTCTTTAGGAAACCTACTCCCAATAGCTAAGGCTGTCCCACCCAAATGCATATATTTAACTACTGCATATTAGTGTCTATAATATCTATTTATGCTGTATATTTTTTATATGTACTTATTTCTCCCATTAGAATGTAAACTCATTGTGAATAGACATTATTTCATTTTTGTACTTATATGCCCAAGACCTAGTAAGTATACAATAAATACATTTAATAAAATAAATTAAATAATATAATTACTATTTATAATTAACTATATTGTTTATCTATACTACTAAATAAACAAGTCAACAAATTTAATAAATACATTAATAAATTAATTAAAACATTAATAAATTATTTAATCGATACTTAATTATTAAATTAATTAATACATCTTGATTGATATGAGAAGTCTCAATTACATTCAACTCAGGAACTAGAGGGTAACTGGTGGCGATTAACTCTAAGCTATGGTACCACCAGAAATAGGGAGTTATTCAGTAGCTGGCATCCAAGAAAAAAAAAATCTAAAACCACTTGATTCCACATTTACTTGAAAGACTAAGGCTAGCTTTTAAAGATTTTGTAACTATATTGATTCATTTTGATTATTATTTGTAGTCTTATATTTCCTACGGGATAAAAATGTAAGAGGCAAATGTCCTTTAAAAAACCCTGAAGGAGAACTTGTGCTCTTCAGAAGTAGTTTTTATTATTTCAGACTTGTTCTTTCCTTCACATAGTATGACTTATCCAATGTCGCAAGAATAGCGTTTGAGGCTGGAATTGAATTCAATCTTTCTGACTCCTGTTCTGGTGCTCTAACTGCTGTACTCCCTAATGCCATGTCAGTGATATAGCTGTAAGATTGCCTAATACCAGAACTCTGAGCTATTACAATCAAAGGAGCATACAAGATGCCCAGAAGGAGGGCAAGATTGAACACCCACAGGTTTCCTGGCTATTTTCCCAAGGGTCGATGCATATTGGAGGAGATACACTGACACATCTGTCTTGAGAAGGCCCCCTGAGAATCTTCCAATTTCCTTAGAACTTTAATAACTATGGAGACTTGCACAGGTCTAAGTCTTTTAAAAAACAATCAAAACCGCTATGTCGGGTCTGTGGTTTTTACTGTTCAATTTTGCATAGCACAAAACTTTTTTGGGAATGCATGTGTCCTATTACAGAAGAATTGCATGGAGAGGCAAACAAGAAAGTCCCTACCTTAAGGCATTTACATTCTGATGGGAGAAGGCAACAAATAAAGGAGAGCTAGAAAAGGGTCAGGGCAAGGAGGCAGGCAACATGCATGATAAAGAAGTCCAGTGAGAGAATTGAGTCAGGAGTGAAGTGACTATGACTTGGTCACCTATGGTGGTTTGAGGAAAGAACTCACCAACCAAGAGATTGCATCTCTAGGCTTTTTTGTTTTGTATCTGTGTCCTTAGTACCTACCACAGTGCTCTCTATAAAGTTCATAACTGAAGAAATATTTCTGAGTAAAATAGAATTTAATTAAATTGAGTTAAAAAAACTCTTTAAAGGGATATAACTTCTTACTGAAACATTATTCTAAATTAAGAAAAAATAACAATGCAATTGTCCTAAAAATCTGAGTCCACCTGGCATGGAAGATTGGAATTCATTATAACATTTTGCATGATACCAAATACTGAGCCCTAAATAAAGGAGATAAAATAAGTATTAGCTTAGATGAATAAATCCTGAAATACATTAGTGTTCTCTATCTTAAAAATTTGTATCATAATCATAAGGCCTTTGACATAATCAAAATCTTAATATTTTGATCTATTTTCATCATTTTTGACTAGTCAGTTTATTTTAACCTTGAAAAAGGCAGGATGGCATTTAACTGGATTGGCTTCTTATGGTCTATGTACCATCATATAACCTCTCTCATCATCTGTTTTCTCATCTGTAAAATGAGAAGATTGAACTTGATAGAGTCAACTCATACCAGCTCATTAGAGCTGATTGTTAGATTTTCAATGAGAGCATTTACACCTCAGAAATAGGTACACTATATATTAGGGCTTGCTTTATTTTTTGTTCATTGTCTAGACTTAAGAAAGTGATAAGAAAATATGTTAATAGAGATTAAACTTAAAAGTGTATCATAATCACATTTTTTTCTGAGAGCTTATTGTTAAGCCATCACCACCTATGATCCCAAGACAAGATCCTATCCAGGCATATAGGTAATATGAAAACAAACAAACAAATAAAATCCACTTTATTGACCAGGAACTGGAATTTCTAGAGCATTTTTTTCTTGGGCCTCATATTTCCAGAGTTTGGTCCTGGTAGAGACTGTAGCTTTGCCCTTTTAGCACAAATAGATCAGGTGATTATGAACAGAACTATCAAGAGAGAAGATTCACCTTAATTCAATAAATATTTATTAAGGAATTCAGCTGAAGACACTGTTAAATATGGGGTCTATGAAGACCTACTATTGATCTACTAAAGTCAATAAATAATATCAGTAATAATGTTGTTCATCAAATTTAAAAAAAAAAATCTTTCATTGCCTTCTTGTGACAACCATAAAAGTTAAATATTTTGGGGTTTTGAATCCACAAATTTTAGATAGAGAAATATATATATATATATATGTATACACATGTGTATATAATATATATATATGTATATATACATATATATATTAAAAAGCCAAGGGACTTGCTCAAAGGCATACAAGGAAAAATGTTAGTTGATATTAGAAAATTGGTCTCCTGACTTCTATCCTAAGGCTCTTTATACCAGATTAAACTATTGAAACACAGCCAAATAAAGGACGAGGAGGGAATTCCATAGAAAGGCACACATAGAAAGATGGTGGGACTTATATGGTAGGAGAATGTCCAAGCCTCAAATGTCTGAAAGGAGAGGGAGTAAGAAGGGATGAAAGTTAAGAATGAAGATCAAACAAAAGAAAGTGCTACGGAAGATGAACTATAAAGAAATAGCCAGACTTTTCAGAGGAAGAAATTAAAGATATCTATATATGCAAAAATACTCTAGATCACTATTTATTAGAGAAATGCAAATCAAAACAACTCTTAGGTACCACATCGCACCTTCAAGATTGGCTAACATGACAACATAGGAAAGTGATAAATGCTGGAGAACATATGGGAAAAATTGGAACACTAATGCATTGTTGGTGGAGTTGTGAACTGATTCAACCATTTTGGAGCACAATACCACTTCTAAGACCATATCCCAAAGAGATCATACAAATGGGAAAATAACCCACATGTACAAAAATATTTATAGCAGTTCTTTTTGTGGTGGCAAAGAACTGGAAATTGAGGGGATGCCCATCAAGTGGGAAATAGCTGAACGAGTTGTGGTATATGAATGTAATGGAATATTATTGTGCTATAAGAAATGATGAGCAAACAGACTTCATAATAAACTGGAAAGACACATGTGAATTGATGATGAGAGGAGCAGAACCAGGAGAACATTGTACACAGTTACAGCCACATTGTACAATGACTAACTTTGATAGACTTTGCTTTTCTCAGCAGGGCAAGGTTCTAAGACAACGCCAAAAGACTCATGATAGAAAATGTTATCCACATCCAGAGAAAGAATTACAGAGTTTGAATGCAGATTGAAGCATACTATCGCTCCCTCTCTTTTTTGTTTTTGTTTTTTGTTGTTGTTTGTTTGTTTCTTCTCTCTCATGGTTTATTCCATTGGTTATAATCTTCACAACATGACTAATGTGAAAATATGTTTAATGTGAATGTATACGTAAAGCCTAAATCAGATTGCATGCTGTCTTGGGGTGGGGGGTGGGTAGGGAGGGAGAGAAAATTTGGAACTCAAAAGCTTGTGGAACTGACTATTGTAAACTAAAAATAAATTAATTTTAAAAAACTAGCCAGTTTGAGAAAATGGAGTCCAAGGAAGTAACGTGGGTTAAATTAGCTTGAGGCTTAATATGTTAAGTTGGATGAATAAAATCAGCCAGGAAGTAGGTAATAGGGAACATTAATCCCTAAAGAGGGAACATTAATTGCCCTCTCAGGATGTCAAACTCAAATCTTGGAAACATCACCACTGAGTGCCTCTGAAACTCCCTACTCCCAAAC
Organism: Phalanger gymnotis; assembly: GCA_028646595.1. Taxonomy (NCBI): domain Eukaryota; kingdom Metazoa; phylum Chordata; class Mammalia; order Diprotodontia; family Phalangeridae; genus Phalanger; species Phalanger gymnotis. Next base: position 80,434,967 of record CM053623.1, on the reverse strand, counting down.
ACCTGGATGATGTAAGTGTTCCTGCCCATTAGAGATGAGTTAAGTGTCCAATTCAGTCAAATCTTCCCTTCTTTGTGGGTCAGTAGAATACACTTATTTTTTGCCTGAAGGTGGGCACTTCTCTGGGAAGTTAATATGATGTCTGGGAGGAGACCAAATCCTTTTAAAACAAAATAAATTGCATGAAGGATCCAATGATTATAACCTTCATATTCTTGATCATCTTCTTGACCAATGTATTTGGATGTATTTTTCACAGATATAGAGAGAAGTTATGGAAAGAAAGGGCCGGTTAAAGTTTCATAAATACTTATGGCTTTGAGGAGCCTCTGTTTATATGCTTCTTGTGCCTTCTCAGATCAATTTTAATACTAATAAACACAGGCAAGGGAGAAGAAAGCTTATTAAAATGTCCAAGGAACAGTACAGGTGGGACAGAAAGGAGTAGGGTCTTTGACTCAGAACATTCCCCCTTGAACAGAATGAGAGGCAATTATATTTAAGAATATGAAAGGAGAAAATAATTTCTTTACCTTTCTCAAGAAAAAGCAAATCATTTTTTATGGTCTTGAGGTTTGTGAAAAAGCAATGGAAATTCTCAATGTTGTCTCTGAAAGCCACAAAGGATGACAAGTGGAAACTTGAATATCAATCAATCAAATATTCATTAAGCACCTATTCCATCAGGCACCATGCTAGGTGCTTGGGATACGATTACAAAGAATGGAATGATCCCCGTCTATGGATATAGCTTCAGTGATGCTGCAGTGAATACTGGGGGTAGGTAAAAGTTGTTTCTATGTGGCATCAAGAACTGGATAAAAAGGTGAAAAAATGATATAATCAACATCCTCAACATCACCAGCATCATTCAATTCAATGATTATTTATGAAATTCCTTGTGTCTTCGAGGTACATCGCTAGAGGTTTTTGGATTTCCCAAAATGTCATGATTACCAATAGTAGAAAGGATATATTAGTCCAATCTGAGATCACAAATCTTACTTGGCATCTATTGAGAAAGCACCCTGGTGACTAGGAAAAGGAGAGATAACAGACAACGACCTCTCTTCTTTACTGGAAATCTCCCCTGAGCTACAGGTAGTGGAGGGTAGAATCACAAGTTAGATCACCAACTACTGAGTCCACTGAGGCTCCAAGATTAAGTAGATTATTACAACTCACTAGTTGACCACTCTTGTTTTGCGTGGGCAAGTCATTTAATGGCTCTAACCCTCAGTTTCCAAATCTTCAAAATTATGTTAACAGAACTTCCTAGGATGAGAGGTGAGAAAATTTATTCAAAACATTTTGTAATTCTTAAAATGACATGTAAATGTCAGTTATCATCATCGTAGTTTACTACTCAACATCCAGATATTTCTAAATATCTGTTGGTAATACATATCATGGTAATGTCATACTGGTTGCCATTGTGTATAATGTTATTCAATGGGACCAGAAAGACCCCCCATCTAGTAATTTCCTCCTTCACTTGGCACTAAAAACTGAAAATTTACTATTAGAGATTAATTTTCTTGGGATTAAGGCATTATCCCTTCAAATATTCTATTTGAAACACAAATGCTCATACAGAGGTGGTATGCTTGGTAACCATCATTTTTACTTTGAATATAAATCATATTGGGAGATTGCTTCTGTCAGGTGGAAAGAAATGTAAAAAGCATTTATTAACACCTACCCTGTGCCAGGCACTATGCTAAGTGCTTTGTATATATTATCTCATTTTATCCTCATGACAACCATTTATGAATAAGATAGATTCTTATCTTCATTCATTCATCTACTAATTCATTGATTTGTCAACTATTTATTAAGAATCCTCCATATACTCAGTGTGGCAATGAAATAGTTGAAGCATAGTCTATCAGAATCCAGATTGATGTCACTGCACATGGGGAAATAGAATATTGGATTTGGATTCAGAGGATTTGAGCTTGAATTTCAGCTTTGTTAGGTAGTCTGTGTTAGCTATGGTATCATAGTCATGTACGTAATGAGCAGAGTGAAGCATGTTTTCTCTAGGACCAACATTGGTCATTTTCATTAATCAGATTTCAGTCGCTTTTGACTGTCTTTATATTACTATAATGATTGACAGATACTGTTCTCAGAACAAGGAAAACCAGTCTAGATTCAGTTCATTCAGGTCTTTGCATCTCTGAATTGCTCGTAATCATAATTTCTTATAGCATAACAATCTTCCATTACCATCCTTTATCATAATTTATTCCATAATTTCCAGTTGATAGCAGAAACTTCCTGTACTACCTAACTTTTGACTGCCATTAAAGTAGTTCTATGAATATTTTGGATTACATGAGGCCTATCTTTCCATTGTATAGCCTTTTGTTATGTATGCCTAATACTGTCATCTGTGTCAAAAGATCCAAAGATTATACACGGTTTCGTGTCTTTTCTCACATGATTTCAAGTTATTTTCTAGAATAGTTAGACCAACTCCTAGATCTACCAACATTGTATTGTAGTGTGCCTCACTTCCCATAACCTCTCTGACACTATTATTATTCCTAATTACATTTCTAAATGATGTGGTTAGGAGATAAAACTTAGAGTATATTCATTTATATTTCTCTTTTTATTAGTAATTCAGATCATTTTCTTCTATGGCTACTGATAGTTTATAATATTTCTTTGAAAAGCTTTATTAATATCTTTTAAGTGCTCATCTTTTGGAATTCTCAGATCTTGAATGTTTGTGTCAATTCTACAATTACACTGAGATACTTATTTTTTTAATCAGAGGCAAAGATTTTTATTTGATGCAAAGATTTTCTTTCCTACTTAATAAAGTCTCCTCCATTTCTAGGTAGTTTAGTTTCATTCATGAAAAAGCTTTAAAATTTTATGTAATTGAATTGGTAAAATCAACTCTTTTATCTTTTATGGCCACTTATGTCCCCTATTGTATTTAGCTTTCTAAAATGATCACTCTAACCATAACTAGGAAAGATACTCCCTTTAAGGTACTTTCCTTCCACCCACTCCTTTTTGAATTAAAAAGATATGATCATTTATATCTATATTCAACATCTATTTTAGCTTATTTTGGTATATGTTATAATCTGCTGATTTAAACTTAATTTCAGAAAAAGAGAATTATATACTAATTTAATCAATAATTGTTGAAGCAAAATTTTTAAATAAAATATTAGCAAATAGGTTATAGCAGTATCTACAAATAATCCACTATCACCAGGTTGAATTTCCACTTGAGAAATAAAACATGATTAAAGATTGGGAAAATAACTAGCATAAATGATGACATAAGTAACAAAAGCAATAAAATCTACATTATTTATACAGTAGAGTTTTTTAAAAGGGCTAGTTTCTTTTAAAATTACTAAAAAATACAGATATGGAAAGTTCCTTTTTAAAAGTGATTAAATATGTATTACCAGCAAGATCTAGCATTATATACAGAAGAGAAACATTAGATGCTTTCCTATTAATTATAGGTCTAAAGCAAGGATACTCTTTTTTTCCACTACTATTTGGCACAGTTTATAAATGCTAGCAATAGCAATAAATGGATAAGTAAATGACAAACTGCAACAGTATCTTTGCTAAGGAAACCCCAACCAGAACGATGGGAGAGTTGAACACAACTGAGAAATGACTGAACAAGTAGCAATAACACAAGAAAGAGAAATTAAAGGCATAAAACACTGGCACAAAGGGGTCAAAACTGTTCTTATGTACAGGTGATGTTTTAGTTTAAAAACCACAGAGAATCAGTGAGAAAACTAATCAAAGTAATAGTCTCAATAAAATAGCACATTATCAAATAAATCCACCAATATCATCTGTCTTTCTATATAGTACTAGCAAAAACCAAGTAGAAATGATAGAAAACCTACATACAAAATAAATGCAAAGTGGAAAACTATTTGGCAGTTAACCTGGCAATACACTAAGTACTTATACAAAGGATAAACAATACAAATATGCCTATAAAATGATCTGTACAAAAATAAAATAAATAATTGAAAGGACATCATTTGTTCAAGGTTGTACCAAGACAACATGACAAAAACAAGGATATTAGCTAAATTTATTTTAGATATTTAGTGTGATACCAAGCTACTTGTTTTTAATGTTATAGTACTCATTCATTTTCAACATTAATAATAGCTACTATTTTGTTAAAGCTTTGTTTTTTTCATAAACATTTGTCTAATAATCTTCTCTTAACAAAAGAATCAGCAAAGAAATGAATATTTTAGCTAGAAGGAATATATATATATATGTGTGTGTATGTATATATGCATATATATGTATATATGCATATATGCATACACACACATATATATGTGTGTGTATATATATATCTGGGTGAAGGAAATAACCAGATATATAGGGGTTTAAGTTTCCTGATTTTGATTATCTCTGCAAAATAAGAGTTATATCATCTATTGAGAGTGATTTAGCAGAGTAAGCTAAGTTTTAGAATTTTGAGAGATTGAGGAAGGTAAATAAAAGCCATAGTGAAGAGCTTGCTAGGTGATAATAATAAAAAAATTGAGGAAAAGAATTGGCTAACAATTGCAATAACATAGGGGTTTTAACTCTTTTGAATCATAGAATGCTTTGGCAGTCCAGTGAACCCTATTGACCACTTCTCAAAATAATATTTTAAATGTATACAATAAAATTCTTAGGATTACAAAGGGAACCAATTATAATGAGATTTATTTATCAAAACATTTAGAAATCAAGTTCACCCAGGTAAGTACCCATGCACCAATGGAAATAGTAGTTTCAGGAATATTTTACAAACATGGAGCTAAGGGAAGAACAACAAATTGAGGGAGGCCATTTAAAGCTGTGTCAAATGATGAAGATATATACCATCCAAGCAATCCCTACATTGCAGAAAGAGGAAAAAGCACAATGATCTCATCTGTCTGTTTTCTAAATAACTATTATCAGACAACAATTTCTATAGCATTTTCTCATAGCCTGGAATTTAAAGTTATTCACTTCCATTGAAGAACTTCAAAGAGTTGAAGTGGAAATAAGCTTTTTGGAAATCCAATCAAAGTTATGTGAAAGGAAAGTCGAGATGGTGTTACTAAAGGAATTATGTTGAGATAATAACTAGGAATTTGGTGACCAGGAAAAGAAAAAAAAAACAACAAAAATTTGAGTAGACATTAAAGAGAGAGATTTATAATGTAACGTATATTATTTTTACAAGATGCCAAGGCATGCATTTCAACGTGTTGTACTTTGCTTCTTAGCCATCAATTTTGCTCATTATTGAGTTAAGCAATGGAAGAAGAATCAATAGTGTCGATAAATCTCAGCACTTCCTAACATCATAGGATTAAAAGCTGGAAGGGATTCTAGAGAGTTCCATCACCTAGGCCAACCACTTCATTTGACAGACAAAGAAATAGAAGCTCAGGGACAGTGACATGTCTAGTAAGTATCACAGATGAGATTTGAACCCAGGTGTTCTAGTTACAAATCCAGTCCTCAATTTTTAACCTGGCAAGCATCAAGAAGAGTTAAGAAAGTTTTTTTCCCCCTACTTTTCTGTTTACGCCTTCATCCTTGTTCTAGATCAACAAAATCACACTCGATAAACAGGTTTACAAGTATATCGAGGAAGAAAAAAAATTGGATTTATCATAACCAAAATTGTGCTGAATCTCTTCACTTATATCTATTATCTTTGTAGTATTTTCAAAGAACTTCAGTTTTCTGGATCTCATTTATCCCATCTGTAACATTTTGTAGTCCCATCCGTAATAATTTTAAAGGTTTTTTTTTACCACTATAAAATCTACAATTCCGTGACAAAGGAAAATAATTACTTCTACACACACACACACACACACACACACATACACACATATACATGTGAAAGTATTGTTGGGTATGTGTATATATGTATTATTTTTATCCGTATGACAAATATATGTGTGTATGTGTACCTAATAATACTTTTTATTTACTGCCATTTTAAAAATTAAGCATAAAAAGCCATACTGACACTCCTGAAAAGCTATGATCCAAAGAAGATCAATATAGTATTTGTGATTTTTGTTTCCTTAGATGAGATGTGTGTCATGTTTCTCCTACCTTCTCAATGTTACATACGGATTTGACAGAAAGACCTTTTCTCCATTGTCTTATTTTCAATAGCTCTTTGTTATGGAGATTTTTTTTCATTTTACATGACACAACCACAAAATCTTGTTCTCCCTCTCACAATCTGCCTCTCTTTCTTAGCCACTCATTCTCTACCGGAATCACCATGTCCAATCATATGAGGGGTACCCCTTCCCCACTATAGCCAGGTCCCAATTAGTCCAAATAATCAACCCTGAGAAGTGATCACATAATTCGAATTCTTACTGCGTCTTTCCGTGGGCCGAAACTAATGGCCGTATTTTGCATATTTGCATATTTACAAATAGTGTGAATTTGAAAACAAAGAAAAATTTCATAGGATGCGTTACTCTCACTAATCCAGGCTTAATAAACTACCATATAAAATTATTCTGCAAATTCTGATCAGGCTGCTTTTAGCACCTTCTTTACCTCTATATTGTAAGAAGCACAATTAATCCAGTTTAGTTATAATTCATCTGCCCATCTTTACATATAGTTTCTACTTATGCAATGATTCAACTCTAATTTAATTCAACAAAGCTTTATTAAGCTTTTAGTGTGTATAGAGCTCTATTCTAGGCACTGCAAGGCAGAAGAAGTTTAGACAGGATGGTTTCTTCCCTCATGGAATTTATATGTACCTATGAGAGGATATAGTTCCAAACAGGAAATGATGAGCCAGCATATAGACTGATGGAGTGAAATCTTCATGTAAATCAAGTTTTTAAATATTTCACTACACTTTGATCCAACAATCCGTTTAATAGAGAGGAGCCCAGAATGGTGAGACCAGCCTCACAAAACCTTTACTTTTTTACGCTAGGGAAATTTCCTTCAATTCTTTGGTGTGTAAATCATCTTAAAGAGAAAAAAAATATTTCTTTCCAGTCAGGGGAAGACTCTTTGACCAATGTGATTGGCAGGATGAGGATAGTATGTGTCCAGAGTATATTACACCCAAGTGGGTTGACTTGTCTTCAATTTTGTAAAAAGCAGCATTATTTTTAAATCTCTGCTCACATTTAATTATGATAATGGTTTGAGGTAAATTTGCACTGAGAAATATAAACACAGTTTTGTTTTGTTTTATTTTCTTCGGTATTCTCCATAGCTAAAAGATAGAGTCTGCATCATGAGAAAGAAGGAAAAAAAATTAAAAATTTGGTTCAATAAACATTTATTAAGTATCTGTCATGTGCAAGACGTCGGAATAAACAGTGGGAATACAAAAATACAAAACTTCCTATGAGTTTAGAGTATATGGTGCTATAATTTATGCAAATGTATATTATGCACATATATAACTTTGCTATGAGGGGAATGACTGATCTAGACAAAAAGTGAAAAATTTGAGTGCAGATAGGTAAGTCACTTTTAGCTGAGGAGATTCAATGAAAACTAAATGGAGCTTATGGAACTTGGGTTCATACCCTTAATAGGTGAACGGGTGAATTTTCCCTTGAAGGAAGACTTTGATAAATGGAGATTAGAGGTGATTCTTTTCCAGAAATGGGAAAGGGGCAATATGAGCAAAACTTGAACATAGGATATTGGGATATATGTGTAGGGATGAGGGACAGTATGAGAATAAATAGAAAGAGGGTGGAACTGGATTGTGGCGGACTTTAAATGTCAGAATCAGTAGTTGATACTTTATTCAGTAGGCAATAAGGAGCCAGTGATGATTTTTTTCTAAAAGAGTGACATAGAGTGGTATATTAATTAAAAATACTTAGTTATTAGTGTGAAGGATAGAATGGAAGAGGGAGAAACTGGAGGCAATAGCTAGGAGTTGTCAAGAAGAGAAGAAATCGATTAAGTGGCTTCCCCAAAGTTAGATAGCTACTGTGTGATAGATCAGTGACTGAAATCTATGTTCTCTTAAAACAAATTTAGTGTTCTTTCAACTATGAAATTTGGCTTCTTGTTAATAATTTTCAAAGAGAATAAAGTTGTAATCACTATAAGATTTTTTATATTCTTAAAGTTTGATTAATAGGTAATTCATTTGTCTAAAGCAAGAGTCCCGGTTCTTTGGGGCTGTCCATTCCAAAAAACATTAGACTTTTTCTGCTTGGACCTTGAGGGAAGAAGTAGGAATAATGGCTGACAGATGAAGAAAGGAAAATTTAGGCTTTAAAAATGGAATGGACTTCTTCAGGAGACGAGGTAGTACCTCTCACTAGTTTTTCAAGTGCAGTCTGAATGACTAATCGTTGGAAGTACTAAGGAAGACTCTTGGTTCAAGTAACAGTCGGAAAATATGACTTCTTTAGTCCATTTTAACTATGGAATTTGGTGTTACTGTGCAATAGGAGTTTTAATAAGGGTTTATGTGGTGGGAATTGAAAGAAAAAATGAATAGAAGAATTATGACAAATCTTGACTTGTGACTTTTTGGATTTGGGATGTTAGGAGGAGCCAAAGATAATTCCACAGCTATGATCTTCCATGACTGGAAAGTGGTGGTGTCATATAAAAACAGTGAGGTTGCAGTCAAATTTCAAGGGAGAAGATGAAGGGTTCATGTTTAGAAATGACTGAGGAACCAGAGAGACATACACATAGAGTTGTCCAGAAGAGAATTGGAAATATAGGGCAAACTCTGAAGGAAAGTTAAGACAGATATTATACACTTAGGAATGGTTCTTTATAGAGCCCATTTCAATTCAATAATAATTTATAAACATGTACTATATTAAAGTCACTGTTCTTCATAATTCAAGCAATGAGAGAAAACTAATGCACCAAGGACAGAAACTTGGGGAAAAGCACATTCAAAGAATAAGAGAAAGGTTAGGAGCCCCAAAGAGAACAAGGAAGGAGTTACAAGAAACATAAGATGAGAACCATGATAGTTTAGTAATACAAAAGAATAAGAGGGGAATGGTAATTCACAATGTCAAATCTTGTTAGGGATCAAGGAGAGAAAGGACAGGAAAAAGCCATTGAAATTAATCATGCAAAAGGACCTTAAAGATTTTTTGTTATTTTTGGTCATGTCTGACTCTTCATGACCCATTTGGAGTTTTCATGGCAAAGATACTGGAGTGGTTTGCCATTTTCTTCTCCAGCTCATTTACTGATGAAGAACTGAGGCAGACAGGGTTAAGTGACTTGCCCAGGCACACAGCTAGTAAGTGTCTGAGGTCAGATTTGAATGTAAGATGAGTCTTCCTGACTCCAGTCCTGGTACTCTATCCACTGTGCCACCTACCTGCCCTAAAAGATTCTTTAGTTATCTCTCATTTATAGATAAGGAAACTGAGGTTAAAGCTGTTAAAAGATTTTCCCAAGATCACACAGGTAGTAAACCACAAAACTTGAATTCAAATACAGTGTTCTTACTGCAGATTCCTTGATTTTTTCCACCATACCATCAGGGTCTTTAGTTACTTGGTTTTCAAATTCAATGATCTTTTCTATTTCTACTTCTTTCTGCAGATTACTTCTCTTTCATGGGAACAGAAAACCAGACATGGTTGAGTGAGTTCATTCTCCTGGGGATGTCCAGTGACCAAAGAACACAGATCTTTCTCTTTATCCTTTTCCTAACTATGTACCTGTTGACTGTGTTGGGAAATATTCTTATAGTCATTCTGATTCAGCTGGATACTCGGCTCCACACCCCCATGTACTTCTTCCTCACCAACCTCAACCTTGTTGATGTCTCTTATGCCACCAGTATTGTCCCTCAAATGTTGGCACACTTCCTAGAAGAACAGAAAACAATTCCATATGTAAGATGTGCTGCCCAGCTATTTTTCTCTCTGGGTCTGGGTGGGATTGAGTTTCTTTTGCTGGCAGTAATGGCTTATGACCGCTATGTGGCAGTTTGCAATCCATTGCGCTATTCAGCTATCATGCATGCAGGACTGTGTGCCAGGCTAGTGGCTGCCTCTTGGGCCAGTGGTTCCTTGAACTCTCTCATGCAGACAGCCATCACTTTTCAGCTGCCTATGTGTACAAACAATGTCATTGACCACATATCATGTGAAATCCTAGCCTTGGTCAGGTTGGCCTGTGTGGACACTTCCTCCAATGAGGTTGCAATTATGGCTTCTAGTATCATCCTACTCATGACCCCATTCTTCTTGGTTCTCCTGTCCTATATAAAGATCATCTCTACTATTCTGAAGATTCAGTCCACAGAGGGAAGAAAGAAAGCCTTCCAGACTTGTGCCTCCCACTTGACAGTGGTGTCTTTGTGTTATGGGATGACCATTTTCACTTATATTCAGCCCCACTCAAGTCCCAGTATCCTTCAGGAGAAGATGATCTCACTGTTCTATGCCCTTTTAATACCCATGCTGAACCCTCTGATTTATAGTGTGAGGAATAAGGAAGTGAAGGGAGCCTGGCAGAAACTGTTTGGGCAATTCTATGAATTAAAGTCAAAGCTGACATCCTCATGAATCACACAAGGGACTCTCCCTCCTGGACTCAAATATGACAAACACTATTCACATCATGGACACTCTTTCAAAGGACAGGAAAACATTAATAGATGTTTTAAGATAGGTGGTAGGGAGGGAGTCTGGTGGATAGTGCTAAGTACATTTATAAGGACTCGCTTTTCCTGACTGCTTTGTGATTGCTTTTCATGTTCTGCCTTATCTGAAAAAATAAATATCCTATTATTTTTGATTTATCACATTTATAGAACTTTTCATCACCTGAGATAAAGAGGTTCGTAGCCTGAGGTTGACGAATTTGTTTTTAAAAACAATTTAATAACTATTTTAATATAATTAGTTTCCTTTGTAATCCCATATACTTTATTTTATGCATTTAAAAACTTAGAGGGTTTCACCAGACTGCCAGGGAATTCTATGACACAAAAACATTAAGAATCCTTGCCTTAGATCATTATCTTGTTTCCCTACATTTGAAAATGAATTATTTCATTTCAAATCAAAGTACATTTTATTATTAAAAAAAATCACAAAGAATAACAAACTGCACATTGGGTCCAGCATAAGGCAGTAAAGCTGAGTCAGTATGTTCAGATGCCAGGGATAGAAAGTCTTAACATTAAACTTAAAGAGGGGTTGCCTTCTGAAGGCCTTTTCATACTGTGGACTTATTGACTGTGTCTATGTAGCACCCGAACAACAGATGTGTTAAATTAAATTAGCAGTTATTGGAGTACAAATCAGACCTACCTACCACTGATGTTGATATTGAATATACATAACCATGGGCCATATCTTTATCATAGCATAGTCGCTTTAGGGATATGTAAATATATGCATGAAGAAAATGAACAGAAGGGCTGCAGAAACAAATAGCTGGAGCCCTGCCTCAATCTCTGTGTGTATTAAGCATCCATATGTTTAACTAGTCCAATCCCTAAGGAATCAGTTGTCTCTTCCCTATCTAAAGTTTTGATTATAAAGTAAACTGAGATAGAGGGAAGTCATTGTGGTTGCCTTAAAAGCAACACTGAACATAGAAAGGATTAGATACATCTATCTCAAAAATCCTCAAGAAAATAAAGAAAATAGCGTGGTGTAATAGCATTAATTCTATGTTCAGAAAAACTAGATTCGAGTTACTTAATCTCTCTGTAATAAGAAAAGTTTAGACTAGATGGTTCCTTTCAGCTGTAAATACTTTGATCTTACAAACTTGACTTCAGGTGGACATCAGTGTCCATCATCTGGGACAGGTCATTTAGCCGTCTGAGGGTGAGGAGAAGAGGCAGTTCCAGGTCATGACCTTTAAGAAAGGGCCTATTCAACCATTTACTTATTTGCCATTTATTTTAGTAGCCTACTCCCAGACATTACAATTTCTGGTTCAATAGCCAAAGGGAAGTAGGCTAAGACATGGTGGAAGAATCCAAGAAAATTCTACCAAAAATTCACCATGACGAGGAAGGGACAAAGCAAGTGATAAAGGGGAGCGCAGTAGTTTGAAGGTAGAAGGAAGAATATGAGAAAATGACATTCACTTCAAAACCCTGGCCTTCAGAGCCCTTGCCTAAAGGACATGATCAAACCCGGTGTATTGAAAATGGACTAGAACGTAGTTTCAGGACCTTAGGGATAACATTTATACAATAATACCATATAATTTGCCTTTCCTGATAACTCCTGAGCTGTATCTAGGTTGATTTTTCATCAGTCATTGGTTTATCACACCTCTATACTTAGGCTAATTTCTCTGGCTATTGTCATTCAGATTTCATTATGATGATTAAACAATTTAGTTTTATTAGTAACAGCATAGTGACATTAGCAATAGTGATTATAGTAGCAGAAACTACAAGAAAAAACATCATCCACAGCTCAAGATGATGTCTAACTCTGCCAGTGCTCTCATATCTTCTAACCTTCATATATAGGAAAGAATGCTTACTGTACCCCTCCCATTTACCACCAACTTGAGCACAAGAACAGAAGTCACTTGATGGCAGTCACTCATAACACTTGCTAAAGTTCCAAATGACTAGCTGTGAAAGGAATTATCTGAGTCCTTGTGATAGTAGGTAAGCAGCAAGCTGGGAAATTGCTTCTCTTGACTCAGAAGATAAAAGTTGCTGCATACATCATTTTGTTTGACTACACTGATTCTGCTCTCCAAAGATTGGACGAGAAATTCTGTACTTCTTGATTACTAACCAAGGCCAACACATCTTTCAGTAGATTGCACTCGAAGCTTCCACCTTGGTCAGGGTGGATTCTTGCTAGAAATATCTCCATATAGGGATTTGAAACTTGACTGGCATCCTGGGATTTAAAGTCTGGTGGGTCAAACATTAGTTCTCAGCCCCTTGTGTGATTTGAGACTATCACAGTATTTGAACTGAATGGTAGACCCGATTCATGCCCAAGAGTTCTTAAAAGGACATAGAGAGTCGTTGAGAGACAGAACAAGATAAAAGAGTGAGGACTAGAAGAGCTAAACAGCAGTAGCAATAGCTATTGGAAGATGGAGTCTTTAGCTTCCCATATATCGATGAGCCCAACTAAAGGGAATCAGTGGCCCATGGACAACTTTTGAAAGAAGAAACTGAAAAGTAAATACTGAAAAAAGTGTTAAGGTGGGTCACTGAGCTCTGTGAATGCCTCAAGAACAAATATATATTGAAGCTTTCAGTTTGTCTCCTTCTTCAAGAACTTATGGTAGTTCCCCCAAAAGTTCTTCACTTTCCCTAGCTTCTCTTCCCCCTTCCTATGCAGTAGCATGCTCTCTTTGTTTTACCTAAGTGTTTCCTATATTCTGATTTTGCCTCGAATCTAGAGTTTAGGTAGAGGTAAGCAACATTTGAATTAGGACAGAGTCAAGCCTCAGTCTGAATGTTAGCAATTTTCCTAAGTGAGGGCTCTGATCTATTGTGCTTGTAGCAATAACTTTCCATTTGATATAAACATCATAAAAATTCAGAGTGAGATGCTACATGGACCCAAGAGACAGTATATTACCTTTAGGCTAAAAATGAGCTAATTACTACAAGTGTGGCTAATTAAGTATCAGAAAAAAATAATCTTACAGAGTGGAAATAGTTAAGGTCTAGACAAGATAGGCAGGCTTAGATGAACTTAGTTCTTCCCCCTTCATAAAGGAAAAAAAGCAGAATGGATATGATACCTTCTGTGGTACTAGCAGGGCTATATTGGAGCTAGTTTCCATAAGCTCAGAGAGTCAATTGTTAAATTTTCATTGTGTGCATTTAGACTTCAAAATTTTAAACTATAAATCAGGACTCGATTTATTGTTTTATTGATTGCTAGTCTTAAAAAAGTGATGGGGAAAATGTTAACGCAGATTATACGTAAAAGTGTATCCTGAGTGCATTTTTTCAAGAGTTGGTTATTAAACACTTACCAGCATATCCCTCAGCACACTTTGATGTTAAACATATGGGGAAGATTATGAAAAATTCGGTCGCCCAGAGAAGTTCATCAGTATTTTATGCCAGTTTCATGATGGCGTACTTGCATGGGTTCTGGATAATGGGCAATGTTTCCAGCTTCCCCAGTCACCAATGGAGTGAGGGAGGGCTGTGTGCTTGCTCCCATGCTTTTTAGCAAGATGTTTTCAGAGATGTTGTTGGACACCTTCAATGAAGATGAAAACAGCATCAAGGTTATCTAACTTGGAAAGGCTACAAGCAAAGACTAAAGTGGAAGGAGGGTTGGTGCTTGATGTTTTGTTCACAGATTGTGCACTCAATGCAGCTTCTGAGGAAAGTGTAGCAGAGAAGGTATTAGACTGCCTATCATTCTGAAGGTCTATAGAAGTGTTGTGCTAACCTCATTGTTGTATGCTGTGAAACCTGTCTACCATTGCCCCTAGTAAACTGAATCACTTCAATCTGAATTGTCTTAGGAAGATTTTGAAGATCACCCAGCAAGACAAGATACCAGACCCTGAGGTTCTTTCTCAAGCTGAACTGTCAAGCATTCAAACTCTACTGTAGAGAGCACAACTGCAGTGGGTTGGCCACATTATTTCAATGCCAAACGTATGCCTAAAAGACTATATTATAGAGAATTTATATAAGACAAGTACTCAGAAGTCAGAAAAACAGATACAAGGACACTCTCAAGGTCTCTCTGAAGAACTCTGTAATTGATTATAAGACATGAGAGATACTGGCAATGGATTGTGCAGTATGGTGTGCCTATATCAAAGAATGTGTTGTACTCTGTAACCAAAGCTGAATTGCAGTAACTCAAAAGAAACATGACATATGCAAATTGAGAGACATCTCCACTCCAAATGTTCGTATGAACTATTTGTGCCTGAACTGTGGTAGAGCCTTCTGAGTTCACATTGGTTTAATCAGCCATAGTTGGATATATTGTACATTGACCCCAACATAGTGATGTCATTTCAGTCCTCTTTGAATACAAAGGACAACAATCAACCAATATACATGGAAAAATATTTCTGGTCTTAAATCTAGAATGGGAAGAAGTTTTATAGACAAGCTAGTCCTACCTCTTCATTTTACAGATGAGAAAACTAAGGCCCAGAGAGAGATCAAGTAATTTCTCCGAAGTCATACAGATACTAAACACCAGAAATGAGATTGGAATTCAAGGCCTCTGACCCCTGAGGCAGTGTTAGTTCTACCCTAGAAACCTCCTCCTTCCTGATTAGATAAGCATTTGGTACCATGTAAAGCCATCTCTCACAACCAGGATTTTGTTTATTCTCCTGTCTCCTTCCAGGGATTAAACATTTAGCTCTGTGACTCCGGGCAAGTCACTTAGCCAATTCTTTGTCTCAGTTTCTTCAATTGTAAAATAGCGCTAATAACAGCCCTGGCATTGTTCTAAGGACCAAATGAAATAACACATGCAAAGAGTTTTGCAAACCTTAAAATGCTATAGAAATGTTATCCATTAATACCCCAAAGTTGATAGTATTTATATGCTCTAGTATGTAGTACAAGAATTTTCCTTTAACGATATCTAGCAACAGTCTCACTTATAGCAATCTTGCTGCTATCTTGGGCCAGTAGTTTCTTTCCCGTTCCAGTTTCAGTATTCTCTCTTGGCCTAAGTGTCCAGAATCACTATGTAGTGCTTTTATGGCCATATATAGGAATGTAATGTATGGTACCTATTACTTCCTGGTACCACCTGTGGAATCAGTTAAGTATTTTATAGCAGCAGTGTCAAACTCAAATAGAAACAAATCCCAGAAAACTACACATCAATGTTGTTGTTGAGTTGTTTTTAGTCATGTCCAACTCTTCATGGCCCCATCTAGGGTTTTCTTGGCAAAAATACTGGAGTAGTTTACCATTTCCTTCTCTCCAGTTCATTTTACAGATGAAGAAACTGAGACAAACAGTGGCTTGCCCAGGTCACACAGCTAGTAAGTGTCTGAGGCCAGATTTGAACTCAGGTCTTCTTGACTTCAGAGCCAGCACTCCATCCACTGTGCCAATGCCATATTATATTTTTAACAATTTGGTTAAACATTTCCCAGTTACATTTTAATCTGGTTTCTGGAAGCACTTTGCTGACTGACTTTACACTCAGCTCTCTCTTACCCTACTCCTTGGAATAGCTATAACTTCTGCTAGTTGTTCAAGAGCGGAGTTCCTTCTGGGGAATGAAGCCTGCACCACCACAGAATCACGTCCTAGATATAGAACTGGAAGGGACTTCAGAAACAATCAGGTTTGACCCTCTCCTTTTACATGTTAGGAAACTGAGGCACAGAGGAATAAAGCAATTTGCCCAAGGTAATACTAGTAACATGAAGCAGAGCTGAGATCTAAACCCACGTCCTTTGGCTCCAGGGCTAGTGTCCTCACTGAATGCCTCCAGCCACCTAGATCCCTGAAGATCACACACTTGCTTCTTTGTGGGTATCACATCTTGAAGATTTTCATTGTGAAATTGCTCCTAATGTCAGTCATTTTCTAAGATTCAAGGTACAGCCATGACACGCAGGATCAGCTCACTGCAACGAATTTCATAAGCCCTGATGGCACAGCCTTGTGTAGAAGTCTGAGTGTCTCAACCATACTTTCTTAGAATAAACACATTCCTTGAATTTCAAATAACACCTTCAAACTTTCCATAGCTCTGGACTCACATGATATACAGGGGAGGGCATTAGTCTTTTTGCTGAAAGAGCATAGTGAATTCATTGCTGGCCAATGCTGCTACTCGTGGCCTTAAGGTGGCACGCAGATTACCATTGGTCAAAATATAAAGCAGTAGATTGTTGGGATAATGTGTATAAAGACTTTGGGAAGCTTTGAAGTACTATATAAATGACTGCCATTATTATATCTAAATTTAGTTTTTTGTTGCATATCTCTCCAAGTCTAACTAATCACCAAGTTTCTATTAAGCAATTACCACATGTGAAACACTGCTCTGTAGCCACTGGGGGATACAAATCCAAAGAATTAAATAATCCTTATTCTCAAGAGGCTTACATTCTATCTGGAGAGAAAATATGCACATATACAAGGTAGTTAAATAAGTAAGTAGAAAACTAGCACAGGTAGGTAGGCTTGAAGAAATTCAAGCAATCTGACCAACATATAGAATTTATAGGTTCTTAGCCAACAGAAGAGATTGACAAAATTTGGATGAAATAAAAAAGAATTTTATCTTTATTTTTACTAATCTTTCTCTTAAATCTAGCATCTGCAAAATATGAATGTAGGCAGTGAACCATTATTCTGAAGAGTCCACAGGCTTCACTGGATTACCATGATACAAAAGAGATAAAGAACTCCTATTGTAGATCTGAATCTCTTCATAAGAGTTCATAAAATTATATCTGATCAACTAAGCTATCTAATTAATTTGTCACTTAGCTCAAATCCCTTGTAAACATTACCACCTGAGGAATGTGATTGCTAATAATGATAATGATAATTGACTTTATGTAATCCTTTATGGTTTACAAATTGATTTTTCTCATTTGATCTTCATAATACCCCTGTGAGGAAGACAGGGGAGATATTGTTACAAAGAGGATGATTTTCAGATAAAGAAACTAAGGTTCATAGAGGTGAATTCAATTCAGTTCAATAAACATTTACTATGCACCCACTACTTAAGTAAGTGATTTGCCTAAGGTCACAAAGCTAGTAATTGGCCAAGATGCATACATTGCATGAGCAACGCCAACCTCCCTCTGTTTGTCCTTAGTGTAAATCGTCTTGAAATCTCTAAATTGATAAACCATTCCTTCACTTTGATCACCACCTTTATCTAATCCTTCTCTCATAGATTATGGCTGTTTGCATCTGAGTTTTTCTTCTTATTAAGGCTTTCTCTTCCTTAAACTGATTGGACCAGAACTACTGTAAATTTCCACAGTACAAGGATTGTTGCTAATATACTTTATCTCAGCCTTGATGAAATTGGTCTGTCCAATCCTGGTGGTGTCAGTGATTCCATAACTAAATATCTCTCACCTGTCACTCCAAGAAGATGTACTTTGCATAGCAACTACAACCTGGTAAAACCTGTCTTGGTAGATGGGTTAAACCAAGTTAGCGGTAATCAACAGTCGCCAACCTCAAACTCCTTAGTGATTTAGGGGATATCTACTCCAAGCATATGAAGACTTCCTCTGGTGACCATGAAGATGGCTGAAGCAAGTGCTGTATAGTGCTTAGAGCTTGGCATCAAAGATGCCAAGATTATCCACTGCATCCTGGGCCATCACTAGTCATCTTAACTTTTGTCTTGCCACTGCACTTCAATGACTCTGAAAGAGAGAGTGAGGCTGATGACTTTTTGTAGCTCTACCTCACCTAAATGTAATTCATGTGCAAGCCAAGATATCCCCCATGATGTCATTGGTCCTTATGAAAAGCAAAGGACAAACAACAACAGCTAAAGAATGATGTTTCCCCAAGCCAAAAAAGAAAATAAAATGAATTTTTTTTTGCCTGACTCTAAGAAAATTTTGGAACATACATTCTAATAACTAACAATCCTCTTCTGGAATATGGCAGCTTAAGGAAATAAAACCATCTGATTCAATGGGTAAAAAATGTTGAACTAGGAGTCACAGGACCTGAGGTCAAATTTTGACACTGCCACTATCTGTATGACCTTTGGTAAGTTACCTAACTTCTCTGGGTAAATTTCCATAACCATAAAATCAATATGGAAATATGAATCAGGCACAAGGCAAGTAGTTTATTTCTACAGAGAAATGAGAGGATTAGACTAGATGACCACAAAAGTCTTTTCCAGCTTTCTGATTCAATGGCTGACATTTTGGTCCCAGAGAAGCATGCTAAGGCTGATATAAGGACTTGAAAATATCCTGTTTTGCATTCTTATCGGTGAGTCTGTTCTCTGATCCAGAGACTTCTCTGCACTAGAACTTTCAGGCCAAAATTTTACAATTAGTATCTCTTCCCTCTTTAAAATTCCCTCATTAAGAAACAGTATCACATAAGGGTTTGTTTAACCCAGAAGACGTTTAACCTAGAGAAGAGAAAACTTAAAGGGGTGGATTTGTGAAAAATTTCTTCAAGTATATGAAGGGCAGTTATGTGGAAAATGTATTCCACTGTTCTAAAATTGAAATTTCAAGCAAATTACAATGGAAATTTTTATTTTTAACTGGATTTACTTGGATGACTTTACCATTTCTCCAAAAAAAAGTGGTCTTTGATACTTTCTTTATATGCCCATTATGTTTCTACTTGGCAAGTGGAGTTGGGGCAGCAAAAATTGTAGCATAATATTTAAGAAAACCACAGACACGAATCAAGGAGACTGAGGTTTATAATAATAGCTGATTTTTAATAAAGTTCTTTAAGAATTAAAGAAAAAACAAATATTATCTCATTGCCCTTCACAACAATCCTATGAGACAGGCACTATATACCAATGTTTGTTGAATGAATGTTTGTTGAACAAATTCCCATGAGATCAGGGACAAAATCCAGGGGTTTTAGCATACAACGGAAATCATTAATCAATAGATGTGGTGATTTTGCAAGCCCCCTTCTAGTGCAGAAAAGATTACAGGATCATAGGTTTAGAGATAGAAGTGACCACAGAACTCAGCAAGTCCAATCTTCTCATTTTATAGATGAGGAAATTAAGGTTTAGAGAGCTTAAGTGTATTGTCCAAGGTCAAAGGGAACTAGTAAAGGTGAGAGATAGGATTTGAACTCAGATCTTTCTAACTCCCAAGTCCAGTCCTCTATCCACTATACCACTGTGCCTTTGTCAATGACTAGCAGGAACTCTGATCATGACTCTGTTGTGGCCTGGCAGGTCAGGGCATTGTGTGGTGCTTAGACTAAAGAGAGACATTAGAGTAATACCTGGTCTCAACCACCATAGATTACCATAAGAGCTAACGTTATCTGCTTCTTTTTAACTTCTCTTTAGCAACATCTAGCTGTAGGGGTTTTGGATTTCAGTAGATGATGTCATAGGTCCTCAAGAAAACACCTAAACAGAGAATTCTGTAAACCCACCACCAATAATAATATTAAATAGTAATTGTACAGTGCTTTCAGGTTGGCAAATGCTTTTTCACATGTTTTTGTTTGTTTCTCATGACAACCCTATGAGGTACCTGAAGTTATTAACCTCACATTTCAAATGAGAAAGTTGGGGACAAGGCAAGCTAAGAGACTTGCCTTAGGTAACATCCAAGAAATAGATGTTTGAGATAGGATTTGAATTTTGATCTTCCTCATTTAAGTGAAGTGCTTTATCCATCACGCAACCGAGATCTGTCAAGATAGAAACCCCTAGTTCTTTGCAGCCTTATGAAAGTGCTTAGTAATGCTATTTTTTTCTTCATCTTTATTCCCCTAACTCCAGACTGTGGCAAAAGAAAGTTATCTAAGGCAATTATGTCTTAATTGTGTTGGCCACAGTTATTCTTTTAAATATGTTTGGCTATGGACTTTGAAGAAAAAATTAAAATCTTTCATGATTCTAAATTGGGCAGTATACATTTTGTTGCCAAAAATGTATATTTATTCCTAGCACCAACTTCATATGACTTTTCTGTTTCTTTAAAAAAGGTACAATGCGTTCAAAATAGAAACTCTTGGTTCCTTCACAATCTTAGATCATTACGGTAGAAACTTTCCTTCCCCGTGGGCTTTAGCAGTGACATGGGGAAACTCCTGGGGCATTATAAGCTTCTCCGAAGCTAATAATATCAGTAGCTTTTTGTGCCCAAGACTATGCTACAAATGCCACCAGGCAGAGGATGGCTGTTGTAGGCACAAGGTGCTGGGGATGTCATTCCGATGTCCTTTTACACACACACACACACACACACACACACACACACACACACACACACACACACGTCTTGTATGGGAAGGCCCTCATGACATGTCCAGATTGGGGCATTGGGAGCAATCTGTGCCCATTTCTCCTTCTAGCTTTAGACAGTAGGTATCTTATGACCACTTCCCAATAAATGACTTTCTCTTTTCTGTTTTTTCCTCTTACAGATTTACTGAAGAATCTTCTCTCATCCTTCACTCCACTAAGAGCAGCTAATTGAGGGTAAGTACCATCTCTCCAGGGGTCGTTTTGAAGTTTTTTCAGTTGTGCTGATTTAGTGTTGAATAGGAAATAACTTCACCAGTGGTCATATCATAAGAATGTCTAAATCTCTTGGTCTTGTTCAAAACATCAGCTTATTTTTCAGCACAAATCTCTCCCATTCCCTAATCAAATATCATAACTTCTCAACTTACTATTATCCTATGCATGTCCTAAAGTGAGAGGAAATACACCCTGTCATTGTTCTTGATGGACACCTTTGGTTGCACAATGCCATGACTAACTCATTTGTGGTTGCAGAAACAGGTGCCAGGTTTTCATGGGGCTCTGGGAAAATGCGAGTGTTTCTACCATTTGATTTTAAAGGCGAGGTAATGGTTGAATTTTATCTTGTGGTGGAATCATAGCAAAGTTAAAATCTTCCAGCCCATTCTTTAGGATTCGTGTCTGTGCTGCCACTTATGCAGCGATCAGAAAGCAAGGGAAGCCTCCATTGTGGAGGTCCCTCTGTGGGGTAAATGTACTGGTATAAGTTTTCGGTATCTCAGCTCTTGTGTCTGTTTCTCTGTGTCTGTGTATGGCTTTTTTGGATATATCATATGATTATGTTTGTCTATTTCTGTAGGTATATGTCCCTTTATGTGTTCTTGTATACCTATTTTTGTGAATGTGTGCCCTTTCTGCTCTGTGTTTGTGCACTATTGAGATAGTGTGTAACATAAGTATTGTCAACAAGCATATTTTTATGTGTCTATCAACATAGAGCTATGTGTACAGAATAGGTATTCAATAACTACCTGAACGGATGTATAATCTTAGCTGTATTATATCTGCATCTACATTTACATATCTATCTACATCTTAGTATACATATATATTTTAGCTTATATGTTTGTACATATATGCTATTTTAGTGTAGTTATCTGGCCATAGTTTCCTACACTAATCAAATTACAGGGCCAGACTAAAAGAGAAAAATGTGTGTGTGTGTGTGTGTGTGTGTGTGTGTATCTTTCTGGTTGTATGCCTGATTGATTATTAAAATGAAGGCTCAACTCTGGTGACATATGCTTATAATGAAGATCTTGAAAGTCTGGGGTGTTTTCTAAAAAAGGAGGAAATTTCAGGGAGAGGGAAGTAATGATGAGTCTCAGTCATAGGGGTGTTATTTTTCTGCCTGTGTACCATGTGTTTGTCATGGCCAAAAAATTCATTGCCTGGTGAAAAGCCTCTCCATACATGGCTAGAGTGGTCCTTAAACAGTGAACATACTCAATTTGCCAGGACCACACTCAAAGCTTTCACAACATGTTGCACTCTGCCAGAGCATGATCTCTTCCAGTAGCATAACCTTTAAAAATCCAGGGTCATCTCTGTGGTAAGATGAAGCATCAGAATAGAACTTCTGTGATTTTTTAAAAAATATGAGGCTTAAATGAATAAATACCAAATATTACCTTGCCCTTTAATGTACCCAAAGTATCAAATGAAGGGGTATTCAGGATTTAGTAATTCATATGAATGACTTATTAAGAGGCTGCATATATAACATAGAGCTAGTTTTGGTCAAGATGTCCTTAATAAGTCATTGAACTTCTTAAAGCCTCAGGCCATGCTCTTGAACTATGCAGAAGTGACAATCTGCTTGGGTAGAGGAAGTTTTCTCTTTGTGAGTTTCCTCTATCCATGAAATCACAGGTCTAATACCATCCTATAACAACTCTTTAAGGTCTAATCCAGCATCGTTGTTGTTCGGTGGCTTCAGTTGTGCTCGGCTCTGTGACCTGAATTGGGGTTTTCTTGGAAAGACGGGAATGGTCTGGCATTTCCTTCTCCAGTTCATTTTACAGATGAGTAAACTGAAGAAACAGTGTTAAGTTACTTGCCCAGGGTTATACAGCTAGTGTCTGAGGCCAAATTTGAATTTAGGAAGTTGAGTCTTCCTTACTCTAGGCTGGGTGCTCTATCCACTAAACCACCTAGCTGCCCCTCTAATCCAACATACTATCTCCCTAAAGACATTACCATTCCTATCTGCTGTCCTATGTGGATAGGTCAGTCTCCTAACTTCCCATATCCATAGTAACCAATTTAGGAAAATAATGTCATCTCTCATAGTTGTTCCACAAGTTCTCACCAATATGGCCTTTTTTCTCATGACAACTCTTTTGTTATCAAACTCCAAAACCTATGTCCTGATGAACCTAAATCACATGATTCCTCACATGCAAGTATATTGCATGCATAGAGAAATCTCCACAATGCAGTCCTCCTCTAACAGTGTCTCCTGTATTCCAGAGTATTCCAATAGCTCTCCATCTCAAATCTAAAACTGATATAAAAGTGGGGAAAGTGGAGTTTAGGACATAAATGAGGAAATACTTCTCTGAGTTGAAGAAATAACCATTTGCACTGTCAGATATCTGAAAAGGTAGGTTAGTTATTCCCCTAGGTCTTGGTAGATACTAGATGAAATCTAGGGTTGAGCTCATTGGGAGTGTTCTAATGGGAGTGGGGGGAAAGATGAGAGTCCTATTTCCAGGAATTTTGTGACCATGTGATTATCTGTCTAGGAAAGTTAAGCTGTATATCATGGATGTGGAGAACCAGACAATGGTGACCGAGTTCATTCTGGTTGGGTTCCCAGGGAGCAGGACCATGCGTGGGCTGGTATTCCTGATGTTCCTCATGGCCTACATGCTGACAGTATCAGAGAATGGGATCATCATCCTTTTGGTGCAAAGGAACAGGCCACTCCACAAACCAATGTACTTCTTCCTGGCTAACCTTTCCTTCCTGGAGACCTGGTATATCTCTGTCACTGTACCAAAGCTGCTATTCAGTTTCTGGTCTCTGAGCAACAGCATCTCTTTCTCCCACTGCATGGCTCAACTCTACTTTTTCATTGCACTCATGTGTACTGAGTGTGTGCTCCTGGCTGCCATGGCCTATGACCGCTATGTGGCCATCTGCCGCCCACTCCATTACCCCACCATCATGAGTTATGGCCTCTGTTTCCGCCTGGCCCTAGGATCTTGGACCATTGGATTTGGCATCTCCTTGGCCAAGATTTACTTCATCTCCCGTCTTAGTTTCTGTGGTCCCAATGTCATTAACCATTTCTTTTGTGATATCTCTCCTGTGCTTAATTTGTCTTGCACAGACATGTCCGTGGCTGAGTTAGTAGATTTTATTCTAGCATTAATCATCTTTCTTTTTCCACTATCTATCACAGTGTTGTCCTATGGATGCATTCTGATTACAGTTCTAAAGATGCCCACGGGAAAGCATAAAGCTTTCTCTACTTGTGCTTCACATCTTGTGGTGGTCACTATTTTCTACTCAGCCACCATTTTTATGTATGCCCGGCCTCGTGCCATCCATGCCTTCAACGTGAACAAAGTCATTTCTATCTTCTACGCCATCGTGACTCCAGCCCTTAATCCTTTCATCTACTGCCTAAGGAATCGAGAAGTCAAGGAGGCTCTGAAAAAGCTGGTGTGTGTCCATGGCACCTGAACTTGAACTGACTCGTCTGGCCAATAAAGCCAAATGGACAAAGATGAAGAGTTCCTTCTCTTTTCCCCTGCCTTTCCTATTCAAATGTAGTTGAATTTTTCCCTATTAACATGCTACTACAATTCTTTGGCAAAGTTCCTTGAACTGAAACTTACTTAGCTCCTCAGAGAATGTAGCCTTCGGGAGTGTTATCTTCAAAATAAGATCTTACTATGACACTGAATGAGAAGGTGGCATCAATGGTATAAGTATGATTTAGAGTTACAGAAAAATTAAATAGATTTGAATAATAATTTTAATAGCTAATGTTTATATAGTGCTTTAAGATTTGCGAAGTGCTTTATATATGTTAGCTCACTTCACAAAAACTCTGCGAGGTACATCCAGTTATTATCCCCTTTTGACAGATGTGAAAACTAAGGTTGAAAATTCTTAAGTAATTTGCACAAAGTCACATGGCTAGTAACTATCTTAAGCAGGACTCATACCGAGGTCTTCCTTACTCCAAATCTATAGCAAAGTCATCTAATTCTATCTCCTGGCCTACACAAATTTTTTCTCTATCCCCAAGGGATGGCCATCTAGCCTCTGATTGAATACCTAGGTGTTGGGGAATTCTTTATGTATTGGGGCAATTAATTTCATTTCTGGACAGCTCTAATTCATAGAAAGGTTTTTTCTTATGTTCAGCCAAAGTCTATTTCCCTGTTCAACTATTTGTTTTAGTTCTGACCTCTGGAACCATGGAAGAGAAATTGACTTCCCTTTTCTTGAGTTTAAAGTTGGCTATTATATTCCTACTCAGTATTTTCTTTGTACTGTATAATTAAGCTGTACATAAGAGAGTAAGTTTCAGAGTGAACTGGAGAAAATTACTTTTTAACCCTTGAAAATTAGGTACAATTTACATTTATCAGTTTCAATCTGGGTTATCAGTGGGAAAAAATGAACCTTTTCCTCTGGAATTGTATTATTTTAAAAATTGTCTTCAGAGAAGAGGAATTTGTTCTAGAATTGATGCCCTGTGCCAGGTGTTAAGTATGTCTTATTCTCCTAGTTTCAACATCTGTTATTTTTTTAAGACAAGAGAAAAATGAATTCTCTTCATAGTGGGAGATAGTGCAATTGACAGATGCTCATTTTCAGTGTATCTGTTAGGAAACTCTTTACTTAAAAGCTTTCCTCTGCTTTTCTTCCCCCTTCCCTTTCTTGTATCTTAAGATTCAGGTGTATGCCCAGGAAGCTGGTTTCTTATGATCAAATACCTGTGCCTTCCCTTTCAACTCTAGTCCAGTTCTCTTCACAGAAATCTAGTTATAGAGGTCAGTTACTTTAACCCCTGCCCAAGGCATGAATTCGAGGTACAACATTCTTAACAAATAGCCCTTCATATTGTGCTTGATGAATTCTGAGTATCAAGAAACTTAATCCCTGAGGCTCCCTGTTTCAGTTTTTTTTATATAGCTTTAATGGATACTATGTGTTTCTTGTCTTGAGCTAACATCTAGCTCCTCTGTCAGAATCTGTTAATGATGAAATAAAGGGGGATAAAAAAGGACATCTGTGAATGCATTCTCTCAGTTAGCACTGATCCCTGTCCATATTCTTGATGAGTGGAAACAGGACATGGCGGTGGGGGTTACTAGATATATGTTTTGTGATTTATGATTCTATTGATTATCAGGGTCTGGTGAGTTGGATTATAAAGTGAATTTTGTGCCCAGTTTACTTAGAGAAGAGCAATACCTGGTACCTCCTAAATATGGGACAAGCAATGGGAGAAAGGCAGGATTAAGGCTGGAAGGAAACGGACAAAGGGAGTGAAAGTGAATGCATAGGAAGAGGAATGAATAGGATCAGGGATTGGTGGGCGCTGGAAACATGCACTAAGCATGTAGTGTCTAAAAAGGGCTGTGATGGGAAATTGGTAGAGGCTACATATTAGGTGAGAACTGATCACTTTAAGGCTTAGTCGAGTAGGTATTGAATGTCTGCTGCTCATTTAGCTCTGCTCAGTTGAATGTCTCCAGCAGGTCAGTAGTGGAGGCATGCTCATCAGAAGTTATCACCACAGCAGGAAATGTGGAAAAAGCAAAAAGAGAGTACTTCTATTTTTTTCTTTAATAGGCTCACATGCCATAGGAAGGTATGAATTTAAAATGGGGGAATGTAGAATACATCTTTGCCTTTCCTGACTTCCCTATTTTAATGTCACCACCATTTTGCCAATGTTAAAGTCATTTCTGACCCTTCTCTTTTCATTATTCCCCTACCCTCATATATAACTCACTGAATTTTGTTAGCTCATCTTTTATAATCTATTTCATATATATTCTTTCTTTTTCATTTTATTTTTGAGGCAGACGTATGGTATGGTGAATAACAGGCTGGATTTAGAGGCAGAAAGACCTTAGACAATTACTATATATAA
This sequence comes from Phalanger gymnotis, assembly GCA_028646595.1. Lineage (NCBI taxonomy): Eukaryota > Metazoa > Chordata > Mammalia > Diprotodontia > Phalangeridae > Phalanger > Phalanger gymnotis. The sequence continues at coordinate 80,407,856 of CM053623.1, read as the reverse complement.
AAATCTGGTCAATTCACTTAACATCTCAGACCTAGCTTTCTCATTTGTAAAAGGAGGATAATAATAGTACCTGATCCATAGGATTGCTGTGGGAATCAAATGAGATCACCTAAAGTGGCATGTACACCTCAAAATGCTATGTAAATAATATTGTTAATATTCCCTCTGCTATTCTCCAGCATAATCTAATTATCTTTTATAACATTTCACAGGTTTGTTGTTTTTTTGACAATAGTCTTCTAACTGGCCTCCTCACTTCCGTTGTCTCCCAACTTGAATCCGTCCTAAAGATATCACTGCTGTGTTAATTATCCTAAAACACCACTTTGTAGATGTTGCTCCTTTATTTCAAAACATACCAAAACAAAAGATAGCAGTATCTCCCCATTGCTTGTAAGATAAACCATGTTCTCTTTAGCCTGCCATTAGTGGACTTCCATAATCTGACCTCTTCTGAATATATCTGTAACTTTCTCCCAACATGAATCATTCAATGGCGCCCAGTCTATACTACACATTGTTACTGAAATAGGCAATGGATGTTCTCACCTCTAAAATGTTCGCTCATGTAGTTTCCTCCCATCTTATGTACATTACTCCATCTATCCACCTCCTGCTCAGTTTAGTTCTTATATCTTTCATGGAACATTCATTTGAGCTCCAACCCACAGAGATTCCATCTTTCTATAACTTCATATTGGTTGTACTCTTCATTTAACTCCTTGTTGTAACCTGTCTTCTATCTATCATATTGTTGTCTTAATATTTAACTCCTGTTTTGTGTATTTGTCTTTTTTATATATGTCCACTTCTCACAATAGACTGTAAGCTTCTGGAGGTTGGTGACTATAAGGTTCATCCTGTCCCACTTGCTATCCCCATGGTGACAAACATAGTGTTATACACGTTCTTATGGTTATTTTGTCTTCTGCCATGTCTGAATCTTCATAATGCCTTTTGGGGTTTTCCTGACAAAAATACAGGAGTGGTTTGTCATTTCCTTCTCCAGCTCATTTTACAGATGAGTAAACTGAGGCAAAGAGGGTTAAGTGACTTGCTAAGGTCACATAGCTAATAAGTGTCTGAAGTCTAATTTGAACTCAGATCTTCCTGACTCTGGTCCTGACACCCTTTCCACTGTACCAACTAGTTATCCATTATACACAAGATTTTGCTAATAAATATTTGTTAAATGCATAAATAATTTTGTTCAATTCTAGTCTTTTCTCACTCTTGCACTCACATTTTCCCCACCTTTCCTCTATTCCCACCCTAACTTACAGGGACAGGTATTTACATCTCCAGTAAGGAGCTATTCTTCCAGTGGCATTCTTTGCTCCAGATTAACATTTTTAATCTCAAAGTTTTTTTTTTTTATTCTGCACTATGATGATCATCAGTACACTCATCGGCCCGCCGCTATGCCTAGAGAGGAATAATAAAGACAACCAGTGAGGTTTGAGTAGAGCTTTAAGTTTACCAGGCACTTTCCTTATAAAGTTACAGTTAAGTAGATAGTGCAAGACGTTGTGCCCCTGTTTAAAGATGAGGAAACTTAAGCTCTAAGAGGTTGCAGATTGTCTATGCCAGAGGTAGGAAACCTGTGGCTTCCAGGCCACATGTGGCTTTCTAGATCCCTGGGTATGGCCTTTTGAATTAGTCCAAGTTTTACACAACAAATCCTTTTATTAAGAGGATTTGTTCTGTGAAGTTTGGATTCAGTCAAAGGGTTGCACTTGAGGACCTAGTGGGCCACATGTGGCCTTGAGGACACAGGTTCCCTACCCTGATCTATACTCGCCTAGCTGGTAAGGATCAGGAATAAAATCCAGGCCTAGCACACCTGACTCCAAGGCTAACTTTCTATCCAATGCACCACAGTGCCTTTCCATGGCTACCCTGACTATCCTTGTCAAATCTCATTACAATAAACAACTCTGTAATAAAATGATTTCTGACTTAATCAGCTGTTCATTCTCAGCAATATTCTATAGAATATCCCAGGATCATGAGGAATGTGAACTGTCCTTGGAAATCTGTTTTATTGGAATTAGGTCTGTAGCATCTCTTCACCTTCTTAAGAGTACACAACATGGCCAAGAATACAAATGAGACTTGTGATTTCCTTGATATAGAGAGCTCCTGGATAAGAAACTCCTGCTATTGTAGGGTTAAAGAAAACTCCTACTGATGCAAGTCATTGCCGCTTCGGCAACTTAAAGTGTTAAAGAGTAGCATACAGCAACAAAAGTTTAAGGGACTTGCCCAGGATCACACAGTCATAATTAAGGTCTGCCTGGCTCCAAAGTCAGCTCTCTAACCACCATACTAAATTGCCTCTTGCTTAGTAATATATTGTTAACTTTATTATCAAGTTAAAAGAGGAAAGGGTGAGTTTCCCTTTTCTAGAGGGAGGGGAGAAACAGAATCCTCTCTCTTGATGGACTTTCCCATTGTCACATAGTGGTCTAGTAGCAGGAGCAGGTCAATAAATCCAGTTCTCCTAACTCCTGGCTGCCTCTCTAGGGAGGCACCATGTTATTTCAACCTCTGGAAACAAGCTGGTTAACATGTAGGGGCTGTGCTTGTAGATGCTTAACAACCAGCTTAAAAAATGTACACAAGATACAACTTTAAGTGGAATCTGTGTTTTGAACATTTTATCCATTCCTTTCTTAAGTCTAGGCAATTAGCAAAACAATCAATTAAGCCCTGATGGATAGCATTTGCTTTTCTGAGGAGTAAATGCTCACACTGAAAATTTAACAGCAGTAGGATCAGTACACCACTGGTTCCATATCTAATGAACTGGGGACAGGGATATGGAAATGCATTCATACTTTTGCTACAGAAATATTATTAAACAAAATGATACATTGGAAAGGGGGGAAAGCAGTAATTCCCTAGGAAGGGGGAAAAGCAGACTACATAACAATAACACAATAATAATTTGTATAGTTTATAAATCACTTTCACACACATTATCTTATTAGATACTCAAAGGGAAGATTTTGTTATGACCTTTCTGTAAATTAGCACAGTGAGGCTCAGAGCACTTAAGATACTTGACCAAGGTAATCCAGCTTGATAAGGAACTTCTGACTCCTACTTTAAGGGTCTTTCTATTCCACTATGAAAAAAATCAAAGCTTGCAATATGAATTTCTATATATCAAATCTCATATTCCTTTTTACTCATAATAGAGACATGATTTCTGGGTTTTTGTTGTTGTTTTGTTTCTTTTTGTGAGTCGATTGGGGTTAAGTGACTTGCCCAGAGTCACACAGCTAGTGTCTGAGGCCAGATTTGAATACAAGTCCTACTAACTCCAGGGCTGATGCTCTATCCAATGCACCACCTAGCTGTCCCCAGACATAATATTCTAGAAAGGTATTTTGATCTAATGATTCAATAAAATAATTTTAAAGGATACTACAAATCTTTATTTTCTCCCTTATTCCCTGGAACGGTTCAAATATAAACAAAGCTTTCCTTCTTTAAATCTGGATCATATAAAATTGGAACACAACCAATAATATTTGTTCTCATAACTATAGACAGAGCTTATAGCTTCCAGCACTCCCCAACAGCAACATTAGAAGCAATAGCAACAGCATTTTCTCCACTTGCCCACACATAAGCTAGAGGAACCTATGCCAGATACTCTTGCTTCAAGGTCAGGGAGACAGGTTTTTCAACCCACCCTCTTTCTAAATACCTATCTGCATCCTTCTCTATACATAGGATCTCTTTGCTTTCCTCTCTGTGCACTCCTGCCCTCCTCCCCTTCCCCATCACTGAATCTGGAAGAGTGATGCGTTCAAGGTGGGAGGAGAGTCTCATAGAGCCTTGGACTATGATTTATTCCCAGGGCTGTCACTCATTAACAGATGCCTGTATGCCTGTGCAGTGCAAGGAGAAAGGGAAGGAAAGAGAGAGAGAGAGAGAGAGAGAGAGAGAGAGAGAGAGAGAGAGAGAGAGAGAGAGACAGAGAGACAGAGAGACAGACAGAGACAGAGACAAGGATAATGAATACTGTCAAGTAATAGTGGGTCAAAATTTTGAAACAAATGGAGAGAATAAGGCTACTGTAGTAATAAATTAAGGAAAGGGCGATGGAGGAGGAGGCAACAGAGGGCAGTGGGAAGTGATCCACCTGTGTTAATCCCCCAGCCTCAAAAAGCCTAATTAGTTCTGAGGTCCGAGCGCTGTCTTTATCCAAAAGAGACCATGGAGGATATCCTTTAATTGATCCTGCTTTGGGAGAAAGTCATGATGAGCTCCGAGTCCCCTGAGAGCTTTGGTCCCTGCTACAGCTGGGGAGGAGCTGGGAGCTGGACGGTAACTGCAGGAGTGTCGAACGAGGTTTCCTGCTATATTCTCGTGTCTTTCAATCGTTTGAAAGAATAGGCAGAAATCATGTGGCTGATCACTGTCTCTCAGTGAAAACCACGTAAGGGAAGAAATCACAGCAGGTCTTTAGATGGAGTAGCCGAAGAAGAAGGGACCCAGGAAGTTTCTAGGGGAAATGAAGATCCTTAAGAACCGTTTATGTAGTTAAACTACACCCAACTGGCTGTTTCAGTCCAGGATTTTAGGGAAGGTTGGGCAATTAGAGGCAGTGCTATCCAGAATCCTGACCTCAGTTTTTTGAGTTAGAAATTGGATCAGTTCATTTGAGATGGTCAGGCCCTGGAGAATCTTTATGCAAACTCTCAAGACACTGTTTTATAAACCAATACATAGTTTCACTTATTCATAAACTGAGACAGCAACATGTAGGTGGGTAGAGGGCTGGCTTCAGAGGCAGTGAGACCCTCCTGTGATGTATTCTGGCTACGTGATCCTGCCAAAGTATTTTAACCTCTTGGTGTGCCCAGAAAACTCTTTAGAGATGACAGAATGCTTGTTGATCTACATTAAGAAAGTTTGTTTACCAGATGCTGATGAAACAGATATGAATTAAAAAAGAGAAGATGAAAAGAAAGGTTTTACAATGTTGATGAAACATCCATGTTCACCTGGGTACACTGGAACACATAGGCTATGGTGTCCATGGGCACTGAGAGCCTATTTTCTGAACCAAAAATCAGCACACATGGTTGATGAGTGTTTTCTGACTGCCACATTCTTATAAGCATTTTATATGACCTCACTTAGCGTGGTGTTGTCAAGCAAGGCTTAACAACTGGAAACTCTGGAACTGCTCACAGCAATCTGTGCTATATACATATCACACATATATGTCTACTATGGACATAGATGTACACATATTCAAAATGGCCTAGAATGTTTTTGTTTGGGGGGCAGCTATGCAGAATAATAGAGTGCTGGACCTAAAGTCAGGGAGACCCGAGTTCAAATCCAGCCTCAGGTCCCTGGTCGAGTCACTTAATCTGTTTGTCTCAATTTCCTTAACTGTAAAATGAGGACAATAATAGCATCTATATCCCAGGGTTGTTATGAAGATCTAATGACATTATATTTTTAAAAGCATTTAGCGCCGCAGCTGGCACATAATGTTCTTGTCGTTCAGTCATTTTTCAGTCTTGTCCAACTCTTTGTGACCCCATTTAGGGTTTTCTTGGCAAAGATACCGGAGTCGTTCGCCATTTCCTTCTCCAGCTCACTTTACAGTTGAGGGAACTGAGGCAAACAGGGTTAAGTGGCTTGCCCAGGGTCGCACAGCTAGTAAGTCTCTGAAGAGAGATTTGAACTCATGAAGATGAGTCTTCCCAACTCCAGACCCAGCACTCTAGCCACTGTGCCACCTTAGCTGCCCTGGCACATGGTAGGCACCATATAAATGCTTGTTCCTGTCCCCCTCCCCTTCCATTTTGGTGGTAACTGATATTTCTTCAGCCTATAAGTCTCAAATGCACTCATGGGATAAGGCATACTGGATTTGAAGTCAGAGCTCCTGTTTTTTAAAATTCTAGACCCTGCTTATTAGCAGCAGATCATTATTAGGTCTGTGACCTTGGACAAATCACTTTTGGGTCACATTTTATGTGCAAAATAAGAAGGTCGAACTAGATTATATCTAAAGCTTTTCCAACTCTAAAAGGTATGACCCCATATTTTGTTGTTTTCAGTCTTTGGAGACTTATAGATCTTTTTTATTGTAATGTTCACCAACAAATCTTATTGGGCCAAAAATATTGGGATAGTCAGTGTACTTCAATGACTTACAGGGGTCAGTGACATGCCATATTTGAAACTGAGTGTATTCTAGAAGAATCTAATATGTACAGTTTCTACAATCATTTCCTGCCCCTCTCCAAAGGGTGGGGAATCATGCTTCTTCTGTCATTCTTGGCTGTAAATAATTGATGCTGTATTTTTAAACCTAACAATACATGCTATGAATAGCTTTCTATACAAAAATTAGTATCCATGAGTCTACCCTAAGAGTCTAGGTTCAACCTACTCCAGAAATTGTGAGGAAGAAAGGACATGTTTTCTTCTCTGGATCACTGTCACTGTAAGGTGAATTCTTCCCAGCCTTTTTTTCTCTGTGATAGAACCAGGGTTTTCCTGATGCAGCTTGCCCTCTCCCCCCTCACCTAGGAAGCCCTCAGCTTCCCTGACCCAGCTTCTCCTCCATTTAATATAAGCTGATTGTCCTTCCCCTAGTGATTCCCTGATAGAGCTTCCTGGTCTAGGGGCATACAAGGTCCCAGTCTTGCATAGATCCTCAGCCTTGGTGGGTGCCTGAAGGCAATCACCATAACCTCATTACTGACAGACCAGATGCAGTTTCCAGATGAAAACAAGGGGTGGTCCCACTCCCACGTACAGAGAAGCTAAAGGCCACTGTATGCTTGATGTGTTAGGGCAAGGCAAACTTCCTCTTTTGTTAAATGTTCAGTGACCCATGAGAGTCTCATTTCATCCTAACTTTGAACCTGAAGTAATAAGGTAATTAAATGCACCCTTACAAGCACTCTCTTTCAGAGAAAGTTTTGTTATTGTTTTTTTTGTGTCCAGACCATTGATTTCATCAATATGGGAAGACTTAGTGAAGAAATGCCCTCTACAGATGCATCTTGGCCCCTGCTTTGCAATTTAAAATCCTATAGCATTGAGTCCCTGAGAGATTAAGGGTCTTTCCCAGAGTCTCACAGAAAATGTGTGTCAGAGTCATGGCTTGTTCCCAGATCTGGAGTGGGAGGCTGATTCTGTGTTCACTACACCATGTTGCCTCACCCAGTATAAATTTTTCAGTCAGTCAATAAACATTTATTAAGCACCTACCGTGATCCAGGGATTATGCTAATTATAGGTCTTTGGAGGAAACTTGGAAACAAAGACAAGTGCAGTTTTTAGTGAAATGGAATTAAATAAAATTAAAATTTGTGATAGGAAATACTGACATACTGGTGCTCATATAATAAAAAATAGCTAATCCTGAAAAACTAAGTATAATCCCACTGGAGAAAACATAGATCTTTAATAGGATAGAGGACTTCCTAGCATTCTTACTGAAAAGAACAGAGACAGGTAAAAAAATACTGTTTTTCTACTTGTAATTTTTTTTTCATATTGGAAGTCCTAACAGAGTAGTTTAATTCAATTTAGTAAATATTTCACAATGGCCTACTATCTGCAAATTACTACCATACAGTTCTACACAGAGCTCCTTGAAGATAGAAACTTGTTCATTCTTGTCTTTTTTTCCCAGTGTCTAGCACATAATGGGTCTTTAGAAATGTGTTCAATGGAATTATAAAATATTTTTAGATATAGCCTTTGTTCCCAAGAAGCTTACAATCCAGTAACAAACTATCAGTCTATTCTAATCACTCAACTGACATTTTGTCATTCCAGATATGATACTTCAAGAATTAGTGAAGTAATTTCTGAGTATCTTATTTTATCTGCACCATTATTTATTTCAGTGTGCCCCAAGTGTTATAGCTAAAAAAGACAATATCATAATGACCCTGACAGTATTAGATGTAGTGTGTGTGTGTGTGTGTGTGTGTGTGTGTACAAATGCATATACACATATACATGTGCGAACGCATAAATGTGCCATTTGTTAGGTTTGGTTTTGCCCTGAGCCTGTGATTTCAGTGCAGAAACTCATAATAAAAAACTTTTTTTCAATATAGAATTGCCACAAGATGATAACTCTTCATTCTTGGCTAACCTGTTAATTCCAGAGATTATTCTATCTATTCACTAGATGGCACTCATGTGTGAGTCCATCAATGAATCAACAAGTATCTTAAAAATGGATCTGTAAAAATTGAGGTGGTGGAGGAAATACTTCAAATAGTGTCTGAAAATCTTCCATCCAGACTCATGCTGTACATTCTATTATATATACCCTATGCACTTTTCCTGTGCATATCCTTTGTAATTTATATGTCTTCCTATAAGTCTTCCATAGGGTACCCATCATATGTGAGCCCTTCTCTTAGGTCTTTTAACCCTTTATGGATACACATGCCTCACTCATGATGTTGCACTGGCCATCAAGATGGGCTCCTAGCACTTATTCAACCAAATGCCCTTGAAGAGTTTTGGCCTTAATCTCCTTGATTAAATTAGGTAACTAAGGTAGGGCCCATGAAGAGAGGTCTGATTATATCTTCGTTCCCAAGTAGGCCCAAAACTCCTAGCTATTAGGTGCTAAGTGGATGTGAGCACGAAGCCCTCAAGGTCCTAGGGGGAGACCTAACTAACTCCAGAGCCAATAGTAAGAGCTTAAGTTCTGGCTGCTCAGATGACGTTTGATGATGGCTAAAGAGTGCGTAAAAAGAGAAGACAGAGCTATTTGCTTAGGGTTCTCGCTCTTGGTGGTACGCTGACGTGGAGACTCCAGGCAGTTGTAGTTAAGAGCCCTCCAGCTTGTAAACCTGGATGTTCAGACTTTGTTAAACTCTGGTAACTGTGCATTGAGATTTGAATCAGACAAGGTCTGTCTGTTGATGTTTGTAATTTGTTTGTATTTGCTCTGAAGCTCAGGGTGCTGGCTTTTTCCCCTGAACTAAGTGAATGATATTTGTATGCTGGATTAAAGTAAGATTGTTAACCCCTTAACTTTGCTTTCCTTAGTAAAGCAGACCAATAGAACCTGGATTGCAGAGTTCTGTGGGCTGGTTGTTGTTTTTACACCCTCACAGCAGCTGCTGGCCGAATCGTTACCACAGATATCTGCCTGTGTTGTTATGTGACTGACCTAACTCCTTTTTGGTCATACATGTTGATAAAATAACATTATGTATAAAAGTTGCAATTGGTAATACACACTGAACTGATAATATACACCTTCTCTATCTTTGAACTTTCCTTACAATTCTAGATGCTCTAAGTTTAGGTGAAAAGGACATGGGAAAGTCAAATAGGGTCCATTGAAATCAACAAGTATTTATTGAACCCTTACTGTGTGTCGGGCACTGTGTTAAGACATGGGAATACAAATACAAGAAGATATAGACAGTTCTTATACTCAGGGAGCTCACATTCTAATGAAGGAAGACAACACTGATGGAAGCTGGAATGCTGAGGGTGGGTGAAGTGAAGGTACCTGGTGAAGCAGGTTTGTAGAGAAAGTCTAGGAGAAAAATCAAGACTAATACCTGGAGAGGAATAGAGACAAGGCTGGGCTAAGTATCTTCCTTAAAATGGAATTTCTGGGAGAATCCAGCCCTGCAGGAGTGGAGGTGCCTCTAATGTGTGATGCCCAGGGCTGAAGTGAGCTTCTACGGTAAAGAGGTTTCTGGGGTATCCTAGTGAAAGTCTGGGTGGAGATCCAGGAGTACAGACTAAAAAGGAATAGAGACAGGGCTGAACTAGGCAGCCTCCTTAAAATGGAGGTTCTGAGAAGAATCAGCCAATCAGAGCAAGGGTCTACAGCAATATAGGGAAGATAGCTTGATTATGGCATTTATACCCATGAAGAGTTAAAAGACCTAAGAGAAGGACTCACACATGATTAATAAAGACATTGCGGAAGATTTATGGAAGGCTACAAATAAGAATTATAAAGGATGTGCACAATAGAGGTGCATGTACACACACACAGACACTTTTTTGAAGTATCATGACATATTTGAACTGATATAACTGAAAGTACAAGGGAAAAAAATCCAAAAACAACATGCAGCATTTGGCTGCATTCATTTAGGTAGCCATGAAGCCCTGGATGGTGGGTGTAAAACTAATGCTGATAGGTACAAGAAGACACAGTTTATTGTGCAATTGAGTCTTAAAACTGATTCTCTTCTCTCTAAAATATTATACACATTCTGCTGCTCCTCTAAAGAAGCATTTTTGTGGAATGACATCTTTACACAAAATACTTTTCTTCTTTGTGAACTGAGCAAATGATTTTCAAAAATGGGTAATGACATCCTGATATATGGGTCCTTTGACATCCCAGATGTCAAACTACAAAGGTGGAAAAAATAAATAACTCACTATATATATACACACACATACACACATATATATGTATATACATGAATGAAAGCATGAGTCAATGTGAATAATTTTCAAAGTCCACCAAAGTACTCCTTCTAGCCTGTCAATTTTTCAACAAGACAATAAGCACTTGTGAGGTACTTACTATGTACCAGGCATTGTGCTAAACCCTGGGAATGCAAAAAGAGGAGAAAACCTGACTCCCCAGACTTGGTCTCTCAATGCAGCCCTGACAGGTTCCAACTGGATATTGGAAACTGTGCTGGCTTCAGGCCCCGTGAAGGGCCTCAAGTCACCTCTGGCACTTTAGCCCTTCTGTCTCTTACTTCAGTCTCTTGATGAGAGCTGGCTATGACCCCAAGTACAGATGTAGAATTATGATCACTTTGGTTTCAGATCTCCTGTACCAGAGTTCACAATATCTTCAAGTCTCCAGAAGGGCTCTTTAATGGCCTCCTGGGTACTTCATCTCCTCAATCTTCTTGCACAGCCATCTCCTGGAGATATCTTGGCTCCACATGATAAAAACTACAATCCTGTTGGTTTCAGGCCCCATTTATGGGAGTTCACACTGGCTTTAGACCTTTCTGTGGCACTCCAGCCAGAATGCCCACAGGCTTCTTGTGAAGTCAAGTACTAGGTGGAAAAGCTTACTGGTGTTTCTTTGATCTTATTGAATATTTGCTTCATTTGTTCTTTCATCTTTGCTCAGGAGTTTCTCAATGGGATAGGGCTTGGTTGGAACTGTTCACATTGCTATCTTTGCCACAAGTTCAATCCATCTATCCTAGCCCCACATGGGGCCATTAGGAAACAGATGCATAGTCAGAGCCAGTGATTAAGGCAGAAGGCAGGACATGGTCCCAGTTTCCTGGTCCAGGCCAGGATTGTTAGGGAAGGAAGAAGTTCAACCAGTGTAACACCAATGCTACTTGCAGCTGCTGTGGAAGTGTAAGACCAGTAACACCAGCACCCAAGAGGGCTTCTAGAACAGATTCTTTGATCTGCTTTTCTAAAGGAAATCAACTTTAAAGGAGCCAACATTCTTACTTTAATCAAACATACACATACACACACACATACACACATATATACATATATATATATATATACACATATATATACATATGAATATGCATATACATATAATTCACTTAGTTCAGGGGAAAAGTCAGCACCCTGAACTTCAGAGCAAATACAAAGAGAAATTACAGCAGAAATTACAAGCAGAGAAATAAAAACCAATAGACAGGGCTTCTAACTGTCTGACCAAGGCAATGCATACATAGTTACCAGAGAGAGAAGCACCAGCATCTGGGTTTTCAAAGCCAGGGGGTGGTCTTTAACAGTTACCCAGAGTCTCATCTGGCTAAATCACACCGACACTCTTCCAATGAGTGAGCCCCAAAGCAAAACTTCACCTCAGAGTATATATACCTTTTTTAGAACTAGAGGGCATCACAATCCTGGTGACACAGCACCTGATTAGAAATTAGCAAAAGGTGTGGGTGGGCCTTCCTACAAACAAGCCTCCCCTAACCAAGCTTCCCTAAAAGGGCTCTATGTGAGGCCTATTAATGGGTGTGGAAGATCTTCAAATTGTGTCAACATTACAACCAGCTTCCCCATTGAGAAATGTAGCAGAGCATTAGCATGCTGACTAAAGTGGGAACCGGACCCAGGCCTTACCACCCAATTCAAGAACACAGGAGATGGTAGAATCTGGCTGGCTCCAAAGCTCCAATCCAAGAGCTGCAGCTGGAGGTGTGAATAAACAGAAGAAAACTCCAAATCCAACAAAGTAATACCATGGATTAAGTTAATCCTCAGAAGCAAATTCAGAAGAAGAGAATAACTCCTAAGTAACTATAACTAGAATCTCAAGGCAAAAGGTATAAGGACATGTGCAGCTATGAAATGTACAACCCATACCTCTGATACCGTAGGGCTGCCCCAAGGTTCTTTGGTGATGCATTGGATAATCTGCCTTCCTTTCTGAGCTGGGGTCCTTTGTTTCTCTGTTGTTTCTGCCAAATTGCTCTTTACTAGGTGTCTCAGCTGAGTTGTTCTGCTTTTCTTTACTGGAATTTTTAGTATTAGCTACTTTCTGCTAGGATCTGAGGCAGTGGTGGGATTCAGCTGATTCACACCAGTTAGGTATAACCGGTACCTAATTTTAGGCTTAGTTCCTCAAACCAGTTGTTAACAGGGATGGGGCCTGCACCTGCTACATGAATGGTAGGGATGGCACTTCAGCTCAGTTCCGTGGAGAACCAGATGTTAATTCGTTTGAATCCTACCGCTGATCTGAGGGTTTCCAACCATATGGCTCTTTCTTCCATTGGCAATATGGTCTGATTTCTTTAGCCTTTTTTTCTGGTGCAAACCCCAGATATTCCAGTTCAACCTTGATATCCCACAGGCATCTCAAACTCAACATGATCCAAATAGGACATTTTATCTTTCCTCCCAAAGCCAGCTCCTAAACTTCTCTGTATCTGTCAAGGATAGCACCATTCTTCCAGTCACCTGACCTCATGATCCTCAAGTCTTCACTTACACTTACCCCACATATCCAATAAGCTGACAATTATAGCCACAATAGCTCTGTGTATATGTCACACCCTGCCATTTCCTATTCAATCATACAACCACGACATTAGTTCAAGCCCTCATCACCTGTTGTGGGAGACTACTTACAATAATGGTTTAATATCTCTATTAAAACTATATTCATATTCCAATTCATTCTCCTTACGGTCAACAGAGTGATTTTGCTAATGTGCAAATATTAACCATGTTACCCCTCCCCCCTTCTACTACCCAGTAAACTCCCTATTATCTCCAGAATCAAATATAAGTTCCTCTTTCTGACATTTATAGCTCTTTGTAAGCTGGCCCCTTCCTCCCTTTCTAGCCTCTTTATTCATGACTCCTCTTCTCACATTTTAGCATATGTTTCTAGTTATACCTATAATGATGTCTACATAGGGTCATACTTTTAGAACTGAAAAGGACGTTAGAAGTCAAAATTCCTTATTTTATAGATAAGAAAATGGGCTCTCTGAGAGAGAAAATAACTTGTTCAACTTCCTCTCAGATAAATGCAGAGACTAAATATGAATGCAAGTCCTCTGATTCCAAAACCAGTGTTATTGCTACTTTACTACATGGCCTCTTCATTTATCTATAACTATACCTAAATCTCTATATCTTTAAAAGAAAAAAAGACTAGATCTCCCCACCTTCCCAGACTAGAAGTATAGTGTCTGCTCACAGGTCCAGTCCTACTACTAATCATCCCAGAAACTTTGACCTATTTCATTTACAACATAGGCTGGGTCACACCTCCCTGGGCAGCCTGGTGGCCCCCTTCTTCTGGGAATCCTTGTTGGTGCTCGACTTAGTATGGACACCTGATCTGCACAGCACAGTTGAACTCACTAGCTCAATGGAGCTGCCAGCCTCAGCCTCCCTGGTATCCGGAATTACAGGCATATACCACTAAGCCAAGTCTTTGAATCTTTACGTGTTTATTTCTAGCTCCATATCTAGATAACTAAATTGACACAGATATTGATGTCTATAAACATATAATCTATGGACATAGTTATACAGATATAAATATAAAGATAAAGTTAGATATCAATGGTCCAAGTGTTCTTGTTTTTAGATGACATCATCCTGGTTGAATCAGGCACCAGAACATTAGAGAGAGGCTCTTCTCTTCTGAAATAGATCTATGAATACTCAAAAAATTTCATCCAATCTATAGAGTTGATCCATATGAATTTGTATCAGTACCTGTGTTTGCACCTGTATCTAGAGAGAGAGAGAGAGAGAGAGAGAGAGAGAGAGAGAGAGAGAGAGAGAGGGAGATTTATAGATACATAGATATAAATAAAAAGATAGCTCAGCAGTGTACCAGTAAATGTTTAAATGGCTTGTTTAAAAACAGCAAGACACAATCTAAAAAAAAAACCTAATATTTTATTTGCTTCCTCTAATTACATGTAAAAACCATTTTAACATTTAAAAAAATTTTTTGAGTCCCAAATTCTCTCCCAAACTTCAGGTTTTTTGTGCAGTTGTTTTCAGAGGTAACTCAGGAGATCTGTAAATTTTTGGTTCTTCCAAGGTAGTATGATCTAGGGAGAGGTGTGTTTACTGCTCTCCTGGCATGTGCTCTGGAATGTGAGTGACCACAAGCATTCTTTTCCCAGCCTGGAACCGTGACCAGGGTCTGACTTCCCTTGAGCCCACAGGTTCTGTTGTGCTAGTGTTACGCCCGATCCAGGACTACAACTCATATCCAAGTATGGGCAATGCAACAGAGTCTTGCCCCTGGTGCCAAGCAAAGGGACCCCTGTAATCTCCTTCTGACCAGTTGTCTGACTCCTTTATCATTTGTGGCAGAGAGGTCTGGAAACCTCCACTGTGGCCACTGATTCAGTCTCCTCCAAGTCCCGTTGCTGGTTTGCCAGGGTGTGGCCTGTGCTAGACCCAGGTGCAACAGACCTTTCATGCCAACACTCAAAGTTGTCTCAGGCTGGAAAATTTCTTCACTTTCTTCTTTTGTAGGTTCTGACACTCTAGAATTTGTTTTGAGGCATTAATTAAAGATGTTTGGAGAGGTTTGGGGGAAAGCTCATGTGAATCTCTGCCTTTCCCCCCATCATGTTGGCTCTGGTCCCTCTGTAAGACACAATTTTAAATTTAATTTACATGATTAAGATGTTTTCCCTCATTTTCTTAGACTAGAAAATCAACAATAAATTAAGTGAAAAAGGTAAAGGATCCATATGTACAAAAATGTTTACAGTAGCTCTTTTTATAGTGGCAAGGAATTGGAAATTGAGAGGATGCCTATGAATTAGAGAATGGCTGACCATTTCTCTTTGGTTTTGATTGTGACTGTGCTATAAGGAATGACAAGCAAGATGTTTTCACAAAAACCAGGGAAAACTTACACCAACTAATTCAAAGTGAAAGGAGCAGAACCCAAAGAACATTGTATACAGTAACAGCAATATTTTGATCAACTGTGAATGACTTAGCTATTCTCAACAACACATTGATTCAAAACAAATCTGAAGGCCTCATGATGAAAAATGCTATCCACCTTCAGAAAAAAAAAACTGATGGAGTCTGAGAGCAGATCGAAGCATACTTTTTCACTTTCTTTATTGTTATTGGTTGTTGTTTTTTTTTGTTTTCTTTAGTCTGTATTTTCTTTTGCAACATGGCCAAAATGGAAATATTTTACATGACTGCACATATATAATCTATATCATATTGCTTGCCTTCTCAGCGAAGGGAAGGAAGAGTGAAAGAAAGAATATGGAACTCGAAATTTAAAAATCAACATTAAAAATGTTTGTTTACATGTAATTAAGAAAAAATATTAAAATTAAACATTAAACAAAACCCAATAAATCAAGGTCTGATTTGTAGTTTGCTGATAGCAGATTCCAGAGGTGTGAATGCTCACAGTAGAAATTTAACAGTCAGCCCTCCAGCCTTTAGAAGATGGTTCTAGCACACCCCCTGAGTATCTATAGATACATACTAATTTTCTACCTAAGCGGAGCCAAACTCTATATCAATATCGGTGTCAATGTTTTATGTATACACACACACACACACACACACACATATGCATGCATGTGTTGGTGTTTATATAGAGGAGAGAAGGAAAGAAAGAGAAAAGGAGAGAGAGAGGAGAAAGGGAAGAGACAGAGAACAGGGAAATGGGTAAAGGAGAGAAGGGACAGGGAGAAGGAGAGAGAGCACAATGTGTGGGGCCCAGAACTGATGAGAGGAGGTTGGTGACCTGTATTGACTTTGGGAAATTTCAAAAGGTACAAAGCAGGATGTATTAATCAGCTAAAAGCTGATGTTAGGGATGCATCCAAATAAGTGATATAATACATAAGTGATATTTTCTCCAACATTATGTTTGCTATTCAACAAATCTTTTAAGGCTGAGGTTATAGGGAGAGTGAAAGACATGGCTGATTTTGGTTAGACAGATATAGTAGTAAGGAGAGAGGGACAAAGAGGTGGTTGCCTCCTTATACAACCTTTTTTGTAAGTTGAGTATCTCCTAAACAATTAAAAGGAGGAAACACAATTTAAAGTAACCAAAAATGTTATGCATAGTTTCCCTTTGTTTTTTTTTTAACTGTGTCTAGCACAATGCTTTGTACTTCCTTTTGATTTTGCAGTTTGGTTTTGATTTGATCTGTATCTATGATGCTTATTGAATTGAAATTAGTTCAACTGAATCAAGTCTCACAAAGACCAGCAATGAATGATGTAGAGAGGAAAAGAAAACACACTAACACTCGCTAAACTCCTATCTGGGATAGCCAGCAGCTATCTTTTTCCAGATCAAATAAAAACCTACAGGGCATCCCTATGCTACCAAAGATTTGATGGATCTCTAATGTTAGGATCCCCTAAAAGCTCAAAATGAAAAGAGTATTTATTCTATCATGGCAAAGTACACAAAGATGGAAATGTGAAGGAATATGTGTTGCTGTTTCAACAAACATCAGAATTTATCGATCTCACTGAATCTTGTCTCTTAAAATAATCCCTTTGGGAGGCTTGTCTGCTTATGCCAACAACACTGCCTTTGCTCAGAAAGAATTTTGGAACTCCTGTCTTGGAATTGCTCTCATAGCCCATGGCACATTCTTTTTTAATGTCATTGTTGGCAGCAAATCTTAGAATCACAGAAGTGGAAAGGATTTTAAAGATTTTCTAGTTCAGTAATATCTTCTCACAGATGAAAAAAAATAAGTCCCAAATAGGCTAAGTGGTCTGTCCAAGGTCATGCAGCTAATTAGGAAGAGCAGAACCAAGAGTACAACACAGGTCTCTTGAGTCCCTAGTTAGTGAGATTCCCATCCCTCCATTGGGGAATATCCCAAGCAACTCTAAGACTTTAAGTAACAGGCAGATTGCCCAGTTGCAAAGCTAGAAGTTTCTGCACCAGTATGTTCCCGTGGAGATAAAACTCCATGTCCAATCAATTAATTTTTTATTGTTGTTGTTGAGTTGTTTTTCAGTCATGTCCAACTCTTTGTGACCCCATTTGGAGTTTTTGTGGCAAAGATACTGGAGTAGGTTGCCATTTCCTTCTCCAGCTCATTTGACAGATGGGGAAACTGAGGCAAACAGGGTTAAATGACTTGCCCAGGGTCACGCAACTAGTATGTGTCTGAGGTCAGATATGAATTCAGAAAATGAGTCTTCCTGACTCCAGGCCCAGCACTCTATTCACTGAGCTACATTGCTGCTGTTCAATCAATTAATAAGCATTTTTAATTGCCTACTACAGCATGTAACTGAGACTATGTTAGTCACTGGGGATAAACACTTGCCCTTAAGGAACTTAAATTCTTTTTGTGAGAGAAATGTGTGTATGTGTGTGTGTGTGTGTGTGTGTGCATGTGTGTATGTGCATTTGTGTGTGTATGGTGATAGTTAAAAGAAGGGCTCTAGCATCTGGGGGCATAAAATATGACTTCAAACAGAAGGTGGCTTTGAGCTGAAATGATTTTTTAGGAAGATTCTCAGGCAATTAGGCTCCAATCCACTAGGGCAGCAGGGGTAGGGTACTTACAGCCTCAGGGCCGCATGTGGCCCTCTATTTTCCAGTCTACTTGTGATCCATGGTTGAGGACCTGGAGGGCCACATGTGGTCTTGAGGCTGCAGGTTCCCCACCCCTGGGTAGAGTTTGATTGGGGTAAGGGTAGAAGTAATTATAACCTAAGTATGCCGCATAAGATGGGTGATAATCATTTTTTGCAACTTTTTTTTGAGGAGGTGGGGTAATAAGATTTGGGTTTTTTTAAATGTGGTTCGTAAACTATCTCTGAAGTCAAACTGGAAAGTTCAAAAATACTTGAACTAATAGCTACATCATTGGAATTAGTCCCCCCAGGGGACTACTTAGAAAAACAAGCGTGATTTGGATGGATAAGTTTTGGTATCTTTTTTTCTTTTCTACAAGAATATGAAAGTTCCTGTCCTTAAAAAAACCCTGCAGCAGTGAAGAGGTAAGTCCCAGTTCTCTGTGGCATTCAGATGTCCCTCCCACATAAAAATGCAAGTTGTTTTTCTGTCATGTCTCTGCAAATCTCCTTTACAAATGATTTTGATTATTATCATAGTCCACATATCTGTAGCCTTTGTAGGCTTACAATGAGTCTTTCTTTAAAAAAACAGAAAAAATAGTACAAATACTAAATGTATTTACAGGTAAGTAAACTGAGGGGCCGAGACTTTAAGTGAGTTAAATCCAGGGTCACAGAGCTAACATTTGCCTTCTCAAACACCCAAGACTATGTCTCTTTCAGCTTGCCTTGTACCTGAATTCACAGTAGCTGACCAAGCTCCAATCTCACCTTTCCCCTAGTGTTCAGTCCTTTGTGATCTGGTTTGACAACTATAAGATTGTATAACCCTCAGCCACAAACTGGCTTAACCAGATGTAACACTTGAAGTTAGAGTCAAAATTATGTAGAAACATCTGTAACCCTCTTAATGTCTGAAACGAATTACTTCATTCAGGAAAGCAAAGTCATTTACAATTCTAGCTGGAAAGGAGAAAGGAAACACTAAATGTCCCATCTTCCAAATGAGGCTCGAATAGCCTCATTAGGATACTAAGCATCCTTTGCCAGAGAAATAGGCAGGAGAGCATCTAAGGACCTGAAACCCTGATTAATCTTTAAAAAGGACAGTAAGAGACCCCCTCATCTAAGATCACATCTGGTGTTATTGTTCATACTTTGGGTTCATACTACAGATATTGCACTGTAATGCATTGCTTATGCCTAATAGCTATTTGGTTACGAAAGGTATAACTCTTGTAAGCATCTGGCTTCATTTCCCAAGAGATGAAGGCCGCAAGACACAAACTGCTTTAGTTAAAGAAACATTCCGTGGGAAATGTCATTGAGCAAAGTTGCTGCAATGGAATTATAGGTTCTACTGCCCTCTCGTGACCAAAATGAGTAAATATTCAGAAATAAAAACCGCATAGCACAACACAGTAAATTTATCAAAGGATTTAGAGCTAGACGGGACCCTAGCAATCACTCAGTTTGAACTCCTCGTTTTATAGATCAAGAAATTGATGCCTAGAAAGGAAAGTAGTTTACTTAAATTCACACAGGTAGCAATTAACAGACTTCTCTGATTGTAAAAGAAATGTTCTGTCCCCTGTAATCAATCAACAAGCATTTATTAAACTATGTGCCAGGTGCAGCATTAGATGCTAGGGATGCAAGTACTAAAGTGGTCTTCTAGGAGCTCACATTCTATAGGAGGAGATAACATTTATATTTATAAGTACAAACAAAATGCAGACAAACCAACAGCAAACAATGGGGAGGAGGTAGGGTGAGAAATAAGAGGTAATATTTTAAAACTGAAAGGAACCTTACAGCTCATCTAATTTAATTCTTTAATTTCACAGATAAGTAAACTGAGGACCAGAGAAATGAAATAACTTGATTTAGGTCAGAGATTCCTTTAGAAATCAGAACATCTTTATTTAGACCTATTCAAAGCAGCATATCAAGCAGCGTGGGGGAAACAAAAAACTGTAAAACATCTTCTCAGACTTCAAAGAGTGAGCTTACCATTGAGATCAATGAGATAATAATTGTCAAGTGCTTAGCCCACAACCTGGCACACAGTAGGTGCTACATAAATGCTTATTCCTTTCCCTTCTCTACTTGGAGAGATGAGACATGAACATATGAAAAATTAAGCAGCAATAAAAATTTAAGCAGCAGCTGAACAATAAAAGAGACATCACAAGTTAGTACATAATTATTTCATGAATTCCATAGACTGTGATTTATATCATTTCACAAAATGAGAAGTCAGCCTAAGGCAGGTTGGACGGGTTAAGGAAATGTTCATTGAAGAGCTGGGTATGTTAAGTAGCACAGCAGAAGATTGAGATAGTCTCAGAAGAGAAGGAAGGGCCTTCTAGCTGGCTGGATAGATGTGACCTCATGGGCAGAGATAAGAAAGTACAGAATATATTTGGGAATGGTGAGTAATGGGTTTATAATGAGTATCATATGAAATATTTACTTCAAGCGTCTAGGACTTTATTGGTATGGGGACTCCCTCCAATGATGCAGAGCTCAAGCTCTCCATGATTTTGTACATGATCTTCATGAGTTTCTCTGGCAAGAAATAGTCATCACTTCATAATTAATCGTCTGGCGATGAACCTTTCTTAGTTTTGCTAGGCTTGTCATCAGGCAATAGATGCACTGTCCGTTGCCTTTAAAGCTTTCTAGTTTTATGAAACTTCACATGACTTATACTAAGTTTCATCTCCACCCCTATGATAAGGGTGCCGTTGTGCCTTTAAGTAGAAGTGTAGGAAATGATGATCATGAAAATTCACATCATGTAAAATGATGAATGTGACAATTTTATTGACAAAGTATATTAATGTATAGTGGATTAGTGCCATTATAGAAGATTGATGGAAAGAGAAGGTTTGGGAAGGTGGATAGTAAGAAATGACTGGAAAGATAAGTTGTAGCCTGATTGAAGATAGAATTAATTACCAGGGTAATTTAATTTTTGAGGGACCGAAAAGCCACTAAAAAGTTTTCAACAAAGTGGCAACATAACCCAAAATGGTGATTTAGAAAAACTTGTCTGCTAGCAGAATGTAGGATATATTGTAGAGGTAGAAAAAATGATAAAATAGAACTAAAGGATTTGCAGTGGGCATAGAAAGGAAGGAAAAGAGAATATAGATAATGTGAAATAAGAATCAATCAAAAATGGAGCTGGGAAGCAGTGACTGGCATGAGCTCCCCACCAAGACCCTCCAAAAACCTATAAAACAACGGCTCTGAACCAATTCTAGAGCTGCAGAACCCACAAAGTGGCAGAGGGAAGCAGGGCCCCAGCCCAGGACACCGTGGATGGTCTCTGGGTAAGGTCTGTCCCACACGGACCTCCCAGCCCCCAGCCGAGGGGAGCAGAGCTGAGCCCAGCCCGCACGGCGCGAACAGACCAGACGCGGACCTACCAGACCAAGAGACTAGTGGAAAGTGCCCTGGCATCCTGAAATACTGAGCTGTGGCATGTACCAGACCTCTCAACCCACAAAGAGCAAAGACATCAGAGAAGGTTAGTGGGAAAAGCTGCGTGACTGAGTTTGAGGTTCCAGCCACTTGCCCCTGGGGCAGCGGAGGTGGGGCAGCTTTAGAACTAGGCTGCAGTTGCTTCTGGCC
>CM053623.1:80335390-80385633 GCA_028646595.1 Phalanger gymnotis | reverse complement strand
GGTTATACATAATGATATGCAAGTGTCCCATATTGAATTGCTTGACTTCTTAGGGAGGGTGGATGGGAAGGGAAGAGGGGAGAAAAAAGGTTTTTTTTTTTTTTATGCAACTAGAAAATAAGATGCACAGGCAATGGGGCACAGAGATTTATCTTACCCTACAAGAAAGGAAGGGAAAGGGGGGTGGGAGGGGAATGGGGTGACAGAGGGGAGGGTAGACTGGGGAACAGGGCAACCAGAGTGTATGCCATCTTGGAGTGGGGGGGGGAGGAAATGGGGAGAAAATTGGTAATTCAAACCCTGTGAAAATCAATGCTGAAAACCAAACATGTCAAAAATAAATTTAAAAAAATAAATAAATTAAAAAAAGAATCAATCAAAAATGGTTATTGAATAATGGGATGGGTAGTCAATGAAGACACTCTATATACCTGTCATGTACATATATAAGATTATATGAAATTTTTACAAAATAAATACAAGTTAATTGGACAAAAAAAACTATTAGTGGTATGATCTTTGGTAAGTTACTTAAACTTTGTGGGCCTCAGTTTCCTCATCTGTAAAATGAGGTTAGACTAGACCTCTGAGGTCCCTCCTAGCTTTATAGCTGTGAGCCTATTATCTTAAGATCATCTGCTATTCCATAACTCCTTGATGCCTTTCCTGCCTGGCACATAGTAAATGCTTAATAAATAAGTGCTGGCTTGACTTGACTTAAGGTATAAGGGACAATAAAAGGCACAGATTGGGATATGAGGGTCTTGTATGAGGAACCCCAAGGGTCATTGGATTTTACAGTATGTGTAGGGCAGTAAAATATAAGAAGATTGGGAAACCAGGAAAGGATTCTATTATAAAGTGTTTTAAAATCTAAACAAAGGATTTTACTTTTGATCCTGAAGGTAGAGGCCCTTAGTATTTATTGATTAGAAAGGTGGCAATATCAGACCTACACTTTAGAAAGATCACTTTGGCATCTGACTGGAGAATGGACTATAGTGGGGAGAGGCTTGAGGCAGGGAGACCGACTAGAAGGCATTAGTATATACTAATACAAGAAGGTATTACTCTATATACCAGAAAGTATTAGTCTAGGTGTGAGGTGATGAGGGCCTGCACCATAGTAGAAGCAATGTTAGAGGAGAGAAGGGGGTTCATATATGAGAAAAGTTACAACGGTAAAAGCAACAGGACTTGCAACTGATGCAATGAGGGTAGTGGTGATTAGAGTTTGCATGTGTGGGTGAATTGGAAGGATAGTGGTTTGCTTGACAGTACTGGGTAAGTTTGGAAGAGGGGTAGGATTTGGGGGAAAAGACCATGAGTTCCCTTTTGAATATGTTGAGTTTAAGGTGTCTATAGGATCTATGGGATGTCTAGTTGGAAATATCCAGTAGGCAATTAGGAAGATGAGACTACTCTGGTAGCAGGTCAGGCGTGAGACTGGATAAATAGATTTGAGAATCATCTGCATAGAGATAATAAATATATCTATAGAAGTTGATGAAATCACTGAGCCAAGTAGCATAGAAGGAGAAGAGAATAAGATGCAGGCCAGAGCCTTGGAGGATGCCCCGCCCCATTAGTGGGCACAACCTGAATTGAAGATGCAGCAAAGGAGGCTGAGATGGAGAAGTCAGACATTTAAGAGGAGAACAAAGACAGAGCAGTGTCATGAAAACCTAGAGAAATGAGAGTGTCAAGGAGTAAAAGGTGATTGACAGTGTCCAAGACTGCAAAGAAGTCAAGACTAATGAGAATTGAGAAAATGCCATTGATATGGCAATTAAGAGATCATTGGTAACTTAGGATCTATCCATACCACAGAGTATAATAAATAATTTCAGAAGTAGAACACTGAGAAGAAAGGCAGTGCAGGTGTGCATTGTAGATGGTTTTTTTTCAAGGGGGTTAACCATAAAAGTGAAGAGAGCTATAGGCCCACAATTAGTGTGGATGAGCAGATCAAGGGAAGGTTTTTTGTTTTTTTGTTTTTTAATGATGGGGAGACATGGGCATGTTTGTAAGCAGCAGAGAAGCAACGAGTAGGCAGGAACTGATTGAAGATTAGTGAAAACATGGAAATGGTAGAGAAAGGATAGGATGGGGTTATTTGTACACCTAGGGAAATTTGTTTTAACGAGCAGAAAAGCTACCCCTTTATGTGAAACAGGAGTAAAGGAGGGATAATTATGAACCCCATCTGGATGATGTGAGAAAAAGAAAAGAGAAAAAGAAGCTTTCAGCAAATGGTCTAACATTTTTCAATGAAAGATGAGGAAAGATTCTTAGCCGAGAATGTGAGGCAAGGCGAAACCCTGGGACATTTGTAGAGTGATAAAAAGGTCTGGAAAAGCTGCTGTGGTGAGTTGGATATTGAATCATTTAGGAATGGCATAATTAAGATTATATTAAATAAATTTGTAATAAACCTCTAATCACTGATTTTCCTCCAGCTCTATTTAGCAACAAATAAATAGAGCAAAAGCAATTGATACTAAGATTAATCTAAGTTTGGCAGGGCATGACTGGTGACAGGATAAAGGGTCAAGGGATTCAAGAATAAAGAGTATAAAGATGAACTGATTCACCAAGAGATCAAGATGGGGAAAGGAAGAGAGTATATTAAGTGTAAGGGTGATGACATGAGAGAGAACTGAAGGATGGAGGAACTGAAGTTAATGGTGAGGAAAAAAAAATCAAGGATAGAGACCATAAGACTGAGGGCCAGATGGAAAGGATAAAATATTATGAACAGATAAGAGAGTTTCAGAGTTCATGAACATGGAAGTAGAACATTTGTGGATGATGTATGACGGAATCTATATGTACCTCTGATGGGATAGAGGAATAGGTTACAGTACACAAACAACCTGAGGAAGTGGAAAATTAGGGTGTTTTAGGGAGTATCAACATATATGTTTAAGTCCCCTAGTCTGAGGATAGCAGTTAAGGAGCACAAATGGATGGTAAGTCCAGCACTGAGCTCATTGAAGAAAGAAGAAAAGTGTCATGGAGTTTTATAGGTAACAGCTACAAGAATCTTAATTGCTGATAGATATGGAATGAATGAACCTCAAAGAAAAAGAAGTTGCTTAGTGATGTTAATAGAGGGAAAGACTGGAAGTGGCTATGAGTAACAAGTATTCTGACTCCCCTACCAGTCTAGGGAATGAGTGAAAGTGTAACCAGTGCTGGGACAGGGTGGTAAAGAATGCATGTTATCAAAAGGGAGCTAGGTTTCAGTGAGTAGCTGAATACAGGAGTGAGAAAGATAAAGTTTTAAGATTTAAGCAAATTTTTTGACAGTGGGAAGACATGTCAGAAAGCACAGTGGAAACAGTAAGTATATCTGAGCTGCAACATTAGGGATCTTCAGTTTAAGGGGGATGGGAGTATAGGAATGGGAAGGGAGGGCATATGGTTTGTACAATGACACACTGGCTCAGAATCACTGGGATAAGGAGAGCCTGATGGGATAGGAGTATGCCAGTCACTGAGGGATGAGTTCAGGCAGGTTATCAATGACTGGAGAGAAGTTCTTTGAGGGTGGGAGGTGGTTAGACTATGATTAGATAGCTCTCCCTTAATGTTCAATCTTGTGGTAGGTGATGATGATGAAAGCTATAAAGACCAAGAGGCCCAACTTATGATCAATAGGAGCAAAGCCAGGAGCTGGCAATTTGAGGTTAGTCTTGGTCTGGGAACAGCATCCTGTAACCTTGGCAAAGTCCTTGGGATGGAATAGAAGCCAAGGCCTGAGGCGTCTTGAGCTGATGGCAAAATAACCCAGGAAACTGAGAAGCAAGTAGGTCATAGGCAGGTATGCCATATGGGGCTGTTCCAGAGATGAAGGCAGAGGGATAGCTAGACTAGGTCTGAATCTGGGTAAAGCAGCCTTACCTAGGAAATCCCAGAGGCAAGAACAGAGGCCAAGACTACATAGCCACTATAAATCAGACACAAGGCTGGAACACAGATCCTTTTTACTCTGAGTCTGTCTATCCGCTTCACCATATTCCTCTTAGAAACTGCTTAGTATTGGTTGAAGGATGACTGGGAGATGGAATGAACAAAAATAGAGAAGTTAAGAGGAAGAGCTGATTTTAAGGAGTCCAGTCTTAAAAGGTGATGTATGTAAAGGAGAGTCAGAGAATACAAGTGGAAATACCCATAAGGCATTTGGAAACATGGGCCTGGAACTATGGAGGGAGGTCATTAACTTAAAGAATAAAGGTGACCAGTAAAGTAGTGAGCACAGTTAAGATATTGAAGGCAGAGTACAGAAACAGGAAAAGGCCAAGGCTTGAACACTGACGGATTTTTTTTATTTAAGAGGTGGGAAATGAATGAGAAGTCTGAAAAGAGGGAAAGCAAAAGCAGTCATAGAGATGAGACAAAAACCAAAAGAGTGTAGGTGGTATCATGGAAGGGTAGAGAGAAGGAAGAGAAAGGTTATTTAGCAATGTCAAATACTAGAGAAAGGTCAAGAAGAGTGAGGGATAAGAAAAGTTCAGATCATGGAAGGATAGAGAGAGGAAAGAAAAAAGTTATTTAGCAATGTCAAATACTAGAGAAAGGTCAAGAAGAGTGAGGGATAAGAAAAGTTCAGATCATAGAAGGGTAGAGAGAGGGAAGAAAAAGGTTAGCAGTGTCAAATACTAGAGAAAGGTCAAGAAGAATGAGGGATAAGAAAAGTTCAGTGGATGTGATAATTTTAGGTGATTCCCTAGAAGAATTCAGTTTCTGTATAGTAGAGAGGACGGAATCCCCATTGCAATGAGTAAAGGGAAGGCCGGTGATGAAGAATTGGAGGCAGTGGTTGCAGACTATGCCTTCTAGAAGTTTGGCAGTGAAAGTAAGAAAAATGGAACAGTAGTCAAAAGGCCTGGAATGAAGTGAAACTTTTATTTGTTCACGTAGGCCAAACCTGAGTATGGGGAAAGGAGATAGTAGGGAGAAAATCTGAAGATGTTGGAAAGCTAAAAGATGATTTGTGGACCCAATTCCCCTAAGTCTCAGGACATGTTCAAAGGCAGAGAGATATTAACTTTAAAAAGGCTTTCAGAAGACAGAACAGCTATAGGAAGGAAATTCTGATCTGCAACGAGCTTTGCCTCTGGTAAAGGGTTTCTTCAGGTTGTTTCAGAAAGAGAAGAATGACTACATAAGAGCTGGCCAGGGACAGCCAGATGGCACAGTGGATAGAGTGCCAGGCCTGGAATGAGGAAGACTCATTTTCCATAGTTCAAATCCCATCTCAGACAATTCCTAGCTGTGTGACCCTGGGCAAGTCACTTAACCTTATTTTCCTCAGTTCCTCATCCATAAAATGAGCTGAAGAAGAAAATGGCAAACTACTCCAATATCTCTGCCAAGAAAACCCCAAATGGAGTCATAAAGAGTCGTATGTGACTGAACAGTGATTCAACAACAAAAGAAGCTGGCTAGTGAAAGTTCTGACTTTGTGCTTTTCAAGAGACTTGTGAGTAGAAAAGCTTTATTAACTTGGAATTTTCAGACTTTTGACCAGAAAAATAAATCTGCAAATGGGCTATTAGAGAGCATCAAAGATAATTGGTTATTTAGACTATACCTGAGACTTCATCAATGTACAGGGCTAACAGTAAAAACTTCTACCACCAATGCAGATCACTCAACATGGCAACTATGTCATTGTCCTTTTGTGGCCTAGAGTTTTGTAGCGAGGTCTGACCCTCTTGGTGTTCTCAGTAAGCTTCGTCATGGACTGTACCCCACCCCCAGGCCTGCTAGGCTTTCCCTCCCCATGCTTTATCTTTCATTACTGTGCTGCCATTAACAAGCAGGTTATGACCAGGCCTCCAATAAAGATCTATTTTATGCCTACAGACACCATGCAATGCTCAATTTGAGAGTAATAATACCTCAGTATACCCTGTAGTTGGTGCAGAGCAAACAAAATTCTAAAAGGCAGTCATAGAAATAAAAATCAACAGCAATGAACCCCAGCAAACTCTAGAGTGCTTAAACTCTAGTAAAATTGATCCTGTATCAGTTTCTTCACATACAATTATACATATATGCTATGAGCCTGAGCTCTGAGGCTCTGTTGTAATCCTTTCAAATTCTGATGAGTTGTCCGGAAGTATACTTCAGAGTGTATATAGTACTTTACTGCTACTTTAACATTGATTTATATATAAATTTTCTTTGTCCTCAAAAATGTTTTTATTTGAAATAAAGATTTATTTTCCTGTGGAATATGTAGATTTATTTTTTTATGGAAACAAATGAGTTTGGATGTGAGGTTGCTTATTAGGATGTGGAGGTAACTTTAATATTTAAATGAAATTGACCATTTTAGGCCAATGGCTTAGGATATAGATCCTATTAACATTAAAAAGTTAAATTTGTTTCATCAAATTGTTCTATGGCATACCAGGCTGCTGCCTGAATGGAATCGATTTGTGTGATGCAAAGCATATCCAAGATGGAGAAAGAAAAAAAAATAGTTATTTTTGAAGAAATGTTTCCAATTCACTCAAATAGGTCTTTATTTTAACTCTGTGAACACAATGTTTCTCTCAAAAACAGAGCCAGGGATGTATACACAGTAGATGTGAACGAATGCCAGAAGGATGCTTGACCAAGAGGTGATGTGGAAATATGGAATGGGAAAGAGAGAGGAAAAAAGACAGAAGATATAATTCCTGTTAGTAGTAATGGGAGGTGGGGTGCAGAAGTGCCAGAGATGGCATGAAAATGAAGTGATAGGACCAAGAACTAAAGGTGAGATTTTGGGGACAGAGGTATCCCAAGATGGAGAAGGTGGAGTGTTAAGTGGAGGAAGGCCCTGAATGAAAGCCTTTACCTCCAAGTCCCCATGCACTAATCAGGGTTAGGCTGGTCCCTCCCCTCAATAACACCTTAGCCAGTTACATAGTCTGTTTTTTCTTCTTAGGGAAAGAGGGAGTTGCATACTGAACCAGGGACTCTAGACAGAGGGCTCAGGGGGAGCAGTGAGATGAAGTAGGATCTCTGTTGGGCTCACTCAGCCTCCTTCCATTGTATGGTAAAGGATAAGACTTAATTGAGGGAGAAGATCGCTGGAGCGCCCTAGTCTGTAGAGTATCTGAAGCAGTCCCTCAGCAACCCTTAGATACTGGCTGTGGGCCTTACAGCTCAGCAACCTTGAGTCTCTCACAAAGGCTCTGTTGGCCCAAAGCATTCTGTACCAAATTCCATTGAGACCAGGGCTTCTGTATTTAACAAATGACAAAGTTTTAATGAACTCCTCAAGGAGAGTTTCTTGACACTTTCTTCTCTGAGTCCTAGAATAGTTAATATTCCTTTGAGATCAATTAAAAAGTTTTTTTTTTCTTTTCGCCAAAATTCCTGAGGGCATGTTGCAGGTTCCTTAATGAAATCTCTAGCTGACACCTAAGTTATAGGCATTGAGAGTTCACTAACTGACACTACAGGAGGTCTTGGAGGACTAGAAACTTTTAGGTGTCAGAACAGCTGGTATCCCTGAGGAAAGGGCCTTATGGGCACATATCTTCCATTTCCATAGCTCTCAGGGTTCATTCCTGGCTTCAGGACAATGAAAGAGATCGATTCATTTCAACAAGAATTTAGGAAATATTTACAACATGCTAAGGGTCCAAAGATGGGAGAAAACACAGTCCCTCCCCTCCTGGAGTTTATAGTTTAAAAGTAGCAATTGGACAACATTTCCACAAATACTCTTCATGCAAGGTAGAATGTGATAAGTGCAAAGGAAAATCAAGACAAGACCAATTAAAAGAAAAGTTTAAGGCATCACTGTCAGCCCTGTATTGTGTGTGTGTGTGTGTGTGTGTGTTGGGGCTGGGAGGGGATCAGCAAAGCTTGAGGGAGGACATGACATCATTGAGTTGAACCCATTAGGAAAACAAGGATTCCAGCGTGAGGGAGAGGAGAAAGGAATGTGTTTGTCAACTAAAAACAAATGACCAAAGCATCATAGAGGTTATATAACCATGGATAACTAGGAAAAATAAAGTACCAAAGAGCTCACACAGGTTATCACAACCACAGTAACTCTAAATAAGAATAATAATGATAATGAAATCAAACTAAAGAGCTAACAGTAGTCATAAGCAAAACAAAACAAAAAAAGCTTTCTTTATTCCATCGGAAGAGGGAAACCAGATGCATGTCCCAGGACCTCCTCTAAGGGAGATCAAGTCTTGATACACACAGCAGTCTCTACACAGTGAACTGTGGCCATTTCAGTGAGGCGTAACAGGAACAATGAGACACATTTGATTCATAGTAGGGCTTCATGACCAGAACATGGTTCCTGTTTGTCTGAGCTCAGGGACCACCTGGGGCTGGTGTGGAAACAATTCTGAGATTTTTGCTTTGACAGGGTTCATCCAGAGGATGAGAGCAAAGGATTGCCATTATGCCAAACAGAGTATAGCCTGCTTGTTAGGCCTTAGCTCTGGAAAACAGGGTGTCTTCTAATAAAAAAGAGATGGGTGGTCTTGGTGTGGGGATACTGACATGTTCTAGGCAGGAGTATCTGGCAAATTTTTAAAGATTTTTTTGTTCTTTAGTCATTTTAAGTCATGCCTAACTCTTCATGACCCCTTTTGGGGTTTTCTTGGTGAGGATATTGGAGTGTTTGCCTTTTCCTGCTCCAGCTCATTTTACGCATTAGGAAAGTGAACAAATAAGGTTAAAATTGACTTGTCTGGAGTCACACAGCTAGTAAGTATCTGAGACCAAATTTGAATTCAGGTTTTCCTGACTCCAAACCTTGCACTCTATCCACTGTGCCGCTTAGCTTCTGAAACTAGTTTTAACAGCTAGCTTTATATAAAAAAGTATCCATGCCACACTTTTAAATTTAATCTGCATTGCTAACATTTTCTCCATTATTTTCTTAAATTTGGAAATCAGCAAAACTCTAAATTAAGCCCTGATTTTTTGTTTGCTAATTTCTGGGGTGCAAAATGCTCACAATAGAAATTTAACAATTAGTTCTCCTTAGCAAATTGGCTTTAGCACACCCCTGGCTCTAGGCATGGGTGGTGTGCATAACAAAGATGGAAGAGGACAAATGGAGATTAGGGAGCACCAGGTATGGCAGTCTGGAAGTAATCCAATAAAAGAGTAGTATAGATTATTCTACTGACCTCTTCTTAGGCCTTAATGCAGGTGTTGCCTTTTTGTTCAGGAGTATATTAGGGCCACAGACACAAAGGCCTCAGTTATATCCTAATAGATCTCCAAGCCAAGTGGTTAGAATTACTAACCAGTGGCCTGCTTGCAACACAACTAACCAAAGCAGGCCAGGCATACTTCATGCAATGTTGCCTACATTGACGTAGTTCTTTAATAACCAAACAATCCACAAGAATTTTACTAATTGTTTACTATATGCCTGCTAGGCAGTGAGCTTAACAGCCAGGATTAATATACACAACACCAAACCCAAAGACAAGTTCCTGAAAGTCCACTGCACTATTGCTCAGCTGAAAACTCACTGATATCAACTTTCCTATGGAACCAGTGAATGACTTTGGATATTTATAGTCTTCCCTCCAACATCAATACACCTGATTTCCTTTGTTTCCTCATCTGAAGGTGGGGGGGGGGGGTCAAATGATTGCTAAAATTCCCCTCAACTCTACATTCTTTGATTCAATTTCATTCTACAATGATTTAGCTAAGCATTTGAACTCTTCTAGGCACTGGGAAAATAAGGCACAAATTAAATAAGTACCTAACTTCAAGAAGCTTCATTTCTATTGGAGGAACATAAACAAACAGATAAATGAATACAGAATGTGTACATATATATATATATATATATATATATATATATAGTAAAAAAAAAAGTTATTAAGAGAGAGAACACCAATGATTAGTGTTGGAGGAGGGAGTGTTCAGGAAACACCCTTTTAGGAAATGGTACCTGAGCTGAACCTTGAAGAAGCAAGTACACATCAACAGGATTTAAATGTTTATATGATTAAATCAACTTTTTCATTTTTACCAATTTAACCATTCAGTTAAAAAATGGTTAAGGTCACACAATTGTTTGGATTTTTGTAAATATAAAGTACAAATACAAGGTAGTATTAAGATTTATTACAGGGTGAAGAAGAGAGAAAAGGACCACAAAAACAATCAGTTTGTATTCATTCTGTAACTGTTTAGATTGTAGACCTAGGTTAGGACCCTAGTGCTAAGAAAAATATATATATTTCCCTATGTGCTACAACAGCCATTTTACTCTACTATTTAGCAGTTGACAGATTTTAATACATAAGTGCTGAATCATGTTAAAGCTCATATGGATGTTAGCAACAGATTATACCTTGGTGAAAGCCCTCAACAATTCATCCTTGGATCATTAAACTGGCTATCTGGTTGGTCCTCTTGCCTCAAGTCTCTCTCTACTCCAAACCATCATCCACTCAGATGCCAAAGCGATTTTCCCAACATGCAGGTCTGGCCATGGCAGTTCACTCCCCTCCCATTCAATAAATTCCAGTGGTTCCTTGTCACTGCCATTAAATTGACAGTTAAAGCCCTTCATACTTTGACTTTATCTTAACTTTCCATTATTTTTATACTCTATCTCCTTCCACATTCTCTATTATTCAGCTATACTGACCTACTTGCTGTTCCTTTGACTGGATATTTCATCTCCCAACTCTGTATTTTCTTTTTTCAAAATGAATTTTTCCAATTAAAAAAAATCTGTTTCTCTCCCTCTTACTTCTCCCTCCATCATTGGAGGAGAAAAGAACAAAACGCTCGCAAAAAATATTCATAGTCAAGCAAAACAAACTGTTTCATTGGCCGTGTTTAAAAATTATAATCTCATTTGATGCTGAGTCATTTTGCTCTCTTGCTCTTATGCCTGTTCCCTGGCTGTCTTTCATGCTTGTAATGTTGTCTCTCCCCTTCTACATCTTCTGCCTTCCCTGGCTTTACTCAAAATTCAGCTCAAATCCTGCCTACTGCAAAAGTCTTTTTATCCAGCCCCCCTTCCACTGATAGTGCCTTCCCTCTGAAATTATCTTCCAGTTGCACTACCTATTTTGTATGTACATGGTTGGAGTTTTTGGTATATTATTTCTCCCATAAGAATGTGTGTGTGCCTTGAAGGCAGGGACCATGTTTCTGCTTTTTTTTTTTGTCTCCAGGACTTCACATGAAGCACATAATGAGATTAATAAATGCTTGTTGATTGACTGGACACAAACTTAGAGATCATCTCTTCCAATTCATTGATTTACAGACAAGCAAACTGAGGACCAGAAAGATTAAGTGACTTTGCCTTTCCTTCCTACATCTCTGTTGGTTTTTTAAAAATTATTTATTTTTAGTTTTCAGCATTCACTTTTATAAGATTTTGAGTTTTAAATTTTTCCCCTCCTTTCCCTTCCCTGTCCCCAAAACACTATGCAATCTGATATAGGCTATATTTGTACAATCATATTAAGCACATTTCCACATTAGTCATATTGTGAAAAAAGAATCATAACAAAGGGGAAAAACAACAAAAAAGAAAAAAAAGAGAAAATAATATGCTTCAATCTGCATTCAGACTTCATAGTTCTTTCTCTGGATGTGGATAGCATTTTCCAACATGAGTGTAAATGAACCCAATTGTATGTATGTATAATCTTTGCTCCTTGACCTAGTTCAGATAAGATTAAGGTTCAACTGTTGGCTGCTCCCCCCATCTTCCCCTCCTTTGTATAAACTCTTCTTTGCATGCCCCATTTACGTGAGGTAATTTTCACCTTTCTTCTTCTCCCTTACCCCCCTCACTCAGTGCATTCTTCTTTCTCTCTCTTCCATTCTTCTTTTGAGATCCTCTCAAAATAATAGAATCACACCCAGAGCCTCTAAGTAGACTTCCTCTAAAACCTCTGTCAGTGACAAAGTTCTTGATGAGTACATACATCATCTCACATAAAAGCATAAAAAGTTTAACCTTGTTTAGTTCCTTACTATTTCTCATTCTTTACCTTTATATGCTTCTCTTTAGTCTTATGTCTCAATGTCAAATATTCTGTTAAGCTCTAGTCTCTTCATCAGGAAAGCTTGAAAGCCTCTATTTGATTAAATATCCATTTCTCCTCCCTTTAGGATTATACTCAGCTTTACTGAGTAGGTTACTCTTTGATGTAATCTCATCTCTTTTGTATTCCAAAATATCATGTTCGAAGTCCTCTGTTTCTTTATTATAGCTCCTAAATTTTGTGTGATCCTGATTGTGGCTCTATGGTATTTAAATTCTTTCTGGCTGCTTGTAGAATTTTCTCCTTGATCTGGGAATTCTGGGTTTTGATTATAATATTCCTGGGAATTTTTATTTTGGCATTTAGTTCAGGAGGTGACTGATGGATTTTTTCAATTTCTATTTCAATTTTCAATTTCAATTTCTACTTTGTTTTGTTTCTAAGATATTTGGGCAATTTTCCCTGATAATTCCTTGAAATATCAAGTGTAGGCTCTTTTTTTGTTCATAGCTTTCAGGTAGTCCAAACATTCTTAAGTTATCTCTCCTTAATTTATTTTCCATATCAGTTGTTTCCCCTATGAAGTATTCCACATTGTTTTCTATTTTTGATTTTTTTTATTTTATTTTACTTTTTCTTGATGTTTAATGGAGTCATTAGCTTCCATTTGGCCAATTTTAATGGGAACTATTTTTCTTCAGCAAGTTTTTTTAAACCTCTTTAACAAGCTGTCCATTCTATTTCCATATTTTCTTGCGTAGCTCTCACTTCTTTCCCCAGATTTTTTCCTCTACTCCTCTTATTTTTTTAATTCATTTTTTGGCTCTTTTTTCATTTTTTTTAAATTTTCTAGGAATTCTTGTCAGGCTTGCATCCAATCTACATTTTCTGAGTCACCACTCTGCCCTTGGGCTCAGAGTTGCATAGCTATCTTTCTGGAACTTGTTCCTTGCTCCTAACACAAGCAGGGCCCCTTTTCTCTTATGAACACTCCTCTCCTTTCTGGAACTGTGACATTTTATCTGGGAGACTGTTTATGCACAAGCAGAAAGCTCCCTGAAAGAAGACTGAACACTATCTTTCCAGTTTATTGTTCTATGGTGCCACGTAGAACCCTCACTTCAGCAAAGGAGTGGGTGGCATTATCTTATATCTCTTCTACATAGACAAACTTTTAAAAAAATTTTGAAACATTAATTTTCAATTAATCTGTGGCTGTTCTGTCCATTTGCATTATTGAATTCATTGTGTTTATTATTTTCTTGGCTCTGCTTACTTTACCTCATGTAAGTTACATAAGTCTTCTCAAGCTTATCTGGACTCACCATATTATTTTCTTACATCAGAATAATCTTGTTACATTCAGATCTACAATTTGTTAAGCCTCCCCAGTTGATGACTGTCTACTTTGTTTTCAGATCTTTGCTACCACAATAATGTTACTATAAGTATTTTGATATATATATGAAACCTTACTTTTTGAACTTGGACCTGATTGGGGGATAGTTGCTAAGCAGTGGTACCTTAAAGAGATTATTTCTAAAAGCAACAAGTTTTCTTTCAGAAGAACAGACTTGACCTTATAACAGACAGCAATCTTATCTTGTTATTCTGATTTACCAGTGTTTCTTAAAGAATTCCACTTTGAATTCTCTGATCATGAATTCCTTGGCTTAACTGCTGTCAGAGCTCTTCTGGCAAAGGCTGTGACCTTTTGCTATATGTGTTTTAAAGATTAAGCTAGATAGCCACTGAGGTCTTTTCCAATTCTGTGATTCTGAGTATGTGACTGAAATGATTGGGGTGGGAGGGACAAATATAATGAATTTAATTTTAGATGAGTTAGATATGAGGTGATAGAGCAGCAAGTTTAATGTGAATAGAGGTATCAAATTTAAAAACCAGAAAGAGACTTTATAGACTTTCTAATCCACACATCTTCTCCCCCTGATTTCCTGACACAATTGGCAATATTGATATTATTATCACCCTCTACATCTACATGAGTCTCATTTTCTCCAATCTAAATAATTAAACTTCCTTTAAATTGAATTTTCTCTCATACTTGGGCAAGCATCTTCTTGGTTAAGACTCATCTGCAGACTCAGCCTAAGAATTTCTTCATATTTCACGGACTTAAGGATGGCGATCACACAGTAGTGACTGAGTTCCTTCTTCTGGGATTTCCTATTGGTTCAGAGATGCACATATTTCTCTATGGAGTCTTTCTGTTGTGTTATGGTCTCACTCTGCTGGGGAATGAGATAATTCATCTGTCTCTACACCCAACTCCACATGCCCATGTGCTTTTACTCTAAAACCTGATCATTGTTGATATTTCTTATGTTTCAAATAATGTTCTGAAAATACTGTCCTGAAAAAAACAAAATCATTGTTGATATTTCTTATGCTTCAGATGATACTCAAGCCTCCTAAACAAAAACAGAACTATCTCTTCTGCTCCCTGTATGATACAGATTTTTCTCTACTTGGCTTTGGAAGAACGGAATGTTTCCTCCTAATAGTGGTGTCTTATAAGAAGTATGTGGGTATCTGCCACCCCCTCAGATACTCTGTCATCATGAGATTGAGAGTCTGCTCTGTTCTACCATCATGTCCTGGGCTCATGGTTCTCTTTGGGCCTTGGTCCATGTGATTCCCATCATGAGGCTGCCCTTCTGTGGGCCTCAGGAAGTCAACCACTTCTTTTGTGAAATTCCATCCATATTCAAGTTGGCCTATGCCAACACCTGACTTAACCAAACCATTGTCTTTATTACTTGTGTTATAGTTTTACTGGGGCCTTTCTGTTTGTTCTTCATCTCCTTCATGCATATCATCTGTGCTATATTAACCATCCAGTCTGGGGTTGGAGGGAACAAAAAGAAAGCCTTCTCCACCTGCTCCTCCCACCTCTGTATTGTTGGACTCTGGCACTGCCATTGTCATATACATGACCTCCCACTCCAGTTGCCTGGAGGAACAATAGAAAATCTTCTCCCTGTTCTCTTGAACCCATCACTGAGTGTCATGATCTACAGCCTGAGGAATGGAGATGTGAAGGGGTCTCTGAGAAGTGTGACGAGAAATGAGAGGATGTGATGAGGGAGAATATGGAGTGTACCACAGGTAGCCTCATCTCATCCTCAACTCTTCTCTCATGCACACCCCATATGTCTATGCAGTTGCCAAATCTTTTATACACAAATACATGTAAACATATATATACACATATACACATTCCCCTATGTGATCTCTCACATAAGTTCCCTTCTACCAATCTTATGACTACTCTCCTCACTCCAGCCCTCATAATCTCTAACCTGAATTATTATAGTATCCTCCCAGGTGATCTCCCTACCTCCTATCTCCCCTCTCCAATCTATTCACTATCTGACTTCCAAAGCAATCTTCCTAAATCATGAATGTAATCATGCCATCCCTCCTCCCCCTTATACAAATTCCTTTGCCTCCTTACCACCTCTAAGGTAAAATTTAACATCTTTTCTTAGGCATTTAAAACTCTTAGCAACATTGTCACTTTTTAAATTTTTCCCATTTTCTTACATTCTGCCACCCTCTGCCCACTTCATGATCCAGCCATACAGGCCTGCTTAATGTTCTTTGCATATGATACTCCATTTCTCATCTCCATGCCTTTGCACTGGCTGTTCCCCAATACCTCCCTCCCAATTTCTGACTTCTGGAATTCTAAACTTCCTATAAGGATCATTTCAAAAGGTCCTAGTTGCTATCACCCTTCTTACTTTCCATCAACTCTGTATTTATCTTCTAAGTTCTGATGTGTATATATACACATATATGTATATATACATATACCCACATATATTTATATATATACATATATATACACAAACACATATATACTATATATATATGTATATACACATATATACACACATGTTTATATACACACACATAAATTTATATATCTGTGCCTACACACATGTACACACAGAGATTTTGTTGCTCTTGTGGTTGCGTTATTTCAGTTGTGTCTAACTCTTTGAGATCCCATCTTGACAGAGATACTGGAGTGGTTTGACATTTCCTTCTCTGGTTCATTTTACAGATGAGAAACTGAGGGAAACAGGGTAAAGTGACTTGCCCAAAGTCATACATCTTGTAAATATCTGAAGCCAGATTTGAACTCAGGAAGATGAATCTTCCTGACTCCAGGCGCTACTGAATTCATTGGATTTGCCTTGGGAAGATGGTGAAATTGGCAAATTCTGCAAGTTATCTTCCTGCTTGTGAATCACCATTCAATTTGACTCCGCCACTGTGCCACCTACATGTACACGAACAATAAGTATGTATGTGCCTACCTGTGTCACCTATGCACAGCACACATGTACATAGATATATATGTATGCATACATATGCTTATGTAAATACATAAACATACATATATAATATGCATATGTGTGTATAGTTTCCCCAATTAGAATGTAAGCTCCTTGAGGCCAGAGACTATTTTTGCCTTTTCTTTAAACTAGATAGCGCTTAGCAATTAGAGATGGTGACAACATCACCCTCTAGGTGATGGAGTGGATACAGAGATGGAATTGGAATCAAGATCTGAATTCAAATTCTGCCTCAGATACTTCCTAGAGATGTGAGTCTGGGCAAGTTTATTTAACCACTTCTGCCCCGTGATGATTTGCTTTGGTTGATTGTAAGTTTTGGGACAAGGGAAGGTTTATTGGGGAGGGGTAGAATCATTGGCAAGTGATATTTATATAAAAAGGGAAAATATGTAAATAAAACATTAAAAATAGTAATTCAAATGAGGAAACAGAGATCCACATATCATAAGGAACTCATTCAATATCACACACCAAGGTAGTGGAAGAGCCGGATGTAAAATCTGGACCGCTTCTAGCCTTCAGAATTTGGTATCTTTATAGAAACAATCCTTTGCCATGGCTACATCCAGATATAATAACAGGATTTTTAAAATTCAGAGATAATTTAAACCACATTATACCAGCATGTGTAGTCCTCAGATTCCCTGAGCTGTATTGCCAAATATATCTTTTATTATTCCACAGATGAGAGGTCAGTATTAGTCACCCACTCAGAGAAAAAATCTGTTTTTATAGTGTTGCACTCCTTTAGTGATGGAGAAAATTCAGTTTCCCTTAACTGAAAAAGAAGATCTCAATCCAAAGGCAAACTTTCCTCATTGATTTGTGACTTCTAACAAATTCTCTA
This sequence comes from Phalanger gymnotis, assembly GCA_028646595.1. Lineage (NCBI taxonomy): Eukaryota > Metazoa > Chordata > Mammalia > Diprotodontia > Phalangeridae > Phalanger > Phalanger gymnotis. The sequence continues at coordinate 80,368,378 of CM053623.1, read as the reverse complement.
AGAATTAGAGTCTAACGAACCCCTTTGGAGTCTCTGACTCTTCTCCATTTTTTTATGCGAGGCAATCAGGATTAAGTGACTTGCCCAGGATCACACAGCTAGTAAGTGTCAAGTGTCTGAAGCTGGAGTTGAACTTAGGTCTTTCTGACTCCAGGGCCAGTGCTCCATCTACTGTACCACTTAGCTGCCCCTGACTCTGTAGACTTTCAAGATCCTCTGTACTGACTCCCTGATACTATCCTCATAGCCTCTGGTGACTTTGGATCCTGGCTCTAATTTCTGAGATGTGGAACTTGGAGTGATTTTCTGGTATAAGGATCCTGGATTCAAATACATTTGTCTATCAGCTTAGGTGCAAGGGATGTGGGTGGTGGCACCTAGTGTTAAGAAAAAGAACATGAAATGTAAATGTTAATGTCAGCTTCATCCAGTAAGGTTGATATATGGGCTCTGCCTCCCCAAGCTCCCAAATAACCTGTTTGAGAAATGTTCTGGTGGGGGTGGTTAAGTTTAAGCATCTGACACACCATGTGTATTCACAAAATTAAAATAAGTCCAAATACTTGAGGGAAAATAATATGTGATGTGGTCTCAGGCGTATGACTTGTTATCATTTGAGTTTCCTTTGTGTATATACTTTTCTATGTCACCTGCTTCAGATCTTCTCCCCATGCGCCCCATAGAGACAGACTGACATTCCTGGTCCCTCCAAAGGGAAGAGATAGATGTTCCTCCTTAATAGAATTCTCAGGAGTGCCTGGGGGTGGGGAGGAGTAGGATTGATTAGAGGATAAAATCTTTGCTAATGGTGTTTATTGTATAGAATTCTAGGGGTACTTCCTCAGACTCTCTCCGGTTGTGGATTGATTCATTTAAGGGGTCCATCTCTCATAGAAATTGCAAAAGGGCTGAGAATTTTCAGACCCATATTAAAATCTTTCCCTACTTATGTAGATACAGATCTAGTTTTGAAATTACTACTCAGCATACACCACAGTAAGTAAGAGTTCCTTTTGTACTGGAAGTTGTTAAAGAGGAAGTAAGTGGGGTCACCATGGATAACTGAAGTCACTGGATTTGCTCTGTGAAGATGATGCAAGTGGCAATTTCTGTAAGTTGTCTTCCTGATTGAGAGTCTAAATACAATTTGAGTCAGAAATTATTACCAAAGATAAGAGCCTATGGTTAAACTTTAGGCATGGGATCTTCCATCTTTTCATATGGACCATCACAGGAAGCAGAAGGGTAGAGGTTTAAAAATAAATTAATTCATCTCAATCGTTTTATAAGGATTGAGATCCAGAAGATGAAGTGACTTCGTTTTAGTAAGTAATATGTAGCTGAGTTGGGGAAAGCTGGGATTTGAATTCAGATCTTCTGATTCCCGGTTAAGCATTCTCCACAGTGCTCGGCTTTCTACGTTCCTCCACAGTGAATGATTGGTGGCCACCAGGCACTGAAGTGAGGGAGTGAATCCTCCTATCCCCATAGATGATCATTCCTGAGCTGCTTCTGGTAATGACTGCTTACCTCTCCCACACTGCAAAAGTAGCCTCTATAAGACAATAAACAAAGAAAAAAGCATGACTCCTTCTTTAGCTATGACACAGTGGGGTAAGTGCTAGAGTTGAGCTCAGAAGGTCTGGGGCTTGATTCTTAGAACTGTAACTTACTGGCTGGAAAGTATTTTATCTTCTCTAGGTCTTAGTTCCCTCATCTTTACAATTAAAGCATTGGGCATCCCTTCTACCTCTAACAACCTATAAATCCTCCTCTCTATAGTACAGGAAAGAGGTAGACGGGCCCTGTTAGCAGCATCATGGGGTTAGTAGCTAACTACCAGAAACAAATACTCTTGCTTTCGTTTCTTGTGATCCCTTTCACATGGTAAATTTTTGCAAAGCTAAAGTTAACAAGTGACAATAAATGTCACAGGAAAGCAGGAAGAGAGTGAATGTGAGGATCAAACCAAAAAGTGAGAAAAGTATCTGCAAAGTGGAAAATACATCTGTTTTCAGGGGAAAAACACCCAAAATTGTAGGAAAGATTTTTCATAATTTGTTGCCTGTCTGTGTTGATGAAATACATTAAAAACTCAGAGTTGGAACCTCTGGTCTTGGCAACTGAAAAGGAGTGTTTTAAAAGGGAGAAGAAAGAGTTTATGATGAAACATGAGTAAATGGTACCATTTTAAAAAATAAAGAAGGGGAGAAAGTTTTGGTGGAAAGAAGATAAGTATAGTGAAGACATTATGAACTTGCTGTGCTGGTGTGTTATCTTAACAGAGATGTCCATTAGGCAAATGGAGTTGGGAGCCTGGGGCTTGTGATAAATGTGCAGGTTGGAAATGAAGATTTGGAGATCATTTGCATTGAGTTGATATTTGAAGCAGTGAGGATGGATGAGATTTTTAAGGCACTGGGTACATATAGAGAGGATCTGAGCATTTAAAGTAATTTGAAATCTAGGCCTCGCCTGCATTTTTGGGTAAGCTGTTCTGTTACTAACCGCCCCCCCCACATACTCTGCAAACCAGTGCACTCTCTACCAGCAAAACTGGCTTGCTTCCATGTTCTCCTACTTCAATGCACTTGAATTGGCTACCTCTTATGCCTGGGAAAGACAGTTTCTTCATCTCTACCTATACTCTGTTTTCGGGGCTCAGCTCATGTGTTACCTCTGATGGGAAACCTCATTTGATATTCCTGGTTCTCAGTGCTTTTGCTTTCTTCCAATTATTATGTATATGTCTATTTACATGTGGCAAACTCCTTAAGGGAACAATTGGTTTCCATTTTGTCTTTAAATTTCCTAGAACTTAGAACAATGCCTTGCTCATACTTAGTAAATTCTCAATGGATTGAATTGAATTGGAGAATATAAGAGGGATACATAGAGAACCTTGGGAAATGCCTATGTTAATGGAGAAAGAAGAGCCAATGAACAGAGAAGATTCAGTTAAAAGAGGTGTGAGGAGAATGAAGAAAGTAGTTTCTCAGGATCCAAGGAAAGAAAGCGTATCAAGAATAGCAAGGTGGTCAACAGTGACCTTTGAAAATGAAATTTAGAAATATCTCTTCCATAGGCCCCACTTTCTCCTCTGACACTGCATCCACTCTGAGGCAGCCCTTTATCACGTCATGCCTAGACTGTTAAAATAGCCTGCTTCAAGTCTCTCTCCCTACTGTAATCTATTCTCCACTAGATGCCCTATTAAATGGTGAGTAGGAGAGTATATTCTCTTCCAAAGGTATTCCCCCAATAAACATAACTCCAAGGTGGTCATCTTGTCTTGGGAACCTAGAATTACCAGTGTAAGGTAGCTTGGAGTGAGTGATCCAACAGAGAAAGCAAATTGGTGTTAAAATGCTCATAAAAGATGTGTGAGTCACTGCAATAGGTAGACATAACTTACCAGACATATAACAAAATAAATTCTTAAAAATTCAGCTAACATATAGAACTGCATTTGAACTTTGAATCAAATTTAGGCTTTATTCAATAATTAGTATGTATCTTCATTTATTCCTCAGCTCTGTTTTTACTGCATTATTTGTGGATGGGATAATTTCCGTCATAAAGACATGGAGAACAATCAAACTCTGATCACAGAATTCATCCTGCTAGGATTTCCTATTGGCCCTGAGATGAAGCTTTTCCTTTTTATTGTTTTCTCTCTGCTTTATATTCTCACCCTTCTGGGAAACGCAGTGATATTAGGTCTCATCTGTTTGGACTTCAGACTTCACACTCCAATGTACTTCTTCCTCTCACATTTGGCCATCGTTGACATCTCCTATGCTTCCAACAATGTCCCAAAGATGCTGGCAAACTTTCTGAACAAAAATAGGACCATCTCATTTGGTCCATGTATGACACAGACCTTTTTATACATGGCTTTTGCCCACACAGAATGTCTTATCTTGGTGGTGATGTCTTATGATCGCTACGTAGCAATATGTCACCCCCTCAGATACACTGTCATCATGAGCTGGAGATTGTGTACCACCTTAGCCATCATTTCCTGGTTGTTTGGCTCTTTGTTGGCCCTTGTGCATGTGCTTCTCCTCTTGAGGCTGCCCTTTTGTGGGCCCCAAGAAGTCAATCATTTCTTCTGTGAACTCTTGTCTGTACTCAAGCTTGCCTGTGCAGACAACAGGCTAAATCAACTTGTGATCTTTATTGCTTCTGTATTTATCCTAGTGGGGCCCCTCCTCTTGGTCCTAGTCTCCTATATGCACATTCTCCGTGCTATCTTGCGGATCCAGTCTGGGGAGGGGAGAAAGAAAGCCTTTTCTACCTGTTCTTCCCACCTCTGTGTGGTTGGGCTCTTCTTTGGTAGTGCCATTGTCATGTACATGGCCCCTAACAGCAGTCATCCTGAAAAACAGCAGAAAATTCTCTCTCTGTTTTATAGCCTCTTTAATCCTACACTGAACCCCCTGATCTACAGCCTGAGGAATTCAGAGGTGAAGGGTGCTCTAAGGAGAACACTAGGGAAGGACAGATCAGTGTGGGGTACTGCATAGAGCATCTGTGAATTGAAGGAGTCTTGGAAATATCTTGGTTTATTTGAAAAGTGGGGACATCATTTACTCTGATGCTTACAATTCTTGTCAATGACAATGCTTGTATACCCAGTCAACCAGAATTTACTAAATACCTTCCACGTATGAGAACAGCCCCAGCACAACCCTCGTTCAAAGAATTTGCAAGCTTTTCACTCTCCCTCACCTCCAATTCATACATTTTCTTTCTCCCCAAAGTACCTAGATATTTTAGAAATCGTAGAATTCTGAAGTTATGTTTCTCCCATTTAAGTATTTTGTAGCCATTTCAAGCCTATGCTGGAAGTCACTCAACAAGGGCAGAAAAATCTCTAGAACTTGAGGAATGCAGAAACAATGGGACACCCCAAGAAGAGGTGTTTTAGAATGAACATCATTTCATCTGAGAATCTTCGAATTGTCCCTTGGCTTCCTCTGAATGCAGAATATGTGTATTCAGTCCACTCTAACTTTGTTTGCCATGAGGGCCCTGAATAGCTACCCCATCCCCGTACTTCATACTCTCCCTCAGTAGGATAGACCTACAATCACGGAATAAGGTTATGGGGATTCACAGCATCTGAATGGATTCAGAATAGCTCTGTGAAAGAGAAGGGATATTTCTTTATGTGGGTTACTTTTCAGTTGTTTGTAGATGATAGAATTGAAGCTCTAGTTATTTTTATTTGGGGGCCACTTTCTTAGAAAGTAAGACTTGTATCCTTTCAAAGAATATATCATGGTGCTGTAAATGTCAGGGGAAATAGCAGAATTGGAATGCAAAGGTCCATATTCAAACCTGGGCATTCCAGACTTTCAGCCCTGTCCTCTTCCCCTTGATGTTGCTCTTTCTCTGATACAATGCTGTTCCAAAAGCTTGAGATTTCTGAAGAAGTGTCAAAACATTTGAAAAGTGTTATTTGATGTTCCCCAAGAATGACAAGATGGACCAAAAACAATATATAAAAATAAGTCTGTAGGAAGGAGTTTAGTAATTCCCTCTCCTATTTATTTATAGCTTACCCAGAAAATACAGCAATAGAAACCAGTTAACATCCCTGGCACAAATCAATGGGGAAATCTAGATGATGAGAGCACATTTTATTTTTAGACTTATCAGTTTAAGTGAAATGAAAGGCTTGCTACGCTTATTGGATTCATTTGGGAAGCAGCCAGATCCTATTTTAAAGGGGGAATTAAAGAAAAAAGGGATGCTTTGTTGGGATTACTTGCAGTGCAGAAAGGAGAAACAAAGGCCAAGCAGGTGGATGTTGAAACATCTTGCAATTTGGAAATGCAAAACTATTATGTAGAAGAATCCTTCTAAAGTTTCATGGAACAAATAATGATTTAGCATTTAATTGTGGAAAATTTTCAAGACAATAGGTGAGATTTATTGTTGAAAAATACAACAAAATCTGTGATTTTTCACCCATAGAGGCTGAAAGTTCCTTTGGACTTTGGATAAAAACACATGAGAATGAGACTTTTAGAGGAAATCCATTGAAATACTAATACCGTTGCTTTCTTTGACGTTACAAAAACTAACCTTCTCTCTATACTTGGCAATTAGTGGTAACTTATACATTACTTATGAATACCTGAATGACTGGGAAATTTTGAAGAAGTGGAAAGATGAGTCTCTGTGGTTCAGAAACCTTATGAAATATCAATTCACTATTGTAGGTTTATTCTAATCCTTCTATTCTTTAATATTTTGTGGTATATTTGATAGTATTGATAGTATTGCTTACCTAATAGCACTGATACTTTTAAAGACATTAGATCTGAAGACTCAGCATCCCATGCTTCATGGAATATAAGATCATAAGTAGGTTTTAGAATACATAATAATTGGGACATATGTTATCTTACTGGACATATATCCAAAATATGATGGAGAATCACTGTGTCATATCAATACTTATGAGCACTATGTATTAAATCTACTTGTTTGTGTAGGAATGGATGACATTGGCACCCATCTGTGATAGGATTTTTGTCCTTTATGGTTGAGATCTACTTCTCTTTACTATGGGGTGTTATAGAGCCAAGACAGGATAACACCTACATGGTATCTTCTGAGTCTGTCATATGAATCATATTAGAGATACAATGCTTTGAGCTTTAATTCTGTATCACCAGCATGTACTACAACAGCTTGTGCAAATATAGGTTCTAAATAATTTTTTCTTGGAATTGGATTAGATTACCTACCTTCTCTAACACTTTAAACGTCTCTCTTATACCCTAACCTCCTTTTCCCTACCCATTATCATTTAAGGTTTTAATATACAATCCAATAGTTTAAATATACAAATTTTTAAGTTAAGAATAAAAGTTTACAAGTAATTTTACTGTTTCTATTTAAACAAGAATGTATAATTTTAAAATTTACCTTGAACTTTTAGAGTTAGGTCAATTGACAAGGGAAGCCTAAAAGCCAGTGCTCTACACACAGAAATAGAATTAATAAATTTTTGTTAAATGAATAAACTGAAGAATGAATGAAAGTCTCCTTGATATACAATAGATTATCTTAAAGGATCCTGTAAATAAGAAATATTATTTTTAAGGGATTGGGATGGCATCATTTCACAACGTTTGAAAGTTATATATGAGCCATCAAGAGGCAGTTTACACACATACACATACACACATATACACACACATTCACACACACGCACGCACAAGCATGTGTGGATGTTGTGAGAGATAAAGTTAATATGTCCTCTTATTTCTGCTGTATTAACTTTACAACATAATTAAGTTTATGTTGCATTGTTTTTTTCATATTTTAGCACCTGCCCAAACTAACCCCACTCTAAATTGTGGTCTCTCAAACCCTGAACTGGATGAATAATATGATCGCCCCTAGACCCCCCAGGGGTACTTGCTTGCCAAGTATTTTAAGCTGGGACTGCTTTTTTGTTTACCTGTAAACAGGTATATACGGGGTGTATAGGCATATTTGCTCCTCTCATATGAGGGCTTGCCAAACCCTTGTTAGGGCTGCTCATTCATCTTTAGTGTTTTCCTGACACCCAACTCTCACCTGTGGCTCCAAGAAACTGTAGCATTCATAGCAGCAACACCCTGCTAAAACCACCTTGGCAGACAAGCTAACCAAGGGTTAGAGGGTGACCAAGGGGCCTCAAACCTATCCACGAGTTACAGCGATGTCTACCCCAAACATATGAAGACTTCCCCTTGTGGAATGGGGAGCTCAGAACAATTTGTTCCAATGCCCATGAAGGTGCCTGAAGCTAGTGTTATTGACCTCTTAGAGCTTGGTCAGATATCAAAGAAGCCAAGGTCATCCACTGTATCCTGGGCCATTGCTGACAGTCTTGACTTTTGTCTTGCCACTGGATTTTGATATCTCTAGAAGAGAGAGTGAGGCCGACAATTTTGTGCAACTCTGCCTCACTTAAATGCAATTTACATGGAAGTCAAGAAATCACTTCCTGATGTCCTTGGTCTTCTTTGAAAACAAAGGGTGGAGAACAATGACAACCTGTAAACAGAAGCCAGTCTAAGCTGCCCCCCCCACCAAGGGGCAGGTTCTATTCCCTTGTCTCTCCTTATAAAAATAGAGGTGGTTTGGTCTCCCCAAGGGGACAACTAACCTGGTGATCATGATTGGAGTGGTTCTGATTTTCTTGCCAAGGTTACTAGAGACAGTTAAGGTTCATAAAGCAATCAACATTCCTTAATTGTCAAAGAGGGGAAAGATCAGCCTGAAGGCCTACCCACTTTCCCCAGTAGCAGACAATTGTAAAGGCTTCTCAACTACCCCGACCCCTTCTTTTCCTCTGTCTCAATTAAAAAAAAATGGATTTTTCCATACCATCTGGATCCCTGGTCTTGCTGAAGTGGGCAGAGTGCCACGTTTTATTAACAGCTATGTGTGTCACTGTTAATAAACTGTTATTTTCCCCAGAAAAATTCCTCAGTTTACCTCAGCTTCCTTTTATTCACCATGGTATTTACATATGACACCTATGTACATATAGTTATCTATTTTTTTTTCCTTGAAGAATTTCTTTTGTTAATTTTTCAAATAGGAAGAGAAAAATCACAAGTTTTCATGCAAAGGGGAGAGGGAGAGAAGAGAAAATATTACTGATGGGAAAGGTTAGGATACCTCATAGGAAGAATTATTGATCTACAAGGAGAGACAAGAGAAGAAATTGAGAACACATACGGATTACTTGGGGAATTTTCAAGTAGTTTTGGGGAAGAATAAATGAGGATGCTAAAAGATAGAGTGAAAAGGGGAAAGAAAATGGAAGAGCAGAGAAATAATAAGAGAGAAAATTACAGAAAGGAAGAAGAAAAGAGACAATCATACCTTATTCCTAATCAGTATTTACATTTAGAGGAGAAAGTCAGAGAGCCTTATCAGTCTACCCTGAATCCTGCATTCTAGGTCAGCAATTGCCCCATCTCCAGGCTCAATGTCAAAATTCCAAGAAGTGGAATTTTAGAGAATTAATTGGGCCTTCAGGACACCTGAAGAAGCTCTCATTTATTATAAAAGACAAAGCGACATATCTCTCCTCTCTGCAGTCCTTTACTATGCTCTCTCTTTACTGAACATTCTCCTCAGGGCACCCTTTACCTCTGCATTCCTCAAGCTTTAGGACATGGAGTTCAGCATAAGGTTGAATAGACTGTATAGAAAGGAAAATAGACAGGGAAAAGACTTTCTGTCTTTCTTCAGGGTGACTCAAGTTTGATGTCAGATTGTACTGGGGATTAATTCATTGTCTTTGATTGAGTCTTATTAGGTGCTAAGCCCCAGGCCCAAATGCCCATCTAGGTGCTAAACCTATGTGGGTGTGAACTGGTAACTAAGGTGGGGCCCCAGGTGGGGCCAGTGAAGCGAGGTGCTAACACCAGAGCCAATCATAAAAGCCTAAGTTCTGGTTGCTCAAGACATTTGATGATGTCTGAAAGTGTACAAAAAGGGAGAATGGAGCTATTTGCCTAGGGCTCTCACTCTTGGTGGTACGCTGATGTGGAGACTCCTGGCAGCTGTAAGGGCCTTCCAGCTGAACTCAGGTGTTGATGGTTCTCCTGGTAACTATGATGTTGATGTTTGTGATTAGTTTGTATTTGCTCTGAAGTTCAGAGTGCTGGCTTTTCTCCCTGAGCTGAGTGAATGACATTTGTATGCTGTATTAAATTGAGATTGTTAACCCCTCAACGTTGCTTTCCTTAGTAAAGCAGATCAAAAGAACCTGGGCTTGCAGCGTTCTGTGAGCTGGTTGTTGTTGATTTTACACCCCCACAGCAGCTGCTAGCCAGATTGTTGAAACACAGATACATGATGATGGCATTGCCAAAGAAGAGCCTGGATCCCCAGAATGACATGGAAGATGTTTGTGTAAGAAATAAGAATTAAGGAGAGGGCCCAACTAAGAGTACAATTTGGTCAAGAGACACACTAGCACAGGCACACTTAAATATAGTATTGCACAAAAGTGATTGACTTCCCAAGGCCCACCAAAAGCAGCATCAGTATGTGAATCACATAGACTAAAGCCAGGAATGGACCATATGTCTAAGAAAAGATGGTCAGTACAACACACAATCTCTCTGCTACAAAAACGTTAGAAAAAATGAATAATTACACTGAAGAGAATGATGACAGAAAGACAATTTATAAAAATATATAGAATGCAATTAAAGTGTTATTTATAGGAAAAGTTACAGAACTTTTAAAGCATATTAAAATAGAAAACAAGGATTAGCACACCACAGGAAGTAATAGAAAAAAATCTTACTTACTACTTCCATATCCTGTCTAACTATGTGTTAAGATAGCCTATGTGTCCTGTGCTGAGTTATGGGATACAGATACTCGGCTCTATGATGGCCTCTTTGTATGCTGGTTTTGACTTCTTCAAGGAGAAACTGTGAGTGTATCTATACTAACAACCTACACATGAATGAAGCAAAAAATGCCCAAGTGATTTCTGTGAGGTGAGAGAGTGTCAATAACTTTATTGCTATGCCATTGTGTTTAAGGATTTTCCTTTTCTGAGAAGTCATCTTTTTGTTTCCTACTCAATCTTGGGCCTTCCATCTTTTCAAATTGTTGAGGGAGCAACTCTTGCCTCTACTTTATGTATTGGAATCTTTGGATATTACAGTTCTATGAGGTAAGTAAAAAGGAACCTATCCACCCTGTGGTTTGCATTTCAGACTTATAATATACCACATATAGTTCATATCTATTTATGTGGCCATGTGAAAGATTAACTATCTACATATTACTCTTTGGAATAGATTGCATGCTACAGAGGAGCTTTTTGCAAAGTTCACAAGAGAAACAGACTCCCCAAAGTATTACAATGCATAGATAGATAATCAGTCAGTAAGCATTTATAAAATATTCATAATGTGTCAGGCACTGGGGAATACAAAGAAAAGCAGTCCTTTCCCGTAAAGAATTCACATTCATTTTTTTGTTTTTTTAATATATTATTATTTCCAATTACATGTAAAAACCATTTTAACATTCTTTTATTTTTTTCTAATTTTGAGTACCAAATTCTCACCTTCCCTCCCCACCCCACTCCACCTCCACTGAGAAGGCAAGCAATTTGACATGGATAACCTAGATAACTACATACATAGTCATGTAAAACACATTCCAGTATAAGTCATTCTGCGAAAGAAAACACAGACCAAAAAATCCAAGAAAAATAAAGAAAAAGTAACTTTGATCTGCATTCAGGCTCTACCAGGTCTCTGGAGATGGACAGTACTTTCATCAAAAGTCCTATAGAATTGTCTTGGATCATTGTACACTGAGAATAGCTAAGTTATTCATAGTAGAGCATCATACAATATTGCTGTTACTGTGTACAATGTTATTCTGGTTCTGCTCATTTCACTTTGCATCAATTCACATAAGCCCAGTTTTTTTTTCCTGAGAGCATCCTGATCATCATTTCTTAAAGCATAATAGTATTCTATCACAATCATATATGACAATTTGTCTAGCCATTCCCTAGTTAATGGACATCCTCTCGATTTCCAATTCTTTGCCACCACTAAAAGAGTTGCTATAAATATTTTTGTACACATAGGACCCTTTCCTTTTTGTTTTTTTTTTTATTTCTTTGGGATACAGACCTAGTAGTGGTATTGCTTGGTCAAAAGGTATGCATGGTTTTATAGCAACTTGGCCGTATTTCCAAATTGTTCTCCAGACTGGTTGAATCAATATACAACTTCACCAACAGTACATTATTGTTTCGGTTCTCCCAGATCCCCTCCAATATTTGTCAATTTCCTTTTCTGTCATATTAGCCAATCTAACAGGTGTAAGGTAGTAGATCACAGTTGTTTTAATTTGTATTTATCTTATCAATAATGATTCAGAGCATTTTTATGTGACTATAGATAGCTTTGATTATTTTATCTGCAAGCTACCTATTCATACCTTTTTACCCTTTATCAATTGAAGAATATCTTTTACTTGTATAAATTTGACCTAGTTTTCTATATGTTTGAAAAATCACGTCTTTATCAGAGAAACTCAGTGTAAAATATTTTTTACAGTAATGATTATCAACTATGTATTTCCCTCCATCTTGTTTTCCCCTTGTGTATCCTACTCTCTTCTTTTACTCTGTCCATTCTCAAAAGTGTTTTACTTCTGACTTTCACCTCCTCAAATGGCCCTCCCTCCTATGAGCTCCCCAACTTTTCTTATCCCTTTCCCTTCATACTTTCCTGTGTGGCAAGGTAGATTTCTATGCCCAACTGAATGTGAATATTATTCCTTCCTTGAGACAATTCTGATGAGAGTAAGGTTCATGTCCCCTCCTCCTTGTTTCCTCCATTTTCACCTCCATTGTAAAGCTCTTTCAGGCCTCCCGTGTCAGATAATTTATCCTATTCTACATCTCCCTTTCCCCTTCTCCCATTGTATTCTTCTTTCTCATCTCTTAATTTTATTTTTTAAATAATCATATCATCATCTTCAATTCACATCTCTGCTTTTTGTCTATGTATACTCCTTCTAACTGCCCTAATAATGAGAAAGTTTTTAAGAATTATAAACATAATTTTCCATGTAGGAATATAAACAGTTTAACTATATCAAATCCTTTATGATTTCTCTTTCCTTTTTACCTTTTTATGTTTCTTTTGCATCTTTTCTGAAAATCAAATTTTCTATTCAGCTCTGGTCTTTTCATCAGGAGCACTTGAAAGTCCTCTATTTGAATGTCCATTTTCCCTTAAAGGATTATACTCAGTTTTGCTGGATTCTTCTTTGTAATCCTAGTTCTTTTGCTTTCCAGAACATCATATCCCAAGCCCTGTGATCCTTTAGTGTAGAAGCTGCTAAATTGTGTGTTTTCCTGGCTCTGGCTCCACTATATTTGAATTGTTTCTTTTTGGCTGCTTGTAGTATTTTCTCCTTGATCTGAGGGGTCTTGAATTTGGTTATAATATTCCTTGGAGCTTTCATTTGGGGATCACTTTCCAAAGATGATCAGGGAATTCTTTTGATTTCTTTTTTACACTCTGGTCCTACAATATCAGGGCAGTTTTCCTTGATAATTTCTCAAAAGATGATGTCTAGATTCTTTTTTTGACAGCTGTATTTATATCATCTATTGTCTATATTTATGTCTATATCTGTCCATTTTACCAACAAGCAAAAGTCCTATAATGTGCACTTGTGCATGTGTGTGAATGAGTGAGTGTGTGTGTGCATGTGTGTGTATGGGGCAGCTAGGTGGCACAGTGAACAGAGCGGAAGGCCTGGAGTCAGGAAGACTCATCTTTATGAATTCAAATCTGGCCTCAGACACTTATTAGCTTTCTGATCTTGGGCAAGTCCCTTAACTCTGTTTGCCTTAGTTTCCTCATCTGTAAAATGAGCCGGGAAAGGAGATGGCAAACCACTCCATTAACTTTGTCAAGAAAACCACAAATGAGGTCACAAATGGTCAGGCACAACTTAAAAATAACAAAAAAATCATTATACAATATTACTTGATAAACAATAGTGATAACAGAGGTGGCCAAGTTAGTGCACTCCCTTCCCGACCCAGCAGGCGGGCCTGCGGGAGGCGGCCACAGCATGTGGACCATGGCGTGGAGGCCAGGAAAGCCGGCACCATGAGGATCTACAGTAAAGGCCATCACCCAGAGAGTTTAAGAATTTCTCAGCAAAGATATAAGTCACCTAATTTCAAATAAAAAAGAAGCAAAATATGCTCAGACATTGGGGTGTATTTCTCCTGCCCCAAGTCCGGAATCAACATGTACAGGAGGAAATACTTCACCTCATCCTAGCTGTGATGGAAGTTCATTCAAGACTCCAGATCCAGTATGTAGGAGCACAGGAAAATTATTAGTTGAAAAAGCTATCAAGGAACATGAGTTCACCCCTTCAAATGGTATGCTGGCAAATGCTTTATCCTGGGGAGTGAAAATTCTTCATATTGATGATATTAAATACTATATTGAACAAAAGAAAAAAAAAAGAACTGTATCTGATCAAGAAATCAAGCCCATCACTAAGAGAGGTGGGAAAACGAATAGGTATTCAGAAAACAAAAACAAGAAGGCTCAAAAGGCCATTTGTAAAGGGTGTTACAGACCATTCTACCTTCAGCTGTCCAATATACCTCTTTTAAACTATTCCGTTCCTAAGCCCTGTAGTCCCTTTGATTTGGATAAAACATCTGGTCTGCAGAAACAAGCACAAGCTAAACAAAGGAATAGAATGGGCTGTGAAGCTGATGAAGGGCGCTGCTCTCTACCTCAGAGAGAACAAGAAGAAGGGCTACTGTGAGTGCTGCTCCCAGAGGTACAGGAAGCTTCAGGCTCATCTTCTAAGTGAACAACGCAGATACTTTGCACAAAGTACTCAGTTTCATGTCGAGGATATCATCTCCAAGTTGGTCTATGACTTGGTAGAATACAAACGCAATATATCCAGAAGAGTAAAATGCAGTATTGGATCTTTTGCCCACATCATTGGAAATACTTTTAAAAGGAATGAAACTGAAAAACAGCTGGAATTGCACAGTGTTTCCCCAATGACTCTTGGGGAAATACTACCAAACGTAATAAACCAGTATTTCCAATATGAAGAAAGCAGGGATCCTTCACAGAAGGTTGCTTTAGTTCAGAGCCCATAGATTCATTTGCTTCATGCAATCCATGTCCTTACAACTCAGCAAGCAAAGTCGGGGATCATTTGGATTGTGGGAAATCTTACATAATAAATTCAGCGAAGAAAGACATTGATCTGTATTTGGAACAACTACCTCTGAATAAAGATATGCAGGGATATAGTCCTGAAGTTTCTGAGGAACCAAAAACAGATTGCTACCCATATATCCTAGAGGCATTTATGCACATTTCTGATTTTGACGAAAGAGACAAAAACGTGTCTCAACTAAAATGAAAGTCAGAAGGTACGATTTTTTCCAGATTCCCGTCAGAAGAAAAAAGGCACTAGTTTCCCACACAGGAATGGTTCTTAGTCTTAGAGTCATTAGCAATTCACTAGAGCAACCTACTGGTCAAGCTGAAATAATATCCCATAGTCCTCCTGGTGAAGAACCCAAAGAAGCAGACGTAAAAAGTACAGAAAGTTTACCTTGAAGGAAGCTGCACGTAAAAGTAAAAATGGCATTAGAGAGAAACAAAAAAAGAAGTCAGCAGAAGAATGTCGAATTACATTTAAATAACAAAGCAGAATTTCCTGCTACAAAAGAAGAAAACAGTGTTTGTAGTTCACCAATATAGTCTTTAGTGGAATTATTTCAAACCAGTGAAAACAGTTCTGAGTTTCTGGGTTTTATAAGCTGTGCGGAAAACCACAGTTCACGCGACATGTTAGAGGTTTGGGAGGAAGAAAATGGGAATAGCTTGTTGTCCGTGTTTCTCTCTTACCCATTTTTGACCTCTACATTTACTGGGTTTTAGAGGAGTTTTTTGGTTTTGTTTGTAAATGAATTTTTCAAATTAAATTAATATACCTGAAAATATTTATATATATATATGTAAAAATCTTGTTTTATTATTTGTGTGTCATCTGCACATTTTAATAACCAAATGTAAATATTAAGAATAAAGATGATTATTAGTATTTTCTTTTAAAAATAAATAAATAATAGTGTTTTACCAATCAAAAGGGTAAGAGGATACTTTATATGTCTAATAATAACACATAAATGGAGGAAGCAATGTTTAAAAATTTAATAGGAAATAATGAATACAGGAATAAATTGTGCCTATTATTACTACATTTCAAATCATGTTATAATTTGATAATATAATAATTATAAAATTGTCAGAAAATAGAAAATTCAATCAGCACATTAGACTACATAAACAAGACATAGAATGAAAAGATCCAATACACCCCCAAACACTTATCTATTGGAAGAGGGACTTTATCGGACAAGAACTCCTGAGAAAACAAAACAAAATAAGTTTAGGATAAAATATGTTTAGCCCAATATCTTATACAATATACCACATTAAATTCCAAATGGATAAATGATCCAAAATAAAGCATACAGTAAATATTAAAGAATGACAAGTCATATTTTTCATAACAATGGTTGGATGGAAATTCATAACTAAAAAAGGGATGAAAGAGATTTTAAAAGGTTTAATAGACAATTTTGATCATGCAAAATTCAAAAGCCTCTGCATGGACAAAATCAATGTACCTAGAATAGGAAAGTATTGATTTGGAAAATATTTGTATCAGACATTTCAGACAGAAGTTTCACATACAAAATCTATAGGGAATTGACCCATTTATAACACTGAGTTTTAAACTACTCTAGTAGTTGGGAGTAGTCAAAGGATATCAATGGACAATTTTCTAAAGAAATGTCATGGGTTTTGAAGATGCTTTCCTCATAGTGACATTTGACATTGTGGTAGTTCTGTAAAAGTCCATTGCTCCTACTAATACCTGGCTTTCAGACTCCAGGAAGCCCATGATGTTATTTCAGAGCCTAGACAGACCAGACAGAACTCTTTGTAAAAAAAAAAAAAAATCATACATTGATCCAACTTCCTAGTCAAAAAAAAAAAAAAACAACAACACACTTTCTGTATCCTGAAGATTCACTGTTCCTGTTGTGATAGACCAGTTATTACTATAATAGACAAGATTGCTAGTTTTTCTAGATGGAATTTAGAGGCAGTGTCAAAGCCTTGCAAACTTGCAAACATATCTTTCAGTAAGGAGGATTCCATATATCTTGCAAGAGCCACAGGTGTTGGTAGGGTTTGCTCTTCTATTTCTCTGATATTACTGTGCTTTCACAAATGAAAGTATTTTGCTTTTTTATTTTAATATAAAATATCTTTATCTTCCTAATAATTCTTTGAGGCACATGCTATTTAATATCCCCATTTTACAGATTAGGAAACTGAGTCTGAGAAAGATTAAGTAACTTGCCCAGGTCATACAGCTAGTAAATGTCTGAAGTATGATTTGACCTAAGTTCTTTCAGACTCCATGGACTGATTTCAAAAAAGGATAGAGTTGCTGGTAGGTATGGGCAAACATATGCCAAGTAGAGTAGCTTGTGTCTATTGCTTGAGAGTAATATGGACCATTGGGACATCCTGGCTTTTCTTTGGGTTCCCCATTGTAGATTCAAATTCATTTCCCTCACATAAGGAAAAGGAGAATAATAAATGAACCTATTTTCCCTCCAGTTCCTATCTAACTTGTAGAATGGTGATGAAGGTGATAGGAAAGAAGAGGGAGAGAATTTGGAGGCTAAAATAATATTGGAATTCATGGAACTATAACAAATCTAAACATCTGGGGATTATATTTGTGATTCGGTCCCTGGGTACATAACTTGTTGCTTTTGTTTCCTATGTATCAATCCTACTGAGTATGAAGATATTTTCTCCTCCTTTCTCCCCCCTGAACATATCTCCCTGGGGACTTAAGAGACAGAAATGGGTCAAAACAGTCTTTGTTTTTCCTTCAGTGTTATGGCCAGCGAATATGATATCCCAAGACCTTTTCAAGAGCACTAAAAATTTTGAGTATCTGGGGACAGGATTAGATTGAGTTGATCAGAGAATAAAACCCTTACTTATGGATATCACATACAGTGAAAATCCTACAGTTCTACCTCCAGGATTATCAGAAATGGGTTGTTGGGGCTGCACCAACTCTACAGAGGGATTCAGACTTAACTTAATTGCACATTCTCCACTTCACTGATTGTTCTTCTGGTACTGGGTACAATATTCACATAAAGTCATACGAGTTGCCTACTTGTCCAGAACTGTGAGTTCTCTGGAAACCTAGTTAGATATCCTGTTTGTAAGTGATGCCACAGTTCTTTATGAAGAGAAGCAATTATTCTTCATTGAGGTTGAGTTTATTGTTTTGAATATAACAGAGAATTAGTCTGATGATCCAAGTAAAATCTATTCTAAACATTTGACAAATAGGATATAGAAAAAGTGAATTTCTTTCCGTTTAACATTTGGTTATTTTTTTTAACAGTGAGGAAAGATCTATATTAGACTGTCTTCCTTGCATTATGTGATCAGTGATCTTTTCCTGACCATAGACTGAAGCATATTCTTCCTTGAGATATTTTCCTACTGTTTAAGATTGTTACATGGCAATGCATCACAGATGGAACTTGTGAATCTCCTTTTCCTGCATTAAATAGGCAGAGGATCATGGGCTTTAAGCTAGAAGGGACTCTTGAGGATATCCAATTCAATCCCTCACGTTATAGGTGAGGGAGCTGAGACCCACAGAAATGAAATAATTTGCCCAGAGTCACACATATAAAGTTTATTTAAAAACCAAGGATTTGAACCCAGTCAATCCAAGAAATTTGTTAATTTTTTATATGTTAGTCTTATCAAATGAACCACATTATAAATTCTTTGATGGCAGTCATATACTTCTTGTATCCACCACAACACTTAACATGGTGCTGGGTAATTGGTAAGAAGTAACTCTTGTGGAATGAGAGGTTTCAGTTTAGATCAGGCAGGATGAGGTGAGATTTGTTTGATAGCCTATTTAAAAATAAAAAAAAAGGATTGCTTTATCACTCAATGATCTTTGCTTTATTATATTTATAAGACTGGATATTCAGTCTATAAGGTATTGCTCATGCCTGTTATGTCTACTAACAACATCATCTTACAACAAAGCTGAGGTAGGACTTAAATAAGAATAGGGATGTTTTTCTCTTCTGATTTAGAATCAAAGCACCTTGGATATGACCTAATTCAACCTCTCTCCAATGCAGAATTCCCTTCTCCAGGTACCTATAGGTGATAATACAGCCTCTGTCTCAGCACTCTGATATTGATAGAATGGAGGGTTGATAGAGCAGAAGGTCTTTAGAGCAGGGATGATTTTATTCTTTGTGTTTGTAGTTCCTGACACATAAGATGTGCTTAACAAATGCTTGTTCATTAAGTAACACATTAAGGCAAATTATTCCTTCTTGTAATGTCCATCTATTATGTCTTGTTCTACCCACTGGAACAGGGCAGGGTATAGAAATTATTCATAAGTGAATTTAACAGGAGATTTGAGAATGTTGCAATTGAGAATGGCTTTTTCTGCTTGGCCACAGAAAATTTTTCAGATTTTCATTTTGGTGAAGTGACGAAAGATGCTAGATAGGAAGAGGTGGTGGAGACATACAGAAAAGAGGAAGTGGGTGTCATTCACGGGTTCCAATCCTCAGTTTAGCTCTCAAGTAATGTTTTCTACAAATTTACTGACTTCTGCTGCTGATTGAAGATTTTCCCAGCCTAAAAACTAGCAACATCTGCACCATCTGCTTTAACAATGGCTTTTTACTGATGTAACTTCCATCTAGCTCAAATTGCCAGGCATGGATTAGAGCAAGACTATAAGGTGAGTGGAAAGTTAAGCATGAAAGTCCAGACTGTGTAAATCATGAAGAAGAACCAAGAGTCAGGTATCTACATAGATTCATTGTCCCTTCAAGGTGCAGTTAGATTATTACATTTAGATAAAATGTGGTTACTCTTTTTGAGATCTATACAAGTTAGCATGTAGAGCTCATGACTTGTTCAAGCCACCAGGATTTACCCATTCTCCTCTGAACAACCTTGGACTCATATTTTTCATTTTATTGCCAAGTTTCCCCTTTCTCTCTCTATCCAACACTATGACTATCACAATCTCAAAAGTGTTTGGATGGATGTGGATATACTGAATGTAAGATAAAGTAGATATGAACTGTAGTGAAAATTAATCGTGAAAACAGGAAAACAAAGCAGTAAGTGGTTGTCACGTTTTTGCTATCAAAGGTGAATTAGGCTGTTTGGGAAGTCACTGAAGCACTTTTAGGAGCCTCTGGATGACTCCTTATTGAGAACGTAATAGGAATAATTATTCTGCTATTGATCGACTTAGATGATCTTTAAGATAACCCGCAATTCTAATATTCTCTGATTCTAGATTATGGAGAGTATAAAGCAAAAATAAAACTGACCAGACCAAAAAGATTGGAAAATTTTCAACACCACTAATAAGAGAATCATGGTATTCTATAAAGACTCACCATCCTAATTTAATGACTGTCTACCTGTTTTACTACTGACAGTACTACTCATCTAGTAACTTACACTAAATTAATTACATTTCCCTTTTTAAAATTTACTAACATTACATTTTTTCACCTTGTTTGAAACACTGAGGAAAATAACATACCAAAGTTGTTCCTACAGTTTTTGCTTTTAATTCCATCCCTTCCCGTCTACTGCAAGAGCTTGCTTTATAAATTTATTTCATGAACACTATTAAATGTCTGTTATGTGCAAGATATTGTGCCAACCTTTGGAGATACAAAGATTAAAAAAATAACACAGTCCCTGCTCTTGATGAGCCTTAAGACCACTGGGTACAAGTGAAGGTGCCTGACAAACACTCATGTTAAGTGTCCAAGTTAAAAGGGAGAGGGTGGAGTATAAAAGAGGCAGAGGGCAAATCTAGACTAAATTTCTTTAGGGAAATTTGAGAAAAAGGAAAGACAGGGGAATCAGCGATGGTTTCATAGAAGAGCTAGTTCCTGACCTGAGCTTTGAAGGAATAGAAGGGTTTTATTAGATAAAGAAACAGCACATATCTGGTATGGAAGGGTGGCATGTGTTAATGCTCAGAGGTAAAGTTTAGGACAAATTTAGGGAACAGCTAATATATTTTAGCTCAAACCTAGGAAGAATAATAAGGCAAAATGAAACTAAAAGGGTTAGTTGGAAATATATTATGGTGGGATTTGAAAGCAAGGTTAAGTGATTTATATTTTGCCCTGTAGGTGATAGGCAGTCAATGGAAGCTTTTGAATATAGAGATAAAATAACATGATAGGAAGATTATTTGTGGCAGTTTAATGAATGGGATAGCAGAAGGGAGATCAGTTAGAAGGCTATTATATTAACCTAGGATATTAGGCTGTTGAGTTCATTCCTCCTCTCTCACCTTCAATGTCTTCTATTGCCTCCTTCCCATTGCTTAAAACATGCTCAGATGTGCTCTATCCTAAAATGAACAAAACGCCCTCCCTTGACTTTGCTGTCCCCTATAAGATACACCTCTTCTCCACTTTAATGCGAAATTTTTGGGATAGTCTTTTTGCCTCCACTTCCTCAAAACCTATGCACTCCTCAACCACTTGCAATCTGAGGCAATGTCGCCTCTATCACTCTACTAAAGCAGACCTCTCTAAGGTGACCTTGACCAAAATTTGCTAAGCTCATCGACCTTTGATCAAGTCTCATCTCCCTTGCTGTTTCTGTAGTGTTTGACACTATTGACTACTTCTCCTTCTAGATATTTTATCTTCCTCTAACTGATCTCTCTTTTCTTCTCTTAGTTGACTGACCAATTTTCTTTGATTCATTCACTGATTCATTGTCCTTCTATTCTCCTACATGTAAACCAAGGCTACATCCTTAAACATATCTATTCTCAGCACTCTTTCCTTTTGGTGGTAATTTACAAACATAATCATCACATTTGAGCAGGCTACTTATCAAATATTTAGTGCAATTTGTCTGGATTCCTCCTTTGCCCCATTCCCAGGCTACCTTGTTTTATCATTATATATGGATACTATATATCCTTTATTCGAGTATAATCACTTTAAGAATGGAGACGATGTTATTTTTTACCCATTAGCTTGCATGGTGCCTAGTATATAATAGATTCTTTATAAGTGTTTCCTTAATCAATTTGACTAGATAAAAAAATTCACCTTGCTAATTTTTGTGAGTTCCCTTTGTGGATGTCTTCTATACAATAATTAAAGTTGGAAGAGTTGGGGTCATATAATCTAGCCACTCATTTCTTTAAGCAGGCTTATATTTAAGTCATTTAAGACATATTAGTATGTGTATATATATATATGTGCATATACATATTACATATATATGTATATGTATATACATTTAAAGATCTCTGTGGATAGAGCTTTTACTACATTCCTTAGAAAGCTGTCTGAATTCACAATATCTCTGAAGTATTGCTATTGTTCAGTCATTTCTCAGTTATTTCCAACTGTTTGTGACCTCATTTCTGGTTCTCTTGGCAAAGGTATTGTAGTGGTTTGCCATATCCTTCTCTAGCAAGAGAACAAATAGGCAAATAGGGTTAAGTGACTTGCCCAGGGTCACACAGCTATTAAGTTCTGAGGCCAGATTTGAACTTTGGAAGATGAGTCTTCCTTACTCCAGGCCTGGGACTCCATTCACTGTGCCACCTAGATAAGGATGTCAGAATTCACAAAATATAAAATTTCAAGTTTGAGGAATTTTTTTTTCATTTTGATCTTGATGTTGGCAGCCTGTGGTCACGGTATCATATTTAAAGTCAATGATCGTGTTCTTAATGCCATTATCTACATCCTTGAAAAAAAGAGTCAGCAGTAGACTCAGAATTGCTTTTTTAAGGGAAAGTAACATTTGTCAAAATCATCAACAACAGCGCCTTTACTCAGTGTGTCAAGGAAAAAGAAATAATAAATGATATATAAGGTCCTTCTTTTTACCTGTTATTCATCAACAGAAATTGCTTTATTACTACTGACTCTAGGCCATTCCTATATGACTTATTGCAGTGGTTTCTAAACTTATGTCTCAATGAAATGTTTTACCAGAGACCACATTTATCAAAAGCTCTTTTTTCTTTCTTTGTAACCAGCCTATCTCTGTCACAAAAGGAAATCCAATTCCATTGACATGATTTGATTTTAATATGGTAAGTAAGTTACAACCTAGTACCTGGTGAGCTTATTCAGTGGTGACTGAATTAGTAAATAATTTTTTTAAGTTAAGATATAGTGTACCAATCTCTCTCTGATAGACTTATTTTGTCTTCTTGGACTCAGATGGCAAAATATCAACTAAGGGAGAGAGAAGGGGAAGGGGAGAGAGAGATAGAGAGAGAGAGAGAGACAGAGACAGAGACAGAGACAGAGAGAGACAGAGAGAGAGGAGAGAGTTCCTCAGATTTCAGATCATTATAAGGAAGAACTTGACAATCGTAAATATCCATAAAATGCATTTATTACCTTAAAAGTTAATGAATTTTCCACCACTAAAAATATTCAAGTGGAGGTTAGCTGAGCACATGGCAGGGATTTGATAACCTCTAAGGTCCCTTCTATATATAAGATTCATAATTTCTATAATTCTATATATAACCAACAGATAGTATCATCAAGTCAAATCAAATTAGGTCATATCAAGTCAAGAAGCAGTGCCAGGCACTATGCTAAGTGCTGGGAATACAAAGAATGAAAAAAAATTTTCTGCTGTCAAGGAGATCACAGTCTAATAAGGGAGAAAACATGCAAATAACTATATACAAACAAGATATATATATATATATATATATATATATATATATATATATATGATAAATTGGAAACAATCTCAGAGGGAAGGCAGTAATATTAAGAAGGATGAGGAAAGTCTTCTTGCCAAAGGTGGGACTTTTAAATAGAATTTGAAGGAAGACAGAGAAGTCAGGAGGTACAGATGGAGAAGAACAGACTTCTAGGCTTCTAGGTTCTAGAGAACAGCCAGTGAACATGCCTAGAATCAGCAGATGGAAAGTCTTCTTCAAAGAATAGTAAGAAGGCTAACTTCACTGAATCACAGAATACATGAAAGTGGAAGAAACCTAGAAAAGTAGGAAGGGGCTAGATCATGAAAGGCTTTGAAGTCCAGACATAGGATTTTATATTTTATCTTGGACATAATTGTAACTGAATGTTTTTAAGTAGGGGAGAGAGTGACTTGGTCTGACCTGTACTTTGGCAAGATTAAGTCTCCCAGTGTGGCTCAGACTTAGGGAATAGGACCCGTCTCATGGTCCATGTGCTGGAGATGGACGTATTTTGACAGGTTATGACTGTCTGTGCACATGAGTACTTAAGTGGACCCCAACAAATTACATCATAACTTTCAATATAGTCTCTAACATTCTTTCTCATCATTAAGAGGAACCCTGGTTTTATCATGTTTGTAACAGGAAATATTCCCTTTGATTTGGTAGGCATGTCTATCTTTAAGTTTAAATATTATAAGACTATCCCATTAGTATCCTGCTTCAATTCCTCATTAAGGAATGGTGGTGGCCTGGGGATTGACAGATGTCAACAAGCCTCATAATGACTGTGTATCTGTTGCTAGATAATTAGCCTACATAAGCTCAGAGAAAATGATCATTTTTGGCACAGAAACCCACGAAAAATTCTACTAAGGTTTTAGAAGGCTTTCGATTGTCATAGATACAAGAAGTATAAAGTATGAATTAAGTTCCTAGGCAACATTTTAAGAATTTAATTTTGGAAAGAGCAATAATGTGTATTTGCAATGAAAATCAAGTTTTAAGACTTCACTAATAATATAGAGTCTCATTTGAAGTATTTTAAACTCATTATTCCACAAGCAAAAAAAAAAAATCTTATCTCATAAAACAATGTTTACACAGAGCCATAGCTATTTATTGAATTGAGTTGCAATGGCATTTTTAAATATGACAGACAAATATTTGACTTTTTCAATTTCTTTATTCTTCAAATAGGATTATGGGAGACAATCACACAATAGTGACTGAATTCATTCTGCTGGGATTTTTTCTTGAGCCAAAGATGAAGATGTTTCTTTTTGGGCTTTTCTCTCTTCTCTATATTCTTACTCTTTTGGGGAATTCAGCAATTTTGGGCCTTATCTGCTTGGACTCCCGACTACATACTCCCATGTATTTTTTCATATCACACTTGGCCATTGTTGACATCTCCTATGCCTCAAATACAGTACCCCAGTTGTTGGGAAACAACCTAGATCCAATCAAGCCAATCTCTTTTGCAGGATGTCTGATCCAAACTTTCTTCTTTCTAACTTTTGCTCTCACAGAATGTCTTCTCCTCCTGGTAATGAGCTATGATCGGTATGTGGCAATCTGCCACCCTCTCAGATATTCTGTCATCATGAACTGGAAAGTATGTACAGGACTAGCTATCATACCCTGGGGAAGTGCTGCCTTCTTGGCCCTGGTTAATGTGATTCTCATCCTGACAGTGCCCTTCTGTGGGAACCTGGAAGTCAACCACTTTTTCTGTGAACTCCTATCCATACTCAGGTTGGCTTGTGGCAACATCTGGGTCAACAAGGTCATGGTTTTAATCACCAGTGGTTTATTTTTGCTGGGTCCCTTCTGCTTGGTTCTGGTCTCCTACATGCATATCATCTGGGCTATCCTAAGGATACGATCTGGGGAAGGACGAAAAAAAGCATTCTCCACTTGCTCCTCTCACCTCTGTGTCGTTGGGCTCTACTTTGGTAGTGGCATTGTCATGTACATGATCCCCAATTCTAACAATCCTGAGCAGCAGAAGAAAATCCTTTCTCTATTTTATAGCTTCTTCAATCCTACACTGAACCCTATGATTTATAGCCTGAGAAATACAGAAGTGAAAGGAGCCCTGAGGAAAGTGTTGGGGAAAGAGAGACCAAAATGAGGCTCTTCGGGTAATATCTAAATGTACAAAGAAGGGAGGTAATGGCATGAAGAATGTGAGAGGAGAAGTGAAATATTTGTCTTCTCCTGTAACTTAGCATCTTGGTACTTTGAATCAGCAATAAATTCCCCAAAATAGTCTGTCTTGAAAAATTCATGTTAAGTCTACATATTTGCTAGTTTCTAATCAAAATCTCTGAGCTGAATTCTGGGCCTAATATGCCTTGTGTCATTATCTCTCCTTTTGTCCTTCCCATTTACCCCTAACATTATGTACTATATTGCTATACCATAATATTGGTATCCTCCTTTGTTTCCATTTTGGTTGCTCTTTCTACAATGTTTCCCCGCCTCTTCTTATTCCTTTGCCTCTTCACTGCTCTTTATCACCCTTATTCAATACTCCCTAAATTCGTCTGAAACCAAGAAGACCTGTTTTTCATACCATATTCTTAATAAATGTTTGTTGAACACATGGATAAATATTTTATCTATTCCCCTGCCCCTGTCTGAAAAGAACAAGGAGTAACACTTAGAGGGGAAAATGCTATTTCCTGCTAGTCACCTTCAAACATTGCAAAATGATATTGCTCTAACATTTTAAGGCCAAAACTAAAGAAACCTAACAATTTTTGCTTGTGAAAGGACTTTATTCATTCACCCGAAACTTGTCAGGTGTTCAATTATAGGCAAAGTAGAGCACACCCCTATGGTCTGAAAAGGATGAAGGACAATCACAAAGCAAGAAGAAAGGATAACAAATGTGAGTGTTGCCCTAGTATCTACATAATATTAAATGTCTATATGCAAGACTTCCAGTATATTGGGTGAATCTTCTATAGAGACCGAGATGCAATGTGAGCAATCGGTAAAGGGCAGTTCCACAGTAATTCAAAGCACAGATGGATTTGATTATCAATCAATCAATCAGCATATATTAAGTCGTTACTATGTACTAGGCACTGGTGATATAAATTTTAAAATTGGATACGTTCTGACCTCATGGAGCTTACGCTCTACTAAAAGGAATACATTCTATTCATAAAGAAATAAAGGATATATAAAAATTAACATTAATGAAATAACTAACAACTTGATGAAACAGAAGTCTTTTGAAGAATATGTGATGAACTGAGTCTTGAGAGTAGTTAGGGTTTTCAAAAGGCAGAAATTTTGAGGGAGACCATTCTAGGCAGAGGGCAATATCCAAAGTTCCAAAGGCAACTTCCTAATTTAACTCATCCTTATTGCACATAAACTTTAAAAACCTGTATTCTGTAACAACAGCTTTAATAAGATCTCCTACAGTCACTATAAATAACTATACTATATATTTAAGAGACAATGGAATCCTATGAGGAGATAGAGAATTTCACTGTCATTCTGCAGAGACTTCTTGGTGATGGCTGAAGAGACGATAGAAAAAAAGAACTGAGAATATGTTCTTAAGAGAACAGAGTTAAACTCTTGTATTGTGAAGAAACAAGAGGAGAATCTTTGGGGGGGGGGAGCTTTAATTGACATTCTGAGAGAAACGAATGGTTGGTTCTGTTTTTCCAAAACTGAAGGGAAGTCGGCTGTTGTAGTAATGATTAAAGGTGAATTTGCCAGTGATCTCTTCCTCAGATAATAGACTGTTAATATTTATTTGTGTATTTATTTTATTTATTATACTCTGAATAAATGTTATAACTAGTAACCTTTATATTTACTTAAGTCTAAGATAAGGGGATGAGAAAGGTTTCAAGCAGTTTATTAAATACATATTTAATAAACGAGTATGGGGATTAAGAGGTAACTGATTAACACAATATGTAATTTTAATAATGAATGAAGGGATATCTGAGCATATTCTTTGATTACTTTAGTACCCAGAGTGAAATATTAATAAGGATAATGAGCTAGTTAGATAGAAAGATGATCACCCTACCTACGTTGTATGAAAGATTTGACCTTAAAAATCCTTGCTACCATTCTTTCCCTAAATCTTCAGTTAAAAACCACTTTGTTGGTTTTAATAGGGCTCTGTATTCTGTGGATTGTTTTTCTTTGTTTTATATAGTTAGTGAGGAATTGAAGGGGGAAGGAGTCTCATTTCTTCTGTTGACAGAGAAAAGGCCTTTCTTACTAAGGATTACTAAATTAGAAATCAGGTGGGAGAGTTAGAGGATGCCAGTCATCCTGGGGTAACTATAAAAATCTAGGAAATTAGGAAGGGCAGGCTTAAAAACTGAGGGTCTCTTGAACCCATCTAGGATGAGTCATTACCATTTTGTTGCAACTGATTTAGGAAGACTTAGAGATGTCCACCGAGGGGAAAAAAGATCAGTTAGTAGATCCTGAAAGCAATAGGCCTTTATTTGCCAATTTTACTTCATGAAAAGAAAGTTTCTAACTTGAGATACCTGAGAGGATGGGACAAGGGTTAATCCAATGAATAGCCAGTAGTGAAACATAGATCCATCTAAACCTCTGGAAGGGCAAGATATATCCATAATTCAATCATTGCCAAAGAGCCCCAGTTATGGAAGAGACAATCGTTAGGAAGAGGAAGGCGATCAGTGATTCAGAGAGAGGTCGTGTCTTAACCTACTCAGTTTTTACCAGGTTCTGAGAACTCTTAGTTTGGTACAAGCATTCCTGCATTCTTCTCATTTCTGTTGCCAAAAATAGAGAGGCATTGATGAATTTGTCAGTATGGAAGGTACTAAAGATAATAAATTCAAGCAAAGGGAATGGGGGTACTAGGAAGAGGATACACAGTACCTCAAACAGACATAGTCTTTCATAAGAAAGCCTAGGCCCAGAAAATTGAGAATTTTTTATACTGTCACATTATCTCCTAAAAATATCTTTAAAAGAGAGAATTCTTAGAAGATGGCAGAGTAGGTCAGAAAATTCCAAGCTCTTAAGATTTTCACCCACAAAAGAGATGAAATAGTGCCCCAGGGTGAATATTGAAAAGTAAAAATGAATATGAGTAGGGGCAGAACAGGGGTCCTTCTGGTACAACCAGAGAAGTTCTGAAGAAAAGTCCCAGTTATGAGGTTTGGTCTGTGGGAAGAGTAAACACCTCCAGGCTAGATTCTTAAACAACAAGTAGCAACCCTTGGGGTTAGCTGGGTTGGGGGTCTGCTTGCCCCAGCTGCAGGAACTTTTTACACCCCCCACTGCACCCCCTGGTGGTGAGTGGTATTGGGGATCTGAGCCTGGGAATCTTCTGCTGACAAGGAATACCGGACTAGTGGTTGGGGGTTGAGAATCAGCAATGCCTAGTGAGTGCAGAAGCAGGGAAACAGGGATGCCACTGGTTATGGGTGCTCACGGGAGGCTGGAGGTCTTGGTTCCAGTTCCAAGCCAGAGGGGAGAACCGCACGAGGATCTGAGCCAAAGACACCATCTCCCATATCCCAGAAATAGAGGTGATTATAAAAACTGAGATACTATACATTTTTTTAAAATGCACAGGAGAAAAAATTTCAAACATAGAGAGTTATTATAGGAATTGAGAAGTCCAGGGCTCATCTTCAGAAGTGGATACCGAAGCAAAGAAATCCTCTTCTATCCCAAAGATGGCTACTTCTCCTTCCTCTTCTTCTCCTTCTCCCTCTTCTACTTCTTCCTACTTCTTTCCCTTCTTCCCTTCTCCTCCTTCCTTTCTCTCCCATTTTCATATTCCTTCTCTTCCTTTTCATCCTACTCTTTGTTCTCCTTTCTCTTCCTTTTCTTATTCTTCTTATGCCTGATCATCTTTTTGTTCTTTCTTCCTCCTCCTCTTTCTTTTGTTTTGACTGTTTTCTTTCTCTTTCTTTAAATATTTACACATATGTAGATAGACTTTATCCATATCTCATTGAACTTGAATGCTCACATTCCGACACAAAGAAGCAATATGGTTGGATGACCTGGGCCATCGTCTGAAATCAGTAATATTTTGAAGGTGATATACATACAGTATTTTTCAGCAACTGGCTAGAACAACTTTAAAACCAGGTTTTGAAAACAGCTGTAGTTGCCCATAAATTTTAACTTGGCTGCCAAAAAACTAGAAGAAATCAATAGCTGTATCTGCTCAGAGCAAAAGTATTTTGAGACCAATAAAGAAACATTGGTTTTAATTTCAAAATCCTTCTATGACTTCTCAACAAAGATGTTAAATGAACTTTAGATGCTTTAAATTTAATTCTAGTATTTTTCTCTTAATAATATAAGTTCTAGAGGCAGATCCAAGATCAAAGAAAGAAGCAAGGAAGCTGCAGAGCTCTCCCCAGTTTCCCTCAGAAACAAGGTTAAAACAAGCCTCTAGATGGACTCTAGAGTAACAGAACCCACAAAAAGATGGAATGAAATAATTTTCCAGTGAAAGATAACTTAGAAGGACTTCACAGAAGCTGTGTCTCACTTGGGTAAAAAGTAAGCATAGGTCAGCAGAGAGGGTGGCCAGGCAAGCTAGCGGGAGGCTCTTAGCTACAGCACAGAGCAACAACCAAGGCCCCTTTGTTCTGGTTCAGCAGGCCAGTCGCATAGGACAGCTGTGAGGCCTCCAGCCGCAATGCAGAAGTCAATTTGCTAGCCATGGAAACCAGGCAACAACAGGCATGAGCAGGCCATGCTGCCCAAGCACCTGAGGCCACAGCACACAAAGTCAGTGACTAGGTTCTCAGCCCCTAGCACAAGAAGTTTGGGACAATGCCTATGGTGCTTCAGCAGGAGAGCTCAAGTTTATAAACCATGAAATAGGCAGACAAGATGAGCAGGAAGCCAAAAAAGAACTTTGACTACAGAAAATTGCTATGGTGACAGGGAGGATCAAAACACAAACTCAGAAGTAGACAACATTATCAATATACCTACATTCAAAACCTCAAAGGGGAATATGAATTGGGGTCAAACCCAAAAAGCTTTCTTGGAATAACTCAAAAAAGATTTTAAAAGTCAAATAAGACAAGTAGAAGAAAAAATAGGAAATGAAAGGTATGCAAGAGAAAGTCAATAGCTTGGGACAGGAAGGGAAAAAATGACTGAAGAAAATAATTACTTAAAATATATAATTGGCCAGCTGGAAGGAAAACCACTAAAGAAAACAACTCCTTAAAAAGTAGAATTGCCCAAATGGAAAAGGAGGCATAAAAGCCAACTGAAGAAAAATATTCCTTAAAAAATAGAATTGGACAAATGGAAGCTAATTTCACTGAGACATCAAGAATTAAAGAAAAGGAAAAGAATGAAAAATAGAAGAAAATATAAAATACCTCATTGGAAAAACAACTGACTTGGAAAACAGATACAGAAGAGATAGTGTAAAAATTGCTGGACCACCTGAAAGCCCTGATCAAAAAAGAGCCTGGCCACCATCTTTCAAGAGATTATGAAGGAAAACTGTCCTGATATCCTAGAACCAGAAGGTAAAATAGTCATTGAAAAAATCCACCAATTCCCTCCATAAAGAGATCCCAAAACTATAAGGAATGTTGTAGCCAAGTTTGAGAATTCTCAGGTCAAGGAGAAAATATTGCACACTTCCAGAAAGAAACAATTTAAATATTGTGGAACCACAGTCAGGATTATACAGGACCTGGCTTCTACATTAAGGAATCAGAGGGTTTGGAATATGATATTCCA
The DNA here is from genome assembly GCA_028646595.1 of Phalanger gymnotis. Taxonomy (NCBI): domain Eukaryota; kingdom Metazoa; phylum Chordata; class Mammalia; order Diprotodontia; family Phalangeridae; genus Phalanger; species Phalanger gymnotis. The sequence continues at coordinate 80,337,148 of CM053623.1, read as the reverse complement.
GAAGGCAAAGGAGTTTGGATTACAACCAAGCATCAACTACCCAAGAACAATGAGCATAATCTTTCAAGGACAAAGATGAACATTCAGTGAAATAGGGGACTTTGAATCTTCCCTGATGAAAAGACCAAAGTTTAACAGAAAATTTGATGTTCAAATACAAGACTCAAGAAAAGCATGAAAAGGTAAACAGGAAAGAAAAAAAATGTTATCCGATAAGGTTAAACTATTATATCCCTACATGGGAAGAAGATTCTTGTAAATCTTGAGAGCTGTATCTTTATGAGGTCAGTTAGAAAGTGTAGATATAGACAGAGGGAGTGGATATAAGTTGATTTTGATGTGATGATATTAAAAAAAACTAATTAAGGGGTGAAAAAGGATTACACTGGGAGAAGAGAAAAAGGAGAAGTAGAATAAGATAAATTACATCACCTGAAGATGTGCAATAAGACCTTTTACAGTACAGGGAAAGAAAGGAGAGGGGGTGACCATTATTTGAACCTTACTCTCATCAGATTTAGCTCAAAGAGGGAATAACATACACATTCAGTTGGGTATAGAAATCTCTCTTACCCTGTAGGGAAGTAAGAGGAGAAAGGGGAAAGAAAAGGGTGGGGGGTGGATAGAAGGCAGGCCAGAAGTATAAGGCGAGAAAGGAAAGAAAAGGGAGAGGGGCTGATAAAAGGAAGAGCAGATAGAGGCAGTGATCAGAAGCAAAATACTGGTGAGGAGGGAAAGAGTGAAGGAGACAGAAAATTATAAACATGGTGAAAATTGGATGGAGAGAAAGACATAGTTAACAATCATAACTGTGAATGTGATTAGGATGAAATATCCCATAAAACAAAAGTGAATAACAGAGCAGATTTAAAAAACATAATCTGGCAATATGTTGTTTACAAGAAACACATTTCAAGCAGAGATATATACGGACTAAAGTTTCAAGGCTGGAGTAGAATATATTATGCTTCAGCTGAAGTTCAAAATGCAGGGGTAGCAAACTTGATCTCAGACAAAGCAAAAGCAAAACTAGATTTAATTAAATGAGGTAAGAAAGGAAACTATTGCTAGGAAAGGAAAAAAAAAATCCAGCTAAAATGTACCAGAGACAATGAAATAATATCAATGCTAAACATGTATTCACCAGATAGACCTCTAGAGAAAACTGAATAGTGATAGAAAGGAATATACCTTTTTGCTCAGTGGTACATGGCACCTACATAAAAATTGACCATGTATTACAACATTAAAAACTTCACACTCGAAGATGGCGACTGGAAAGCAGTAACTGGCGTGAGCTCCCCACCAAGTCCCTCCAAAAACCTATAAAAAATGGCTCTGAACCAATTCTAGAACTGCAGAACACACAAAGTGGCAGAGGGAAGCAGGGCTCCAGCCCAGGACAGCCTGGATGGTCTTGGGGTAAGGTCTGTCCCCAACGGAACTCCCAGCCCCCAGCCGAGGGGAGCAGAGCTGAGCCAAGCAGAGCCCAGTGCGCGACGCGGCAGACCACGGACCTACGAGACGAGGAGTGGAGCGGAGAGTGCCCTAGCATGCTGAATTACTGAGCTGTGGCATGTACCAGACCTCACAACCCACAAACAGCAAAGACAACACAGAAGGTTAGTGGGAAAATCTGCGGGACGTGACGGAGTTTGTGGTTCGACTACAACCCCTGAGGCAACGGAGGCGGGGCAGCTTTAGAAATTCAGCTGCAGTTGCTTCTGGCCCCAGGCCCACCTGGTGGGAGGAATTAAG